>BGZK01000060.1:0-600000 GCA_005406025.1 Eumeta japonica | reverse complement strand
TTTGTGAGGTTGTGTTTATCAAATCGTTATTTATAGAAAGTGTACAAATATATATTAATTATTTCGTGTTGTTTCTGATGGCCAATGATTTCAATAAATATACAAAACAATCACACCTATAAAAGTTACAATAATAAAATTTAAATTATTATAAAGATATAAACATGAGAGGGTGAAAAGGCTGACAGGGATAAGAGTGATCTTCGAAATATACAAACATCGCATGAAATATAATACCATGAAGAAGTAAATATTTAAGCATTACAAAATAAATTATGAATTCATTTAACAGTATTAGAATTGAGTAAAATGTATTAGAATGAATATAAGGGAATAAAAACTGGATGAATAAAAGCATAAAGACTAGCTTCTAAATACTTGAGGTGCTGAATAGAGCACGACAACACTTCAAGCCACATCGCTTAGTACTTAGTTTATAAATATAAAGCACTATTTGCACATTGCATCTAACGCCGACCATCTCTAGTAGTTTGGCAATCTTGTAATATCAGGCCAGCTCAACTCATTGGCTTTATGAAGAGAAGTAGTATTTTTGCGCATCTTTTATCACATATACTATAAAGTGCTCTGAACGAATATTCAACCTTATTCCTGCTGTTAATATTAATTGTACAAAACCTACCTGCTAGTGTTCTCTTAGATGGAGGACAATCCATCATATTCAAACTAAAATATCTTATTACATCCGGCAATAAAATTCAAATCAATTTACCTAAAGAACTCCTGATAGGTACAAAAAGGATAACAGAGAAATAAAAAACACTTGAGTACAAAAATGTATATTTAACGCTTTGAAAAAGTTTTAAGTTTTGCTTAAAATTATTGAATGCATAACACAACATAGAAAATAAAAAAATATAAGGAATGTGGATCATTAAAAACTACTACAAAATATCAATAAAATAAAAAAAATTTGAAGCGGAGCTTCTTTTAATTTAGTAAATTCAATAAAAAAAATTAATAAACCGAATATTTATGATTATTAAAATAATTTCAGTCTAAACATAGAGCAATAAAATTCATCTCAATAATTTTTTTTCATACACAACATTGTTCAGTCTATATTATATACTTTTATAACCATATTTCATACAGCTATTTACTTATAACAAATTGTGGTGCTTAAAATATGCAAAATATCGAATCACCAGACATTTAGTGCAAAACTAGTCCACTTCTATTGATTCGCAGCTAATTGTTAACGCACGTAAGTCTCTTCTAGTACTACATTAAGAACTTTCATTTGCTTTTTTATCCTAGATTTAACCTATTAGTATAATGGATAGTAATAGAATTTAAGATTGAGAGCACTACAGATACTATATCTTCTTCACAGAGCTTTTTATTTAGATATAGAATAGACATTTGCATGATTTTCCTCTTCATATGTAAGTGTTGTGTTTCAATTTCTTACTGCCCGTGTAAATTATAAATATGCATTTTTAAAAAATAGAATGAAAATAAATGCACACACCTTTGTGTATAGTTCTAATGACATATTTTATGTTGGATGTATGGCTAAATCATATATTCTTTCTATTTTTTATATAGTGAATATGTTCTGTACATAATGTTGTCAATAAATCATATTATAAATAATTATTACATTGTTTGGAAGAAATAGCATAGTAGAATGTCAAACTTACTATGAGAGATAGACACACATAATTTTTGTAGTATGCATTCCGGAAACTATAAACCTTTTGGAAAATCAATAAAAACCTCATTAAATCTTTCATTTAAATCTATGAATCCAGTGGTATGAATGTTGTATTATTTTTATTTCACTTTCCGAAATCCAGTTGGTTGCAATTTTTAGTTTGCTCATAGTTAGAGAATTCTAACAATGCAAAATATGTTGCTTGACTTCAAATGTTGAAAACTTGTTAAAATAATCACAACTGACCAATACCGTGAAGTTACTTCAATTCTAGTCAAGTATTACCAATTTTTTAATGGACAATCTTCTATGGAATAGAAATAATGATTCAAATTCCTTTTGATAATGGAATGTTTCCAGTTTGTTTTTTGTTTCAATATTGCACTATAAATTTGAATATTGATTAGTCTATCAATGAATTTAATATTACTATACTGATACTGGTCATAAAGAGGACATTTCAGGTAAAATTAGATCATCAATGTCTCAATGACTACATTAAAAAAGCAAAAAATCTGTTCATAACTATTAGAAGCATCATATATTGTAAAACAGTAATGAAGTAAAATAGAAATATGAAAAATAAAACATTAAAATAATTTCCAAATACATAGACCTTTGAAATAGAGAAGCATAGAATTATAACATCGAACATATTTATGTTCATTCCTGGCAAACAACTCGCACAAATATAAATGATGATATACAATATATTTTTAAACCAAATAAATATTTTACAAAGGACATTATTAAATTTTTTAGATGTAATTTCAAATGACACTTATTTCTCAACCGAACAGAAAAAAAGAATGAAGACACTCATTGACGACACAAAAAGAAAGAATAAGGATACGCGGCGAACATCTGTGCGGCGGCGAAGTCAACATCGTATGCCACACCTACTACGAAGTCAATTTCGTTGGTCATTTTGTTTATGTTTTATCAATGTCATTAAAATAGAAAAACATGAAATACGACATGTTTTTCTATTTTAATGACATTGACTAATATTTTATAAAATTATATTGTTATCTTTTGGTATCTGCATAAAGAAATCATTATATAGACTAATATGGTTTGATAACAAGCACAAGTTAAGCATATAAATCTGGTAACTGCCATAGTCACGTATAAACATCAAACTGACTGCTCACATTCTTATTGAACCGGAAGAAGAATATTTTGAGTACTAAAAAACGGAGCGGTTGATAATTTTGTCATTCACACACAATTTACATCTACTCAGGAGTCAGTCTCTTTGTAACAATAAGAGCTAGTGTGGTTTCATCAATTTCAAAAGGTTTTTTTAAATATACTGTATATGTATGGTGTGAGTAGAAGATTGATGTAGACACTGCAAGCCTTGTACAGGGGCTCCAGTGTTAGCGGCAATAAATAAGGCATACATTGACTGGTTTAACATCTGCAGGGGTTGTATAGCTTGACTGTGGCTATTCAATCTATTCATGGATAGCTGCCTATATGATTTGAAAGAGTATAAAGTGTGGACTAAGGATGGATGAGTTGTCTGTCAAATGCGTCCTGTGCGCCGACTACCAAGTAACCCTTGCTCCAATCTGGCATGCAAACTGCAGGAGTTGGTAACTAAAATGAACGATTTTGTTTAGAAATGAGATATGAAAGTAAATGTAAGCAAGACTAAGATTATTGTGTTTGAAAAAGACAAAAGCACAACTGAATGCGATATATATATATATATATATCGAAGGTGAGAGTCAAAAGTGAAAGAAATTTTTATACTTGGAAGTCTGTTTATAATTACATGGTAGAGATATCGAAAGGAGAGTGAATGCGGGAAATAAATGAATGGGGCCTTGCTTGCTATTATAAAAAGTAAATGTGTCTCATGAGATGCGATCTCTGCGTAGTATATGTGGTGTCTTGGAAAGATAAATGTAGGAACAGTGATGTCAGAGAGCAGTGTGGTTTGAAAGAAGATATAGTGACTAGAGAAGAAAGATGTATGTCGCAGTGGTTTGGCCACCTGAAAAGAATGAATGAAAGTAGACTGACAAAACAAATCTATAGAGCTCAGAGCTAGAAAGATCGGCAAGGGTCGCCCTAGAAAATCCTATTCAGATCATATTGGCGGCATATTAAAAAAAGGGCCAAATTCTAAGCATCCGAAACTGAGAAGCTCGAATGAAAAAATTGTTGGACGTCAGTGAAGCAAGACAGATCTGGAACTCTATGGTCTCTCCCTATCCTTCTGGGAAATAGATGTCAGTTTATATCTGTACCTTGGAGGTATAAAACTCAATGTGACATTTCCTAGTGAAATGAGTTAATGGCAGAATCTTTTTGTATTTTTCAACCTCTTTTTAGAAGTATATGACACTATGTTCAATCTCTTATCTAACAAAAACAACAAAAAGTATTTTGACATTGTATGTCACCCTTCTAGGAGGTACAGAACACTATATGAATTTGAATATGTATACTCTAAAAAGTTTTGTGCATAAGCACCATGTCCTTATAGTGCGGTATCGAATGGCGCCGGATTTATTCAAGATGGCCAGATTTTTGACAGCATCAAACTGTCTGCTGGCCTGGTGTCATTTTATTTTATTTATTATCCATCGAAATATCTTGTGTAATGTAAATGTATTTAATTCTTTTGTTTACCTCGCTAATTTTATTTAGGCACTATAATTGTAGGTTATATTTAAAAGTTATTTTAAACTTCTGAAAATAATGAATTCTCAAATACAACAAATACTATTAAATATTTTTATTTTAGTATTTCTTTGTTTTGTACCCTATTTTTAAAAATAAAAATTAGGTAGGCATATAACCTTCAAATAGTTTTTATAGTGGGGATAGATAATACTAAATGATATATGAAATAATGTAGTTTAGTCTGGAACATGTGAAAAAATCTATAGTGAAGGTATTGACGAATCAATATTCTTTTATAGAACCGGTAAATGACAATACTGAGCAAAGGCTGAAGTGATGAGAAGAGATTCAAATAATGATATCGATGCTCTCATAGCAGACCAAAGATCACTTATATTAGAGTCAAACTATAATATAATGCCTGAAGGTACAAATTTGATATAATTACATAAATAGTTATTTAATTTTTAGGCTAAATATCAAATTATTTATAGCTATTTTTAAATTGTAGATATTGCTGATGCTGGTTCTATTAAGGAAAAAAATTGAAAGGAAAGTTGTTGCTCACCTTCATTACTACAAATAAATGACTTAATTAATGAGGGTTTTTATACTTTTAAGTGTTTTGCTAACCATATGTTTATATATTTTTACTGTAATTCCTATTTATAATTGCAGACTCTTGTTAAAAGTGCGTACAATGAAGACTTACTGAGATATAAGCAAATTTATCTCCGAGTCAGACTTTTGCAATTACTATTACCTCCATGAATAACATCTGCCTCCATGTGAAAACCCACACATGGAGGCAGATGCTATTCATGGTTTAGTTGAAAGAAAAAGAAAATATGTGTCACCACTGGAAGTTCAGACACCTTGGGATTGGCAGCAATTAATTAGACAGTGCTCCAACAAGTATACAGTTTACAACATGGAAAACTGCAAGATTTTTTAAATTTCAAATCATTATATTGTACAACACGCACAGCCCCCTTCTTACCGAGAAAAGTAGACTTGAACAAAGAACTTATACTTATTTCAAATGCATTCATTTATAAGACAGGGGAAGATAGAAAAGTTGTACTTAAAAACAAAGTTTGATGCTGATTTTAGAATTGTGGTTTACAGAAGGAATGTTAGAAAAAATGATATTGAGTCACCAAATAATTTAAATGTAATATCTGAGACTGGCAAAATGATTTAATCGAACTTTTACCTTTCTTACCAACATATCACTATTTTTACAAGAATTTATTGAATACTAATACTAGTATTCATTATCCATGTAGTGAAGAAGATACTTTTTTTTTGTTGCTTTTTAAAACAATGAGTGTAATACTAATATAATAAAAATTTAAAAAATTAATATTTTTCTTGATTCATAAGTATTAGTCCTAATGTGTATAATAAAAGCAGACTTGGTGTCCATTAAAAAACATTATTTTTACAGAAAAAATATTTTGATCAGAATGACATAAGAAGTCCATTAAAACAATAATAATAAATACTATGAATTACTTTTCTCCAGTTTGTAATTCATTGTCACAACATAAATTTACTTTACAAAAATAATATCATTTATTGAAGTATAAAAATACTATGAAAGTAATCACCATAAGATGCCTACATCTCGATTTCCCTTCCCACAATTTTACCTAATGTGACATAGTGCCTTATATTTCCAAGGTACAGATATTATTATTTATTATATTATTATTTTTAAACAAAAGATGTGAATTGTTTAGTAAAACTGTGCAAAAAACTACTCTAGCATAAAAAAAGGAGTTAGTTATGATATAACATTTCTAAGGTACATGATTTAATGTATGAAATCATTAAAATGTGAATTATTTCAACCAACACTGTCTATCCTCTAAGGAGGTTTATACATTTTTCTGATGTCATTATTGATTACAGTGGAATCTCAATAATTCGAATGTCAAAGGAAAAACAAAAAAATTCGAGTTAACGTGTTTTCGACTTAACAAGAACTTCGAAATACATATGACTGTGTCGACAAGGAACAAATAAAACTTGTTACTTGGAAAGTTTCATGAATGTATTCATTCATTGTAGGTGTACAAGACAAAAACAATACATTAGAAGAAGCCCCGAACCCGAACATTCATTTTGGAATTCATTACTATTATTTCGGGGAATTCCAAGTAAGACATTATATTTTACCAACTACGACTTACAGAGTCTCCTGTTTGAAATTCGAGTTATAGAGTATAACTACGAAGTATTATCAATACTTCGTAGGGAAATAACATTTTGTCGGAGTTACAAAGTTTAAATAATTCGAGATACCGCATATTTAGGGGTTCATCAGAAGGGAACGGCAATTATTTTGACTTACAGAGGATTTCGACTTAATGAGGTTCGAGTTATTGAGATTCCACTGTATTATTTACTTGAAAATGTTTTGGTTTAAATGAATCATTCATTATATGGTTATACAGGCGACTTTTAACTAATGAAAGAAGGTTTCAAAGGTTAATGAACTGATTGCAGGTTGCAGGTATTCACAATGATGTTAAACACTTTTGCTAAAGTGGCGAGAAAGGTTAGCATGGTGTAAGCTGCCATATTAAACTCACCACGTTTTGGTTCAAAGTCCAGTTAAATATTGGAAATTCGTTATTACTTTATTGTAAAATATGTGTATATAGATATATATATTTTTTATATATAAATAGTTTTGATTATTCCTTACTATTGTTATGTATGGTGAGCATAGAATGTAGAGCTATGACGTTTGCATAGGATTGAGATAGCAGATGATAAGCTAACGAATTTGTGATAAATTACAGCTTATTTGATTTCCTCAGAAGTACATATTAATGTATAGTTCTTAATCATTTTTAAATATGTGTGTCTTCCCATACATTCTTTCTATGTTCCAACAATATTGAAAAATCAATGATTCCCTGTCATTGTAACTTTGCAATAATTACGAAATATGCCAAAAATACACTGATTCCAAAATGTAACATAAATATACAACTTCATAAAACAAATTTATTAAACCAATTTAGTGTACAACACTAGGCCCTGTACAACAAGTTATAACATAAATCATTCAAATCTTTAACTTATTTTATTAGAAAAGACATGAAAAATAATATCCAAACTTACTTATGACGATTGCGAGTAATATGGAGATGTCATTTTATTTGCTTTTGTAACTAAATTAAAGTCTACCTGCATGGGTAAACTTATTAGTACTCATGATATTTCTACAAATTTATCTCTTTGGTTGAAATAGCTAACGGTGCCTTGTTCTGGTTGGTTGTTGCTAGAAGGCATTTTATGTAGACTGACATATGACGCTGACAGTTCTGTGCCATCAAACTGGCGTAAGTGTATCTGAAAACAAGTTCACATATAAATAAATTATTTGTTGACAATTGCCGGAGTCAGTTATCAAGAGGAATGTATTTGATAATGAATAAAATGAATATACAGGATGTAAATAAACCACTGCCATTTTCTCAATATGGAGTATCATATTCTAATTACAATAACCATAACAAAAGTAATAATAAACATGACCAGAAAAATAAATTGCTTTCATTGATTAATAATGAACAGACATGTATAATTATTTCCACTTTGTGCGAGTGTTACCATTAATTTCCCCATCACTAATTTATTTCTGATGCCTTGCATCTCTTCAGTGGAGATGCAACAATATTAAAGCACACTCGTATTTCGTTTATGAAAAATTTTGTATTGCAACATGAATGATGAGTTAGTTTAATGTCAGCGAGTATTTGAATATGGTGCTAGTGCACAATCAAAATAGACATTACATGGTGGTAAATAATATACATACTTGTATCTAAGTTGCATTTTTGTTGTAATTTGACAACAAAAATTTGAAAGGTCATTACCATACCTACAACTTACGCATTGTGATCACAATGCACATAACTAACTGGCATTGATGACACAGTGTGCTTGATTTATTTTTCATACTAAATTATTTATATCATATTTTATTACAGAAACAAATTATGCAGTGCTGTTTATAGACATACTGTATAATAGAACATAAGAATGAGTTTATACATCTCGACTATTATAAAATTATAACAGAAGTGTGCTTGTACATTTGATTACTCTTATCAACTGGCATACATTTCGTCTTTCTACAATATGTAAATAAAAAAAATATATTTTGTCACAAAAAAGTGCAAACATAAGGTGAACTTCCATTTTAAGTGTTTCAAATGCATTTATATTGGAATGAAGTACCATTATTTACATTCTCCCATATATTACTCATCCATTTTTTGAACATTATGAAATTATTTATGATTTTTCATTTTTTTTTTGTTTTTTGTTTTCTATAGATACACTGATTGAATTTTGTTGTTAATCAACAATCTTTCTCCATATGTTTTTTAAATGGAAACATTTATGAATAATTCAATAGCCGCAATTATTGATTATCCACATATTCTAGACTTCATAAAAATGATTATTTTCAATTTAATAATTAACAACAAGTGTTGGAAAAGTAATTCAATAATTTTTGAATACAATACATAAACACCCAGACTCAAGACAATCATCGATTTTTAATCAAATAAATAAATGTTTGTTGTGTGCGGGAATCGAACCCATGCTCCAACACAGAAAGTAGGATCACCATCAACTGCGCCAATCGGGTAGTCTATCTATATACATTGTTACATAGGTAATAAAAAGACATAATGACAGCTGGCAGTGCCTTTCATCTTTTTCCATATACTAACAATCACAATGGTCATGAAATGAGTTTATGTTAATCATTTGATGATTTCGCTTGTCCTACTCGTTTATGTTCATTGATTTTATTAAATCTTGACTTTGCCTAATACAACGGACTTTTAAACTGACTATCAATTTAAATTTATAATAACTCCTTAGCATGATAACTCGGCATGTTACTGGACTAGATTAATTCAGAACAACTGTGAAAATAATTTATATTTAGTCAAGAACTACATGCCTTGTGAATTTCTAGAAGTGCATTACTTTTATGGTGTTGTAAGAGGAAATGGATGTTTAGCTGCCAAGCCATACGAGGAAGCTAATAATTACATGGGTATTGAAAATTATTATGAAAATAAAAAGATCAATAATGTAACAAGTAAGGTTTTGATCTCAGAGATCTCGTAAAGAGTATGAAGTTTTGAAGCTAGTCACAAGGCCAACAATGCTCAATTTTTCCATTTATCATTTAATCACAAATCAAAGATTCTTAACTTTTGTCACACATTTTTGATACTAATGTATAAATAGAACACACTTACCAATAAATGTAAGTTTACTTCATCACTACGACTGAGATATGGAAAATTTCCACCATTTTTCAAATGGGCCAACTTAGCATGTGGATAACATTTGTGCAGATCTTCTCTAACGTGAGAGCTGAGAGCACTATCATCCCACACATCCATTATAGTTACAGGCATATTGCTAAGTCGGTTTGCCTGTACATATCCAGTACTACAATTTAATGTCAATCTCGAAGCTAAATCTGCCTGTGTTAATGACTCTAGCTGAATATTAAACAAAAAAAAAATATGAGACGATAACATTAAAACAAACTACTAATAACCAAATAAAAAGGGAAACTCAATAATTACCCTTTCAGTCATAAATTCAATAGACTCTTTTATTCTCTTATCATTTTTTTCTGTAGTGAAATTAGCCATCAGCATTCTTTTAAGCATAACAGAAGGCAACAACCAAAACAAAGCGGAGGAGTCTTTGTACTCAAAAATTGATGTATCAGTAAATGTATTACACAACACTAGAGAAATAACACGTGGACAGTTGTGTGTTAATTCTGCAAATTTCTGCGCTATAAATCCTCCTGAAGATTTCAAAATTTTAAATCATAACATGAAATTTGTATAAAATATAGTAAATAAAATTAATGAATTACATACCTAAAGATGCACCAAATAAATGAACTTTGTCAAGCTCTAGATAGTCTAAAAGCCTTTTGAAGCCATCACACCATTCCTTTATATTCCAGTAAGCAGGAGATTCGGCAGCAATAACACGAACACCACGGGCAGCCAATCCCATTACTTGTCTAAAGAAAACGTCTGCAGTCCCAGAAACAGGTGGTAGACATATTACAGGGCAACTCACTGATTTTGGTCCCGAATCATATATTCGCCATGTCTAATTATTAAAGATCATATAATTCAATAGCTGTTTTCAAACGAAGTTACTACAAACTGAGCACAACTACAAACATTACCTTGGATCCATCACAATCCACCACTATTTTTCGTAATGGTATACTGCTCCTGAAACTCAGATATTCACTGGTTTGCGACAGATCACTGACAAAACTCATTTTCACAAATAATCAAAGTTAAATTATAATTAGCAGTAAACAGTAAGTTCGCATAGAAACATCCGTAACCTCATTTCCAAGTACCGAAAATGCCAAACAGCGACGTAAAGATGTCATTAATAAATAAATTCTTTGTGATATTGGTACAAGGACGTAAAAATTTATTCAGTAATAAAAAGTAAATATATAAAAGTTATCAATAACTTTGTTCATGCTACATCTAGCATATTAAAAAAGAAAATAATTTAGCGTACTAACAAATAGCATTTTAGGAATACTTGAATCGTGACAGTAACCAAATGTTGCCATTAAACATTAGATAGGGTTGATGATTGAATTGAAATCGACTATGTTGCCAAATCCAAAAAACTATAAAACATTAGCTCACCAATATATAAACAGGAGAAAATATTAGGTAAAGTGAAAAAGGCAGATTTTATACTTTCCTCATATAATTAAAACAATTATCTATTTTCAATAGTTACTAGGAATCACATGCATGTTACATTATAATATTGATTAAAATGTAAGAATAAACATAAATCAAAGTAAAATTATTTTCCACTTTCATCCTCAATTACCTCATCTTCAGTATTTTCAGTCATTTTCCTTTTTTAAAATTACGCACATTTTCATTAAATTTCTTCATGTTCATTTCTGCGGTTTCAATGAATAGCAATCGGTTATTTTGGATTTAGTGTGTAACGCTTTTTTAAGAGTTATATGCGTTGTACATTATATTTCATAATTATACATTTAAGTGTTTATCAAAAAATATTTGCATATTGTATTAAGTAACACTAAATATAAATTTAAAAACAGCAATTTGAAACCAGCACATCTACTGTTAAAAACATAGGGTTCACAGAATAAGGTTGTTAATGCTGCACAGAACACTTTGATAGTGCTCTGTCACAATTCATTCGATTTCGTTTAGAGTAAAGAAATGTTACTTCAAAAACAAATAATTGTTTTTGAAGGTTGTTTAAACGAATTTCGGTAGGCGTTTTTATTTATTTTTTTAATATTTTATTTTATGTTTTTAGTTATCGAGTAATTGTAATTGTATAGTAGCTCTACTTTGCAAGTGCATTATGCTATGATAATTACTTTTATACTTATGATAATTACTTTTATACAGAGCAAGTGGTAAAGCAGTTCCGCCAACAGGTGCAAATAAAAATTTTCCCGTAGTATTATTCATATGTATAAATTTTAACAATTAATTATAAAGCAGTGTCCAAATAATTATAAATTCGTGTCATAATATAATAAACATTTAATAAAATAGAATTACATGTACTATTGTTAACCATAAAACAACTTTATCAGTGTTTGCGCCAATAAGATCAAATCAAAAATTTCTACGAAATCAAATTATAAAAGAGGAACCCTAGAATTTGGAGTCTCAAAAAATGTAGTCTTATATTCTTTCACTGGATTCCAACAGTGCATATCAAATTTCATTAAAGTTGATCGATCTAAGCGATGAAAATTACTAAGAACCATTTTTTAATAAATTTCATGAAACATTCCAAATAATTTATCAATATGATACACAGCTTATCATTTGCTCAACTAAACGTTTTCTCTATATACCATATTTCGTCCAAATAGGTCAAATTTATTTATACACAATTTTAGAAATAGTAAATATAGATTCAGCAAATATAGATCAGCAGCAATAACTCAGCATCATATCTGCTGTTAAACTATTGATTTTAAAAGTTAGTGTTATGACACAACAAACTTTCATAATTTTAGATTTTGTCAGTTTTCGAAAACAATATGTAAAAGGTGTAATTTTTTTGCATCATGCATTTTTTAAAGATAATTTTCAGTATTTAACTTTCCACTAAGAAAATACAAAATCTGCATGTAATTAAAAAGGTATTGTTTTTAGTCCGATATTTGAAAATGGAGATTTCATCAGATGCAGCGCAATTTTGAGATCTTACAGTTTTTCTGATTTTTTTAACATACAATTTAATATGAGCGTATGTGTAAATACAGAATACATCTTCAACGAATGCACCAATTGAAATCAGACTAGTGGTAATCGGAAAAATTTGACACCAATAGATTTTGTAAATTTTAAGAAACATGAAAGAAACTTTTTCAAAACTTTTTCAAATAATCCTGAAACTATTTAACAGATTGATTCTAAAGTCTATAAAAATATTATTATTAACAAAACAAGCTTTAATGCTACAAATTAAATTAAGATTGGTTAATTACTTTGAGAAATAATTAATCGTTTTCATAATTCTTAGAATTTTTAAGGGTTAAATGAAATAGATTTTTACGCTTAAAAAGTTGCATTGAATGTTACTAGTCTCATTAAAACAGATTCAATTTTCAAAGATATAGACTTTAATAAAAAAGTTCTTTCAAAATACCTTTCTCTTGATCAATCTATTTTAAAGTTAAATACTTTTTGGATACATTGTTACACTTAAAAATGTCGCGTTGAATGTCAAGAGCCTCGTTAAAGGTGATTAAATTGATCAATTATAGTTGTCGTACTTTTTTCAAGAGTTGATTCAAAATACTAAAGAAATTTCTTGATCGATCCATTTTAAAATCTAAATTCTTTTTGAATATATTTTTACACTTTGAAACCTGTGTTGAATGTCGGTCTTCATTTAAACATTAAATTGATCAAAGATATAGTTATCATAGTTTGCGGAAAAAAAGTTTCTTCTAAATACTCTTTTAAATTTTTTGATCAATCTATTTTAAAATCTGTATGATTTTTGAATATATTTTTACACTTCAAAAGTTGTGTTGAATGTAACGATCTTTATTTAAACTGATTAAATTGATCAAAGATATAGTTATCATAGTCTTGAAAAAAGTTTCTTCAAAATACTCTTTTAAATTTTTTGATTGATCTATTTAAAAAATTCAATACTTTTTGACCTGGGATAACCGCATCAAATTCTGAATACTGCGCTCAATTAAATCAGTGCTTTATGCAAAAGATATCTTTGCATAAAGCAATAGAATATTTGAAATATAAAAGGTAATTTTTTAATGTCTTAGACCATTTGGAACGGGAATGCTAATAATTCTGAATTGGAAAAGGAGAGTAGTAATATTTTCATACTTTCTGAAAACATTATTACACAAAACAATACCAGAAGTTTTTGGGTTAGCCTCTAAGGTCAACCGTTGTCCAGATATTTTTATTATTGTGAACTTTTATGTGAACCATGACAGAGCATTAATTGTTGCAAAATATTGGATAAATTTTATTAAAACTGAATAGAAATAAAAGAACACATTTGCATCCAAACACTGTTCATTTATTAATATCATCAATTAATTACACATTTCTATAATAGTTTATGCTCTCTACAAAATATAAATTTTTAATTTATTACACATCTTGATGAACATAAAACAATTCTAATATTGAATTAATATTAAGATGTGCCAATATCGTTTTTAGATGAATCATTCAGAACAAAATTCCAATGGATAAGACGTTTGAAGCAAAAGTGATTTTAAGCCAATTATAGTAAAGCTACTTCCTAAAAATACATTTTGCAATAGTTAACTCTATTTTAATTTAACTTAGTGCACACTAACAATATATATTTTTTAATCTAGGTAATTTAATGTACAATAAATTTTATAAAGATGTATGATGGTTATTTGAATTTGTTCAAAAACTGATTACTCCTTGCAATTACTTTGAGCATTCTACTAATACAAATTAACTTTATCTTTGTTTTATTTTTTTCTTGGCAAGTAAATATTTAGTACAAATTAATTGCAATAATGAAATGAGAAATAATAGGGCACTTAATAATATTATAATTAATTTATGTTAAGATTTATATTAATAAGAATAATGTATTTAAATCACAGTACTTATTTCAAAAGGATGCACTAACTTTCATATAAAACTATCTTACCATTGATTTCAACTTTCAATGAGACTAATATGTCAACAAAAAAATTATATGACAAACACCATTGTCATTGAAAAACAACCAAATTATCTAACACATTTATGGACACCCTTTACACAATCTAATTTATTTGGTAAATAAAAATTGAACAAATTTTATATACAACTATGAATTAAATGAGACAAAATATTGAGTAAAAACTAGAATTAAATTGAATTTAAAAACTTAATCCAATTTAACTAAAAAAAAATAACTATCATAAAATAAAATCGTTGATATAAACTCAGGCCTTAAATATTAAAGAATCAATAATGCCTATGCTGAAATATATTTTCAGCAAAAATGCGTAATTTTCATCTATGTACAAACACTTGCGGTATAGTGTAAGTGTACAAGTTTCTTAAATTATAATTCTTCAATAACTTTATTCCTGATGATAGATCGCATTATTAATAATGATGTTACTCATATAACTACTAAATATTATGAGGCAAGTGACAGTATTAGAGTTAAAAAATAATATTTTTTTTGTAGTGAATTTCTGAGAGATAAAGTATTTTTTTAGAACGATTAAACAACGAGTTACGCGTATTTTCACGGAAATCGCGCCTCAACCTCATGATCCTCAATTATTTAGATTTATTAAAACGACATGCAGGCACACTTATGCACACACACTCACCAATGCACATACACATAATTAATGTAAGAGGGAATACATACATTTCTTGACTTTGTATCTAATGGACTCTTGCGAAATTATAATAATGTAATTGAATAAAATGTAACCATACTTTTTCACATATGATATGGCTATATAATAGAGTTGCATTTTGTTATACATATAAGGGACATGAGAAACAATCATACACAATCAAAATTCATTACAATTTATAATGTAAGTGGTATTTCAGTACGTAGCTCAACATCCATAGTTGTACTGGAACTGAACAAAGTTATCTCACACACTGTTAATTTTATAAACCCGGTTATTAGGTTGGGTTCCATCCTCACGGTCATACGGCACCGTCTTCCATCATAACCAGCTATTTGGATCGATCTACGTAACATGGACAATTATTTAATTATGTGATACCGTGAGCGCGACCAGATAACTGTTGGATAGGTGGATGGATGTGAGTGAATCGGTAAGTGTGTGTGTGTGTGTGTGTATGAGTTTGTATAAACGCGCTAGAGGTGCCGCGTGTGGGCGTGCGGTGTGCGGGGGGGTGCGCGGTGCGCGCGGGGGGCGCGCTCTCACGACTCGCCGTTGCCGCTGTCGTCGCCGTCGCCGTCCCCGCCCTCCACCTCCTCCTCCGAATCGTCGTCGATGTCATCGTAATCGTCGTCATAGAAGTCGGTCATATCCAGCTGGTATCGCAAAGAATAAATAAATAACAGTTCATTACTGGTGTATAAATCATTATGTAACAATTGTAACTGTATCTTTCGACTTTAATCGTTAATATTTCTATAATTACGCTGTGCTTTAATACCCTTCACCGTTAGATAAATCATTTGAAAATAACTTTAGTGCTGTGACATGCATTAATTACACACTTTAGTGCGCTGCAGCAGACGATGATGAAAACTTGTGTTTTAATTTTATGAATTTCGCTCAATTATAGTTACAAGTCGTTAATATTACAAAAGTGATCGCTAACCTGGGGCTCTTGCGTGGAAGATTTGACTTGGGTCTTTATGCAGTAGTCTTCTAAAGTGAGAGGTACAACTATGCCTTCTTTTTCAGCCTCCATGCGCGCCACTTGAGCTTGTTTCCTAATAAAATTGTATAAGCCGGAATATTAAATTTATATAAATAATTTGTATCTCATAACTTTACATGAAATTAATCAATTAAATAATTTAGTAAAAAAGTATTGCAATATAGGGATACAATAAATAATGTAACTATTGTTGTAAATATTATATTAATTTTGTTAATTTGGTAATTTGAAGTGTCTAACAAGGACGAAGGAAAGTGATTTTTGTATATACTAATGAATAAACTTTGTCTTCTGAGAAATAGATTTTTTATTTTTAACAACAACCTATATACAATTTTAAAACATTAATGTTAATTTTATTGCTTAACAATGTTAATACTTTTTTATAAGCTATTCAAGTTATTATTTTAAACATTGTAAAATAGTTTTTGAAATTTTATTTCACCTTTAATTTACAACATGAGTACGACAACAGAGCGGAAATTTGTAACTTTGATGTAAGTAAATAAAATTCAACAGGTATGTAAGTTTGTTCTTGCCTGAAAATCAAAGACAATTAAAATTTAAAAAAAAAAGTTTTAAGGTGCCAATACTGATTAAACACACTAAGGTCCTGCTTATGATTATTTTCTGCACTGTGAATATTACTCACACAATGACAAGTTAGGTGCATGATCATCTATAAATTACTTAAAGCGATTTAGTTCAGGGAAGCTTGGAAAATTTTTTACATGCAAGAAATGTAAAACATTTCTTGCTAATAATATACTTTATATTAAGTCGGTGAATTTTTTCTTGTATTTTATAAGTAAAAAGTTGCAATAAAATCTTTGCGGTTGTGATGTTTATGTCTGGCTAGTTTTGATACCACTACGTTTTAAAAAAAGTGAAAATGTTGTCTTGTCATTTTTCTATTGTTTTTTATGTCCACCAAAATGAATGAATCTAATGTAGAAATTCAATACATTTCGAAGTTTTGTTATAAAGAAAAAGAAAAATGCGACACAAGTCGCGAAAAATTTTGTGACATTTATAGCCCTATTGCAGTATCGGTAAGATTAGTACAAAACTGGTTCAATCGTTTTCAGTCCAGTCAAAGATGAACATTGCTCTGGTCGACCTGTAAACAAAGTCGATAACACTTTTGCAAAAGTAGAACAAAATCAGCATATTCCTTCTTACAACATATGTGAAGGGCTGAGAAATTACCATAAAACAGCTTGACCCATTAGAAAAGCTGGATATACAAAAAATCTCGATACCTGGGCTTCACCCGAGCTCACTGAAAGCAATCTAATGAATCGTATACTCATTTGCGATTCTCTATTGAAACGTAATGAAGCCAAAGTTGAACAGATTGATCACTGGTGATGAAAAAGGGATTACCTAGACTAGAACATGCGAAAAAGATCATGGTCAAAAGGCAAAGAAGCTCCACAAACTATATTGAAACCCCCATTAACTCGCAATAAGTTGATGGATGCTGTGTGTATGGTGGAATTGGAAGGGCATTATTCATTATAAGCTTTTACCTTCGGGAAAAACCATCAATTCGAATCTTTATTATTAACAGTTGATGAAATTCGAGGAAAAAGTAGAGAAAAAATGGGCAGAATTGATCAATGGAAAGAGTATGGTTTTTCACCATGATAATGCCAGACCACATACATCTTCAGCCATGCAGCAAATATTGAGAGTTTGGTTGGAAAGTATTAATGCATCCACCATATAGCTCTGACTTTGCACCCTCAGATTTTCACGTGTCTCGTTTATTCAGAATTCTTTAGATAGTGTGGCTTTAACATCAAGAGAGAGTACTGTCAAAACTGCTTGTCGCAGTTTTTGGATCAGAAGTCTCAAAATTTCTACAACAATGGGATTATGTCACTTATCTACAAAATGGTAACGAGTTGTTGAACAAAATGGCATATATATAAATATACATGCATATTACAATAAAATTAAATTTAAATAAAATATGACGAAAAATCATCTTGAATTTGTACATAAAATACGAAAAAACTTTTTCGCCGGACTTATATTTCACAAATTGTTAGAAAACGTCTCGCAGGAATCCTGAACCTACGACGGATAAGTCCACATATTCTAAGCTACAGAAATATAATAAAAAATGTCTAAAATTACTTATTTATAGAATATGTAAGTGACAAATATTCATTCCAAAGAAATTGTGTAGTGTGAAATTATAGTTATTGTGAAGACATTTTATTTTGAGCGCCGAATACCCTTCCGGGTGTAACATGTTTAATTGCTATTTTTTTTTTTTCTGGAGCTTTCTATACTTCAAACGTGCGTGTGGACCACTAGTCGCGTTGAGGTAGTGCCTAGTGTCGATAACTCCACATAATTATAAATAAATAGATAATTAACAGGTTTGTGTTAAAATAATAATTAATTTTTAATTACCATTGAACCTTTCTACTATCTGATCGACATTAATATTACAAAGAGGTAAAATGTGTTTCGTTTGTATAAGCTAATACTGTCTGGAACAATAAATCCCATTCAGAAATTTTTTTCACTTATAGAAGACAGATTCCTAAATAATATAAGCTAATTTTAATTTGTATTACTTTCATAATAATAAGGTTTAGACTACGAGTGTATATTCGATTTAATGATCAGGATTGGTATGGATAGGAGACTCGTATAGAAATCGAGATCGCAATCGAGAACGAAATAGGCAATCAGAATAGAGAACGGGACCGGTATCAGAATCTAGGGCGGCAACGGGGCTAGAACTGAGGGTAGAACTGGAACTGTAACAGACAGTGGATGCGGAATAGAAACCAAGGCAGCACCAGGATGGGAATCACGGCTGGAAGAGAGATCGCTCAGTGTAGAAAATGAAGATATTCCATTCAATGTTCAGGATCGTCCATTATATTGAATTTAACAGAATACGATTGCCAAATCGGTTAAATGAGCATTATAATGTGGGCGCGACATGCAGCCGTCTAAGGAATGTCGTTCAAACTCAGTAAAATAAGTGTCATCATCGGGGCTATACTCACCTAATGATGTTCTCATACTCCTTGTCCTTGCCTTTGGAGTCGCGCCAGCGCCGATACATGACGCTGGCGTCGACGTTGGCGGGGCTGAAGGTGTTCGGCTCGTTGAGCAGGGAGATCACGGAAAGCAACACGGTGCGCACCGACTGCGTGGGGTTCCAGCGCTCGCAGGGCAATTCTCCCGACTGTGGATCATCCACCGGCGGGTGCAAGATAGATATGCAGAGGTCGCCGTTCTGTAAAATATTAATTTTGTTTTGCAATAAATGTTTCTCTGGTTTTTATTACCTACATAACTGCGGTTATTTTGTTCATCTCAATAAAATTGTAAATGAATTTTTCGAACCAATTATAATCAATGAATAACTTAAAAAAAAATATTAACGACATATAATACTGCACATGCATAAACAAAATGGTGGCGATATTGGACCCATTGGTAAAATAAAATTAAACACTGTGAGTGATGATTTAAATTCAACTTTCATTATGTTATGATCTTTCAGATAAACAATTGATACCCTCACTAAATATCTACAAAGAACTATAAATTTGGGAAAGTCAAGTCTTACTGTGTAGGTACTCGTATTTCCATTTGTTTTGATAAAATAACAAGATAAATTTTGAAGAACGATGTCGTCTAGAATACTAATGCAAGCATTATAACCAAATCTTTTCGAAACGTATGGTAACGGAGAGATATATTTACTGCTAGAAGTCGCCACTATTTGTGAGGGTTGCCCTAGGTCTATTATTAACTTATGTTTTCTATTAGTTATGATTTAACGATACCTAATTAGACAGCCATTTTAATAGGAAATTACTTATAATTCTAAATCTTATAAAAAAAAGAGCTATAAAAGGATTTTTTTCACAAGTGTTGAAATTTTTCAGAAATAAACGAAGGGATCGGTTTTCTAATGTATTTTGATATTTTTTCCTTTCCATAAAATTAATTTATTTTTGGTAGCTGACAGAGTTATCTTCATTAAATTATCTCTTTAATGGTATGTAAATTCTCCTATTTTCGTACACTAAATATAGTGCAACGATAGAAATAGTTGCTGACAAGAGGTGAAAAATTTGGTTGCCTGTAAAGTCGGTATACGGGCGAAAGTTTTACGTGACAACGATTTTGAATGGTAAAATCATTTTAATGTGAATATTCATTCGTATAGTAGGAAGAAGGATGAAATAATAGTAACAATTTAAAACATTTATTTATACAAAGAATTATATTTAAAACATTAATTTATACAAGAATCTCGCACTGAATTTCATATTAACAAAATTTTATTTTACCTTTACACATACATACGTATTTATATACAAATATTCATACAATAACTTGCAATACATTTTCAATGTAATTTTCTAGCGCGGCAGACCGATCATAGTTGAGTGGGAGAGACGCAGGCATTCGGGCCTCTCGTTCGGTGACTCATCGTTACGTTACTGAGCGTTACACTTTTCAAAGTGACTCCCAGCCGCAACCTAATTTAAGACGTTGACGTCAAAAACTTTTCAATCGTAAGGTACTTTAAAATGCTTTCGTATTATTAATTCTGCAATATATTAACTTTGTTGTTGAATGGTTTTTATTGCTTACTTTGTATATGGTATGTGTTTTGTCTTCTTTACGATTTACTACCCACATTTTAATTGTCAATTATATTGACACCGATTTAATCTTGAAGCAAAAGCAGGAAAACTGGGTCTTAAAATACATACAAGGTTACCATCCTGCTTTCCAACAAGTCCGTGTTGAATATTCGGTTTTTTGTACTGCTGTTTTGTAACAATTCGTTTTTGTCGTTGCATCGTCAATGAAGCGATTAACCTATTAAAACTCTATTCCGTAAGTTTTCTGCGTCGATCTATTGTAGTTATAATTTATTTATACTACTAAAAAAAGCCATTTGACGCATACTAAGCAAGTCTTACAATTACAGTCAACAGTCTGCCGATATCGGCATGTTCTGGATTCTGGGAGTATTCCCGATCGCTTCGGAAAACTTCCTGAAAGCTTCTCTTTCAAATGCATCATCACAGTTGGGGACACAGGCGGATGTGTAAATATACGGCGGATTGATAAACGGGTTTTTAACTTGAGTCAAACGAACCACTCGCTCCGTGGCTCGGAGAACCTACGTGTATGGGGAATTGTGTCAAATTCGTGTTTATAAGACGCGTATTCGCACTACAATAGGAAAAATAGCTCTCTAGGATTAGACAGGTTTAGGTTAACCGCACCCATTCGATTTGCGGTACGGGCATGACCGAAAGAAATTATCGCGAACGTTGACACCTCCAGTTCGGGTCCGAGTAGATGCAAAGTTATTCGACACGGAGTTCGAGTCGAGCGTCGACCGGTTCACAATACGCGAGGACTGTTACACGCAGCTGGACGGCGAGAGACGAACTCGAACAAAAATTACCGAGTCATCTCCACGGGAGCCGATGATGCACCGTACGTCCGGATTTCGGTCACCGTCGTCGAAGGATCGATAATGTAATCTCTCATAAAACGCTTGCGCGTAAACAGCGCCATAAACGTAAAACGACATACAATGCAGCATACGTGGAAAGCACGCGCGGTTGTCGCGGTTACAACACCGCCGCGAGCGCGCCGCACGGACCGCTGGCTGCGTTCGGCGCGGGTTACACAAGCCGCGTCGGCCGGTGCCAGCCGCGCGCCGCGCCGGTTGCCAGCGCGGATCGGCTAAGCCAACGTTTTCCGAACTAACTTGATTCGCGACCCAGACATGATTAAAAAAAATGTCGCAACCGTTGATATTTCCAACGGGTTTAAGTAGATGTTTTAGTTTTAGTTAATGAATATACTATATGATCAGATGAAAGTAATTATCTACAATTACAATTACCCAGTAAATAACGTAACAGCGGCAGTATAACGTTTACGTAAAGCATGATTTATCGATTTTTTTCAAGTTTCTCTTGTTTAGCTATCAAGCAAAAGTTACAATTATAATAAAACTAAATTTTTCACCAATATTAACCTCTTTACCGAATAGTGTTGACTTTTCCAACAACTTTTGGGTGTTGTTGGAGAGGGTAACATTAACAACGTTCGAGAGAATAACGCGTTTTTATTATTTTTATTTATATCACGAAAGAATTACCATAAAAACAACTGCCTAGGAATGTTTTGCTAGACGTCGATGTGTCGCATACCTACACTTAAAAAAACACTGGACTAATCAACTGTATTTTAATAATGAGATTATGATACCTACTAAAACAGTTACCCTATAATCTCAACGTTAACGGTATTTGTCGCATGCATAACTAGCTTTCGCTGCGACACCATTCGCGTGGATATATTTTTTATGAGATTTTTAAGGGGCAAACCTGCAGGCGAGTCACCAGAAAGTAGATGATCACCGCCGCCCATGGACACACGCAACCTCCAAACGAGAGCTTGCCGTTGACCACGGGCGTCACTAATGCGCTGCCGGCCTTTCACGAAGGAGTATGGTCTTTTATTGAAGCCTCCCTTGTCGTAGTCCTCTGAGAATACCGCCGACGGTAAGTTATTCTAAGGACCCAACGTACGTGGCAGAAAATTTCGCATCAAGCGTACGGTGGTAGAATTCTAAGTATCTAAATGGTGCTGATGGTATCTCCGGCGAGTGGAACGATGACGAAAATAAGCGAAATATAGAATGAATTCCTTCATCTTTTATATATTGACGGATTAAGCAAGTGTCTGCCCTTAACAGCCGAGGTCCAGCCAGGACTTGCTATGATTCGATTACAATAGTAAGACAAAGATCCAGCCAAGGGGGTGTCACGATCCCCGCGGCTCTACCCTAGCGACTAAGTTGTCATGACCCTGACCCTGGCCTTGCTTCCGATTGCAATCTCGATTCCGATTTTGAATTCGATTCCATTCCGATCTCGATTGGGATCCGATCCAAATCTAGATTTCCGTCTCGATCTCGCTCTCGATTTCATTCCAATTAAATTATGCCAGAGCAACACACGTACTTTTACACTAAAAACAGGCACATTATCGTGAATTAATTTTATTATGAAACGATCTCGGTCCTACTTTTGATATCGATTCCTGTCCCCACTTGCAATTCCTATTCCGGTGTATCTTGATTCTTCCTTGGACAGCGCTGTTACCGATATTCAAAAGTAAACAATAACCATATTTAAAAGTAAGGTATTCATTTCGTGTTCAAGCGAGCAAAAAAACAAAAACAGTCAAAAGCTATTGTATACTAAAACCTGGCGCGATAAGCGTTTCCATACTAAAATAAAGAATCACGTAAATCTTACAAGCGTTTATCGGGTTCTAAACGCACAAACGGACAGACGGACAGAGATGTATTATATAATATTTAAGGATATACAACGTATAAACAACTATAATAAAATCCTTCCTTGTAGATTTCTATCCCAGTTGCGCTCTCGCTTCTGATCCCAGTCTTACAATCATATCCGAATCCGCTCTCACTCAACCCGCTCACGGATGCTTGTCGAACTCGGTCTCACTCCAATTCCAATTTCGCTCTCATTTATAGATCTACGTCGATCCCGCTTCCGCTCTTTTCCAATCTCGATCTCGGTCTTGCTCCCAGTCTCGTTTCGGTTTTATCTGACAGTTCTAATTCCGATTCCAGTTCTGGTCGCAATTTTGATTTAAAAAAGAAATTATCGTATCATACGACACTTATTTTGACAAAACTAAATGATTATTATTAATATGCAAAACGAATTACACTATATTTATGATGTAATGTAGTATAAAGTTACCAGATAGGTGGGATTCTTGCTTCCGAATAAACCTCGCACAAACAGTCAATTAATTAAGTAATTAGAGTTGATTGATTGCACATTTTAAAATATCAGATGGGTATAGTTTAATCTAACATCGATAACAATAAAGTTGAAATGTAGAAATTTCATCATTTTCATTTCATATGTCTTTTAATTTCAATGACTAACCCTAGAAATTAACTAGTGAAATTTTAACAAGAATACTCATTATACCTATGCGATATCACGGTTAAAAGTTTATCGCTCGACATCCGTACGCGTGTGCGAGTGACCATTGACCGTGTGCGAATGTGTGAGCAATTGAAAATATGAAAAACACCAAACGTGTCGCATCAAAGAGACCGCTACATGCACATTATTGATAAATCTTATCGGTGTTCGTACATTTCGTGTGCATGTTCGGGTGTTGATATTGTGTAAAGTACTACAAGTATATCTATACTGCCTGTGACGAACTGATAGGTTACGCTCGCGCCGGCGCATTGCACATTCACAATGTGCACAAGATAAGGGAGCGTACGTTAGCCGCGATCAAAACGGGATGGGGTAGAATAGGTAGTTGGAAACTTTATAGAGAAAATCTTGATTTATTCACGCATCTGACCGGTATATACGAATCCGTTATATTATTACCACGCGAAATGAGACACGGTTAGAGGAAGGAGGTTACTTAATATCTCATTAAATCTCGCGAAGTGGCAAACGGGGAGTTGAATAAAATATTAAAATGCATATTTCGAGAAAATCTCTTTCAATATTCTAAACATTCCTGGCGTTTTGTACATATATCAATAGTTTAAAAAACAAAGAAAAACTTTTGACGCGGTGTCATCGATGTTACTCAGCTAGCGTGAGCGAACGATAACAGGTTCACGGTCGAAAGCAGAATACAGGTCAATCGGTGGGAAAAAGAGGACTCAAAGTATTGCAGAAAGTAGTCCACGGCGAATGATAATTTAGGGAACATCTGATTAAAGAACGTGTTTACGCGTAGATCTGAACTGCTGAGACAAGAATATCCATACTATGCGATAATGTCGATCAGATGAAAAATCTATGATACACAAGAATCAGGAAGTACCTCGAGAACGAGTCAAATGTCTTCTATATTCTCAACGGTGCAGTGTATTGCTCCCACTCGCGTTCAACGTTTCATTGAATAATAAATCCAGTAAACGATGAAATACATAAAAACTAAAGACGTATCGCAACACGAGACGATACCAAAATGATCCGTGATGTAGTTAAAGCGAATTCCCTCGTGGTTATATGTAAATGTCGTAATCAAACGCTGAACGTAATTGCATTATGAACTGTGAAAGGGACCTTTTGACGGTCCGAGATTGAAATAAGTTCGAAGGCGAAACGAATAAGGTACTCGCAACGCATGGGTTATCAGGAAGGGGGCGAGCGACAATGTATGCGCGGAGATAACGCATTCCGCCCTTCGCGAATCGATAGGGCCCAATCTCGAACGCCGTGCGCGCTGCAACGGAACTAGCGACGACTTATCGAGTCAGTCGATGTTTACAAAGTTACACCACTAGTTCATTACTTCGTTTCTAGGTATAGCGATCGTTATCCCGTAAGCGTTGTACTTCATCAGAGCTCATCGTTTGATTCCGACATGAAAATTTATTTTTTTCTCAATTCTCAACATGGTACCTATATGTGTAATAAGATAGTAAAACCGGGTCTATCTGAGCATTAAAGGTATGTATGAAAAATGGAGAGGTCACAATAATTAGTAAGGTAATGTAAGTGAAAACAACGGTTTTTAATTTTTTTTGTGTCAGTGTGTTCGTGCACATCTCTGAAATTACTGAACGGATTTTAATGCGGTCTTCACGGGGAGGTAGAGCTTAGCTGTGAGTAAAATATAAGCTTTATTTCATTAAAATCGGAAGTCAGGAAAAAGTTATCTTCACTGAGATTCTTTCACACATAGAAAGTTACACTAACCCAGAGTAATATAGCTTATAGTTTATTTTGATTTTAACATTTGTCCTGTTTTTATACAAATTGGAAGCGTGAGCGGTATCCGAATTGAAAGCGGGACGACGAGGAACAGAATCGGGAACCAGGACCGGAATCGAAATAGACAATAAGACCCGGATCCAAACTGAGTGTCGGATCGAGACTAGAATCAAGAGCGTGACCGAGATCGATATCAATGCAAATCGGAACCGTGGCCAATAACGGTATCGGGATTTAAAACGAGACGAGGAGTAAAATCTGGCGCCGACACGGGGACCGGGGACGCAACCAAGTGTGAGAGCGTAATTAGAATCAAGAGCGTGACGGGACCGAAATCGGGAAAAACAGTACCGGAACCAGTATCGGAACGAGATTGAAAACGACATCAAGGTCTTTTCCATAGAAAAGATTAAGGAGCACATTCGGCGTCGACGTCGACGAAGCCCCGGGCGAAAAGCTGCTAATTAATATTTATGTAAAAATTCTAGTTGCATTCCGAGACCCGATAAGAGGTTATCGCGACGATGACGCGCTCGCACGCGCCGCGGCCAGGAAGTGCTTTCGTCGATTCCGTGCCGAGTGCGCGGAACGCACATACGTACGATATTCATGATTTCATACGGTAATACCGGAAGATATAAGAATTCGCCTGCTCACCTTCCGCCTGCCCTTGGACGAGGCGCAGGCGCGGCGCGGGGTGACGCCGATGCGAACGATCCGTATAAATATAATATTTAACAATAATATTTACCTTTGATTGTACAATTATTATTTTGTTTAAACAATCAAAAGGGTATAGAGTAGTCGTAATGAGGTCGGAAACTTCACCGAAAGCGGAAATCACGACGGTCAAGGGCAGCGAAGCGCTCTCGAGACAGAACCGAGGCTTGAGAGATATCTGTATAACAACCCACTTCAGGTGAGTATACCGCCCTTATTGAATCAAATGGTTTCTTTTTTCCGCTTCTGGTAGGATTTCGGATGCCGTAATTATGGAATGTCGGCAATTATATTTAAAATACACGTTCATAAATTAGTTGAAGATGCAATAATTGAGGTGATATTGTAGCAATCAAAAAGATATTAAAAAAAATCGGTTGTCTGTAAAGTCAGTTAACGAGCGATAATTTTACGTGATAACGTCATAAGAAAACATTGATGAAAAATTGCATACTTTTATGAATTGAATTGAATTATTATCACTTGTCGCGATTGTTGTTGTTGTAATAGACAATGGAAACCACATTAACTTTTCACTTCACTTTATAGACAGTTGACAAAACAGTTCACGTGTCGGTTGTGTGCGGCCGCTGTCTCTCTTCTACTTGGACGCATCAGCCGATGGAGCGGAAGAGAGATCGCTCGTTCCGCGCTCTCGCTCGCACGCTCGGCTCAGGCGGAAAGCGACAATGAGTCATGCTTTTTCGTGCGTGCAGCCAGCGTTCATCGATTTATAAGACGTTTTCACGTCAAAAACTTATTACATCATACAGTCATGTGAAGCGGATACCTACTTACGTCGTTTAAACATTAGTGTAAATTTTGGTTTTATTCCTACTATCTGAAAATCTCGTAAGCGAAATTACTTACAACAGCTACAACGTAAATGAGCACATTTTACAATTACCAGACACAGACGGCAATGGAATAGTAATGCATCTACAAAAAAAAAACCGTCCAAATGACTACGTTTCGAAATGTATATTACACAAAACAGATAAAGAACGTATTTTATTATATGAGGAAGCTATGCGAATATTTTCGCAAGGTTGCGTCTTTACATTCAAACGGCGATTCAATTAGGTTAACTTGATATGATCTCGGCTGAGATTCGAGTTAATTTCAAATACATTTTTTTTCGTATTGCGGTGTAGTTCTAAAGCGAAGTAGAAGAACTAGCCAAGAGCATGTAGGACCACCATCATTATAGGGTTACGAAGCCATTATTACACAGAAATGCACTACAGATGAAAAAAGTACGTTGTTACACTTTTTCCATGTTTCCCGCGGAGAACAGTTGCATGCACTTTAATTACCTATAATTAAAAAAAAAAACAAGTAGGTATGTCGACTATTACTATTAAACTAGTGTAAACTAAAGTGCATCAGGAAAAGAGCGTATCTTCATAGCACTTACGGCTTTTTGTTGAGAAGCGCATTTTCCGGGGATTAAATCGAAAACGGAATTTTCGATCATGCTCAAAATTGAAAGTATTTATTAAGCGTTACTTTTGGTATTATTTTTATATTTTTTGGGCATACCGTTAAAAAAATAGAGGGAGGGATACAATTTCTACAACTTTCGGAGCGATTATTACCGAAATTATTCATGTACTTAATCAGAAAAAATGCTTAAAAATCATTAAGTGTTTTTAGAAGAACTGTCGAAATATGTGCCGAAAAAGATTTTTTTTCAGTTTCGGTTACATGTATGAAGTGTCCCGCCTAGAAATATTTATTTTTAATATTTAACTACCAAACTAAGTAGCGGCTCATACAATACACCTACACTATAAATTTCATCAATATACGTCTTGTAATTTTGAATATAATGCTTGTAACATACGGACGGACACGACGAAACTTTAAGGGTTCCGTTTTTGCCATTTTGGCTCGGAACCCTAAAAATGAGTCCGTACCGTGAACATGACGTTTAAACTGCTATTACGGTAACCACATCGACGATTAATTGAACCAGATTTCTGCCAAATAAGCGAAATTAACATACGATTTGTACAACGTGCGGCGAAAGATAGGTGTATTAAATGGTATATATACATAAATAGGCAAAGTAGGTAATTGAAATGGCTCGATTTGGAATATTTTTGGATTTCAATAGGGAATACCACTATTGAGATCATAACATGGTGGAATGGATGGTAATGTTAATACCAAAAGAATACAACAATGACGTATTTCAAGTGGAATACTATTACCTACGAAATAAAGGTTTTTTTTTTTCAGTGTAATAGGTAAAATAAAAACAAAATCAGATGAAATGAGATAATTATGTAGAAATGTAGAGAGATGTAGAAACGTACATCCGAATTAAACTTTTAAAATAATAAAATACATAAGTAGAAACAGATTGCGACCGAAAACTGGCAACATCAAATGTGTAAAAAGCAAATACAACCGAAAATTGGCAATATTAAATTTCGTCTGTAATGCGATGTCGATATATCAAATCGGCGAACTTCACTGCGGTAACATAATAGGTATTTTGTAACATATCGTTTCCGCATCGAGTTCACAATGACTCCAGTTCTCTCCAACTTCACTGTATTAGCATAACAGGGAAGCGGCCATAGTTTTCCAAAGCAGAACTGGTCGGGAGTGTATAACACACGCTCCCGTCTGTCGTGTCGTAAAGTATCAAATTAGGGTTCAGTAAATATTTTACAATAAGTATCTTATATTACACCGTAGAAGATCACTTATCCATGATCTGCGTTATGTTACATGAGTTTTTTGCGAATATCCGGCGGAACCTCGCCGATGCTGTACCTAAACACTAAATTAGACCCTCCGTATTTCAAAATGGCGTTGCACCGTCGACTTGTGCACCGGCGACGACGGTCGTTAGTTTGAAAAGAAATATTTATAATGGACGCTCGATCATTACACACTAAAAGAAAAAAAAAAAACACTTCTAAAGCAACGACGCGGGTGAAACGGGGATAGTCCAACGTTTGCGGTGTCGAGGGATTCTGCCACAAACGTGTAAAAAAATATAATCCGAATCCCAATAGAGCGCTGTGTCGTATGTATTTTATAACATAGCCTAAGCTCCCTCACTGTTTGTGTCGTGTATAATTTTATTACCAGCTCGGAAAACTAGAATATCTGGAAAAAAATATCGGACAAGCGCGAATAGAATTCGCATCTCGGCGATTCCGTACACACTCGAATTCACTCGATTATATATGTAGATATTTCATCCATTGAGAATCTCGGCGGTTTTTGCACGTTTTCGATATCGATAGTGATGTGATATCGGTCCCCGGAGTACCAACAATTTTATGGTCACATATTTTCGAAAAAAATACCGAAAAAGATTTTAAAAGTCAGAATTATTGAAAATTATACGATTTCATGGTGGAAAATTAAAAAACTTTTTACCTTACATAGAGTTATATCACGATCCATATTCCAGTCACAAATCTGTTTGTAATCGCAAAAAAAAATTATCATGATAAAGATAAATTAATAGATTTTTAGATTTATTCCTTTACTTGTGCTATGAGCTTGCTTCTTACTAAATGGCATGATTTGGTCTAGGTCAACGGGATATACCCTGTAGGTTTTGATTTATTTGTCAATATCAAAATATACGAAAATTATAGCCGTATTCTTTTGAATGCATTCGCATAGAAGCTTTTACAACTTTAAGGAAGCGTAGATCAAATATTTGATATTAATTTGAACTTGATACCTCCACGCTTTTCCAAGAAAAAGGATCTTGACAGACATCTACGAAGGAGGATTATGGAGTAATCCTACAAGGGTTCCCTTTGATATATGAAACCTTACAAAACGGCGAGATCTTGAGATTTTAGAGCCGTTTATTGTCCTAAACATATACACATATATTACATTATATCTTTATAGTTACCGACCTACTTCACAAGACAAGCGTATACCCACCCAATATTTAAAAATTGTACAATCAATCAAACTCTAACTACTTAATTAATTGACTGTTTGTGTGGAAGGTTATTTGTCGGAAGCAAGAATCCCGTCTATCTGGTAATTCTAGACTACATTTCGTCATTAATATAGTATAATTAGTATAGTTTATAAAAAAAAATACAAAGTATAATTGAGCGGTTATTACAATCGAAACCATCGGTTTGGCAATACAAACTACTAAGAAACTTCTTGAGGCCAATTTATTTTTAGATATACTTAAATATATTACCAATGGAATATATTGGTATAAATAGCAATATACTCGAGCGTCAGAATATTCATTATTTATCAACAGAAAACCTTTTTTCATAAACCCGGCTTCAATACATTGTTTATTTGATAAATTGTTTAATTTTATCGTTTCTTGGATCGACACAAATTGACCGACAACATCCAAAGCAAAAGTAAAATTGACAAAAGAATAAGTAAAATAAAAAATAGAGGAAAGCATGAGGAAAGACCGCAAAATCAAGACTCAATTGTTAAAACGCCATTTATAAAACAGGAGGTGTAAAGGTTGTTTTAAATAACTATCAATCGGAGGCAAAGAATGGAAAAAAAAAACTTAAAAAAGGCAAAAAAAAATAAATCACACATCTAAAAAAGATTATCAATTTAATGAGTCCATATGCTATAAATAGCTTTCCGTTATGGATATGATAACCTATCAAGCTATTTCTCAAATTAGTGAAATTTTATCTTGCGAAGTAGATATAGCAATAAAAAAAAATCAAGGTTAAGACCCCGGGTCTAGACAAAATAATGAATCGGTCCGTGGAACAATAAAATCCGGTCCATATTTTAATAACCAACAGGCTCCACATAGAATATTTCTAAAGTATTTTTGGATTTTGTTGAAAAACTTAAGTTCTCAGAGAGATGAACACCGATCTGTTGAAAAAGCAGCCTTCTAAAAAGGATTCTACACGATCGACCATTTTCCTGTGATTAAACAAACTCTCGAAAGATACCCAAACACCGTACAAAGAACGCGTCAGGCGCCTTCTGTAGCGTCTTCTGGGCCGTCGTAGAGCTGTAGCGGTAGGCGATTTTGTAGGGCCTCCGATAGCGTACCAGTTAAAAGCCTGGGACGGTTGAAATCGACGCTAACAATGACGACCTGATAAATAAGGCGGCTATGTAAATGCTAATAAACATGTGTGATGGAAGGGTCGGCAAGGGTCACCCTAGAAAATTTTTTACGAACTCAAATTGGTGGCAAATTTAGGGCCAAGTTTTAAGTATTCATGAAACCGACGAGCTTGCATGAAAGGATTGATGGATGTCAGTGAAGATAAATAAGTAAATAAATGTGCTGATTGATATAAGAGTCTCATTTCTTTCTTCACAAACACGTCCACTATTGTTACCTAAAGAGTTTTCAGCATTATTAATATTGAAAAAAAAAATCGTTCGAGCTAAAATAATAAAAAAAGTGACCTAAAATATGAAAATTTAGTGCTTTAGTTTAATTAGTGTTTTTAGGTAGACAGTTGAAAATTCCAGTGTATATTTCTATTGCCGCCATAACAAGAAATCATAAAAAGCATATTAAATTGAAACGTAAAGGGACCCTACAAACGTAAAAAATAAAGAAGGCACCACACAACAAACATGTTTTTTGGCGCTTTTTGCTCGATTTTTAGTAATGGCAATAGGTAGACGCTTGATATGTTCACACAGTGTGTACTAGTGTTATAAAAATAAAATAAAGTTAAAAATCGAAAGGGGTTTCTATACAAAAAAAGTTTTCTTTTTTGAAGTTTTTTGTTGTTTTATTTTAATTTTTGTTCTTGTTTTTCATTAACTATTTTTAAATAGTGTTCAATATTGTACGGTACTACGGAATCTTTCGTGTGCGAGTCCGACTCGCACTTAGCCGGTTTCTTTAAAAAAGAAAAAACTAAACTAAACGTCTTGAACATGCCAGCATATAGATGACCTCTAACAATAATGATTTTTTTTATTATACACACGAACTTCCAAAAAGATGATTTGTTATGCACATTAACTAAATTTTATTTCAAGCACTGTAATAATTGTACACTAACAGAGGAGTTTATATTTTTTTGTGAATAAAATTGGCAAACACGACGCATACGAACACAGACTGAAAAACATTGTACAATCCATAGCAGCAAAAGCCGCGAGCTTTATGGAAAACTGTACACGTTTGCAAACTATCGACAATAATTAACGATCGCAAAAAGAAACCTCTTTTGATTGGTTTGAAATATTTTCTTAACAGAGTCGATTTAATTTTCTCTATTTCTAGCCTACCGGAAATCCTTTCTCGAAACGTGGGTAAAGCTCTTAGACTATACCGGAAGTCGTGCTAGGTAACTCGTATTAGTATTTAGTTCTTATTTCTTCTTTTTTTTTCCCAAGTCTGATAAATCATATGAAACAATGTTCTTATACAAAAGTATATGTTTATAGTACAGTAGCTATGTCAAAAGAACACGAAGACAGTGAGTGGTCTTTCATACGACGCCATTGATGTTTAATTCCCCCTTTAATGAAAAAGATTCGACATCAGTTGAACGATAATTATAAATCATGTGGTTCGCTTTTTATAGTGCATTTAAACAGTAAAAGATAACGATAACAATAGTAAATATGAAATTGTGCAATTTCCTTGTAAAAACAACTCTAAAAAACAAACTTGAAGTTTCCTAAGATAACCTTCGACGCAATCTCAAGGTAAACTTTCCTTTGGATAGCCGAAAACAACCGAACAGGCACACATACGTGACCCCGTTTAACCGGTTCTGTGTTTTGGCGATTGTAAATTCATCATGTCCCTGTTAAGATACGAACAATGGGGCGGAGAAAGTAAGCGCACGCGCATCCATCTAACGGCCCCCGCGGTCCGCCGTTTGTCATCTACCTGAAGTAGTAGTTAATTCCACAGATTACGAGCGAAAACCATTCATTAATATACGGTTAATTCTAACGTACGTTGCTTATTATTATTGATGCCGTTGCGGTGAAATCGCTAGTTATAATGAGAAATTAACTCGCTGAATTTGTGACTTTTCGATATGGCATAATTAGAAGCAGCTACAACAAGATGAATAATATGCGTTTTGTCGTTAAATATATTTTTCACCTATTTTAACCTTAGTATGTTTAGTACAGTTACGTGAAATTACACTTATAAAATCAAGGGAAAAACTATTTCGTTTGCTGTTAAGGTCTGTTGTGTGTATTGATTTGCAATATCTATTGACGCGCTTTGGGTGTGAGAACAAAGCATAACCCGTGAAGGAAAACGGCATGATGCTAGTGTTGCCAAATAGAGATTTTTTTTTTAATGTGTCATATTACGCATTGACAGATACTACTCGCGATTCGAAATGATCGTATAAAATAGGTCGCTAACCGATCAGTATTAAACTATTGAATTTAGGACGATTTACATAAAGAAAATAACTATTACAAGGGTTCTACTAAATAAAATATCATTTAGTATTAAAAGTAATATTACAGACGCAAAATAACAAAAAAAAAAAAACAAATAAAAAAACATTTGCTTACAAGTACAAAATTTTACGTAAGTAATTTCTAGTATTAACTTCTCCAAATAATTAATATAATTATAATTTTGTATTATCCAACACTTATCAAAGACATTTTTACATCATAAAAAAAATTTAAAAGAAAACATATGTTTCCACGAAATAATCTATGCTGTAAAAGTACAAATATAAAATAAAACATAAATATTGTTTTACAAGAACACTAAAGTGCTTAAAAAATTTAAATCAGCGACAGCATTATTTGCTTATTTCACTCCATATATATATATATATATATATATATATATATATATATATATATATATATATATATATATATATATATATATATATATATATATGGAGTGAATTAATTAATTAATAATTAATTAAAATCATTATATATATATAATGATTTTAATTAATTATTAATAAATTCGTTCGGTGACCATCAATTTCAATGTTTCGCACAACTGCGGGGCATGCCGTGACTGCATATATTTTTCATTTAAAATTATCGCACATTTATTACGCCTCAGCGTGTGTCCATTCGCGTTCCGTAAACTAAGACGCGTGCGTGCCGCGCGTAAAAGACGCACGAGGATATTTTCAATCGCGTCCCGCATTAGCTCTGGGGACAAATAAACGCGCCGATTGACAGCCGAAAAGTATCACGATTGAGTATCGCGATTGACGCGACGCGGGCGATTGATGCGCCACGGGCGATTGATGCGACACGGGCAATTGATGCGAAGCGGGCGATCGAAGCGACAGAAACTCGTCGCCGTCGTCTATTCGGCACGAGGAGCGAACGGCCCGCGCCGTGGCGGGCGGAGCGTCGCCCTCGGCTAAAAATATGTCGGGCGGTTCATTGCGCGGCCGCTCACAAAGAAAACGTTTTGTTTCGCGACTTCCCCGCCGGCTCACGCACTCCAGAATGTGCGTCGTTCTATTTCGGTGTTGCATCAACGAAAATAATATGCACCTCGGAACGAGGTCGAGTCCTCTGTATATAGGATTCCGTGTTTGGACATCGTGAGGATCCCGCCCTGGGGACTGTCGACCCCCCGAGTAGATTCGAATGTACCCACTTTATCACAGAGCAATGAAAAATGCAATGCATTTTTTTTACTTTAAGCAATAAAATAATAAAAAAAACGAATCTTAAATACTACCATAGACTCCTTTTTAGGGTTCCGAATTAAAATGGCAAAAACGGAACCTTTACAGTTTCGTTATGTCCGTCCGTCCGTTCGCATGTCACAGGCATTTGATTCAAAGACTACAAGATGTGTATTAATAAAACTTGGACTATAGGTGTCTCGTATAAGCCGTCACTTAGTTTGGTATTTAAATAAAGAAATATTATAGCTGTTTTATATATTAAAAAAAAACTTAATTTATACTTAAGGTTCAGTGTGAAATTATGGCACCAGATTAATTTTATTAAGGCTTTGCCTAGTGGAAAAATTAATACCTCGTATCCGTATTGTATTAGATCGACGTCCATAGTCCGCCATCTTAGCTGCGTACGAACCTATAGGCAAGATGGTGACGTTTGTTTGCCCTTTGTCGTACGAAAAACAAACGTGGAGGCGATGACAGACGTTGCGACATTAACAATTTCATATAGGTACCACTACCTATCAAACACACACCTATGGTAGAGCGATAGAGGGTGAAGAAGAAAATACAATACAAAAATAGCCGTTATTTACGTCTACCATCATTTTAAATAGAATGGGGGATGACTTGATATTTATTTCGATAGAGACGTCGTCTAATATTCGTCACCGTGTTTTGATGTGGGAATCAAAAAGAAAACTATACGTATTACCCGCCTTCATCCGTCAGTGACTTCCATCGTGATCATTATCGGCGATGTGCTTCAGACTGTCATATGCAATAGTTAATTGTTAAAGTTAAAAAATAACATGTCAAAATATCATTAATCTTAGAGATATTGGCATTTGTGATAGTAATTTAATGTCGCACATGCTAATATCATTAAAATTACCTTAGTTAACTGCCGATTTTTAAATTAAAACAACGTACTTTTACGCGACTAGCTTTTGAGCTTTAACAGTTAACGGTTGATTATTTCAAAGGAGAGTTTGAAGCGTACCGCTGTATACGTCGGCGGACAGAGCATGAGCAGCTATGAAAAGCACGTTTCATAATTTCACGTGTCTATTTTCGTCATCCGAATATCCATAACGTGCTTTAAAAATAGTTCTGATTCCGACTTCAGCATTGTAAGTATAATATTATTATACTTATATAATATATATATATATATATATATTACTAATCAAAGACACTTTATTAATACACACGCCACAGTAAAGATAAAAACAATTCATCACAAAGACACGGCGTAAGATTTAGAAGAAGAGATTAGAATATTAGAATTGTATCTATAAAATCTTATAGTCAAGAGTGAAATATAGTCCTTAAGTTACAAGAGCGATGTCTTTCCGTCGGCTGTCTGAAAGCAGATCGTCTGACATTTGCGTCTACGCTATGAGAGAGCAATGTTATTCTTATTGATCGAAATATTTGACGCAAGGGTAAAGCGGCGACGTGCCCTACCTACGCACATAAACAATTTCGTAGATCATCACAAAGCAGAAACGGCTCTGAAATATTGAATAACTAACTACACGAATGAACGGCACGCGCGCGCCGAACGACCTGCGGCCGACCGAGTTGAAGGTCTGATGACGCACGCGGACGTCGTGGAAACTCCTCTTGTCACGCCGCGGCTTTAAGACGAAAACCTAAAATACGGTACAACGCGCACGAAACTTTTCCGCTCTGAATTGGTTGCGAATGCAATGCACTGCGCAGGTATTACGCTCCCCGACCCTTTTTCTCCGCTGCTTTCCTATTTTACGCCATTGCGACGCTTTCGTGACGAAATGTGCAGCGGCAAAGTTTCGTGCGTTGCACTGTACTTGGATACATAGGCGTTGCGGGTGCGACGCGAAACAGGTGACTAAACTTTTTTTATTGGTAGGTATTTGCCCGATCGGCATTCACTGACGAAACAATGGATTGTATCTACCTAACCTTATTGTTAGACAGGAATTGTTAAGAATACTACATAAATAAATATGCGTACACTACAATCGGCCACGAATGATCGTGATTAATCGAACCGTCGACTTAATGTTGTCTACGTCTACCGATAGACTTTATAAATAAATAAAGTCCAAAACATGTATGTATGATGATAGTAGATTAGAATAGAAGATTGACACAAGACCGGCGCATCAATAGTTAAGACGTTGCCGAAGACCTGGATATCGATTACCAAAACGGTGTATGTATTTTGCGGTTTTTTTTTTTGGGTATCAGCAAAAGTCCGATGTACGAGTTCTACGTGATCTGATCTAATGAAACCTCATAAACGGCGTTTCCATTTGCAATTGTCTGTTAAAAGAAAAAGGGATTGGAACTACTTTTGAAACCATTACGCGTGGATGATGAAAAGTGTATTTATATACAAGAGCGTGAGAAAAACATCGCGGTCGAAGTACCTGCTATAAGCCCTACACACAACGACATAAACCGATTTAATATCAAACAAGGTAATGTCGAATGGTGGGACTTGGAAAAGTATTTTGTACACTACGGATTTCCATCGCCGGGACAAACCATAGTTTCCGGCCTCTCCATCATCGCCGACTGATGACACTGAATCGAACAATCGATTCCGCTTAATAATTGATCCACTTAACAGTAAATAAAAGGGAAAAATTGGTTGCGATTGGCCAGGATGAGTTGATCGATCTACGTTGTATGCCTTGACCTTGCTACTTAGATTTACCACCCATTTCGGACATTTCGCGTTAGTTAACTTACAATAATGTCAGTATAACGCTGCCAAAACGAATTATCGCGTTTGTTTAAATAAAATCCCCGAATTTCTACAGAAATGGGATCATGGCATTGCGCAGAGTTATCGATCGTAACTGCAGATAAATACATGTCACACGTTATTTCATTAAAACGTAAAAGAAAAATTAATTTAGATACCTTACCTATAGTTAGGTACTTCCCAACCTAACATACTACAGAAAATTGTTTTAAATTTAATCGCTGTCTGTTTTTATGTGCAAGCAATACCCGCCGTAGTTCGATGCTAATCTTTTAACGATATACCCGACTAGTCCGGTGTATCGATTCTATTGATACATTAAATCGAATAATGCTATAAAATTAGAGTTTGTAATTTCATTTTGTTTATATTTCATAATATTTCTCGCATTAATATTAGCGTTTAATGTCGATATTTATAAACAATAGCTTGGATTAGAATCACCTAATAAAAATACAACAAGAGAGCGAAGCGAAAAGAAGTCAATGCGGAAATAAAAATGTAGATAAAGAAGAGATATAATGAAATTATGGGTAATTATTAATATATATACAATAATTTTAGTAGGTATGTAAATACACCATATTGTTTAGCTTTATCGTTGTGTGGCGAGGTGCTTTCAGCTATAGCAATATTGACAATATAGATCCGTTCTACTTTCGATTGGGCACATCGAGATACGACAATCGGACAGTGGGTCATTTCAAACGATGCCACATTATCACGAAATTTAATACGAGCGACTGATACACGGACTCCGAGTTGTCTTCAATCGTTTGAACTTAAAACATCTCCGTATCAATCGCAACGTTCAATGAGGGTATCTCAGACCGTAGTGTAAGCGCAGACGCAGATCGAAACTTCGAGCAATGATTGGGATATTGTACGTTGCAAACGACGAATATAAAACGGCTAACTGCAAAAGGTCAACGTAACTTGAAAAGTCAACGGGGGCGTGTCCGCATACATAAATGTGTCGCGTGACGTGGATACACCGCTTCTAACAGTCGATACGTTGATGAATGGACCGTCTACTGCGGTCATCGCCTAGCAATTATCACTGTCTTTGAGCGATTTGTAGACAAAACAGTGAGTTTTTTTTTTTTAATATCGTAACATTCTAATTTATGACGTGTCGATATTAACAGTAATGCAAAACACGACAATGGCAAAATCTATACCGTCAGAGTATTAAAGTGTTGACCGTGTTTTAGGAACACGTTGCGCTTGCGATAAGACTATAAATTTATTCACATATTTTCATTGATGGGTCAAAAGCTAATGTGAGTAAACATAAAATAAAATAATTAAAAAATTAATATTAAAATTATGCCCTTCCAAATGATGTATCGTGCTGTGAGAAAAAAAAAATTGGTTGCCTGTAAAGTCGGTATACGGGCGAAAGTTTTACGTGACAACGACTTTGAGTGGTAAAATCATTTTAATGTGAATATTCATTCGTATAGTAGGAAGAAGGATGAAATAATAGTAACAATTTAAAACATTTATTTATACAAAGAATTATATTTAAAACATTAATTTATACAAAGAATCTCGCACTGAATTTCATATTAACAAAATTTTATTTTACCTTTACACATACATACGTATTTATATACAAATGTACATACAATAACTTGCAATACATTTGCGTACAATGAAACAGCGTTTACTACAACTTAACTTGTTCCTATCTGAGTGGAAGGGACGCGTGCCTTTCACTTTTTATGTCTGTCTCTCTCGCTCTTAGGCGGGCTAACCATGCCCGAGTGGAAGGGACGCGTGCCTCTCACTCGCTCTCATTGTGAGCGCATAACGTGAGCGGAGCGTAACGCAGTTTCTTGAAGTGTCACCCGGCAAACCAATTTATAAGACGTTGTCACGTCAAAAAGCGGTAGACGATATTTTTAAGCGAACTGAAAAATATAAAATAATCTATCTTAGTTTCATATAGATTTCTAAGTCCATCCAGACTGTACTGACGATTTGTGATGTGAATTTTTTACAGTTATGAAGAATTGTGAGATATAAAACGAAAAATGTTGATTGCATGTAACATAAATATTTAAATTCCGCACATTATATTTTTTCTGTTCAACTCAAATTGAATATTCAACTTTTCTTCAGTGTATTTTATTTACAACGAATCTTTTCCTAAACCTCTTCCAGAACTATACAATTCGTTTTAGTGTGAGCATACAAATAAATTCCACGCGATCATCGCGGCATATGCTGGTGATGCTTCTGTTTCTAAAGAATCTTTCAGATGCTGCTGCTGCGCGCGTATTCCATGAAGGGCACCGGGATGAACGCTTCGGGGAATCGTATCATCTATCACCGGTCGCCGAATCGCACCACCACCCCAGAGCCCGGCGTACATCCTAATTCTCTTCATCACGGTACCATTTTGTGCGTGAAATTCCGCCGCGCGCATCTAAATTACGTTAACGGGTATAGCATCGGCGCCGTTTCCGACCAAATCCGATATTGGGGAAGTTCACGTATGGAGTGTGTCTTTAAAAAAAAAAGATATGACAACGCATCGACGAGTCGTTTATATGCCCCGTGTTATATACAAAAAATAATAATGATTAATAGTAATAACAAAACAGCGGTCACGAGACTGCTTTTAGAGCTCGACAATCAATTTGAACAGTCATCCGATAGAGGCGTAAAGTCGACCGCGCGACGGCGGCGGCGGTCGCAGGCGACGGCACCGGCCGGGATCGCGATGTTGGCACGGGCCAGCGCGGACGCCGTGCGCGCGCTCTATTTAGAGAGGTGCGCAGATAGCGAATGTGGCACAAGTTCAGCGCGACCGTCGCCGTCGGCCCGCGGCCGATCGCCGCAAGGTCGGGGAGTGTCCGCTCTCACCGTAAACAACGGCCCGGTAGCGGATAAACATAAACACAGTTCGACCGATCGACCGATTAAGGCAACACCTTGAACATTTATATTTATTTACGGGGCGTGGTTTGACCGCCGTCGCGAAGGAAGGGGTGCTGGCCGCGCGTTCGTACGCCGTCGATGATTAAACGAGTAAAATTATTAATACTAGCCAGTACAAAAAATAAAATGGCAGGAGTACGCGTGCAATTAAAAATAAGAGGTAAGCGCCAAACCAAATAGTCTGTTAAAAACAAAACGACTTTATTAAATAAAATACTGTTTTGCCAATTTGTCGAAAATTATCAGTATCGTTATTTTGAAAAGAAAGTAGAGAAAAAAAAATAGGTTATCGACTATAAATATTAGAGATAACAACTAAAATGGTAAATTATCAGTCTGATTTAAAATTTGTTACTGAGAAAATATTGTCCAAACGTGTATCCGTTTCACAGTATCCTAAATTAAATGGTTACAAACAAATACCTAAAAATCAAATTCTTAATTCATATATTTAATGAGAACTAGGAAAAAATAAAACTCTCTTTTCATCAATGTATTATCACCTTAAACTATAATATTATGAGCCTCTTTCAACATCTTATAAACTAACATTTAACAAAAAGTCACTTTTAAAATTAATTTTGCGTTCCAATGCCCTCCTTTTAACCGGTCGTTCCAACTAAGACCCGTTAAAAGGAACACATGGAAAGCAAATTTTATTTTAAAATAGGCTTTTAGTCAATAGAGAGTCTAAAACGAGGTGGCGATAGAGACGCTCACTCTCGCCGCCAAAGTTTATGAGACGGCGTAAAATACATAATAGAGGCATACAGTACTTTCGAGCTAACTAATAATACATGGATATTCGACATAATACTTGCGTTTCTCCTACAACGGACAAGGCAGTGTCCTTAACGCCACGGTTCCGTACACGCCTACCAAATGAGATATTGATATATCGAAATAACAAAACAATGAGTTCCCACACCCGTATGCGTTTTTATACATAACAAAACAATGAGTTCCCACACCCGTATGCGTTTTTATACGCATGTTCTTTCATCCGAATGTGTAAAAGTGGATGTCGGTCTGTCAGAAATTAAAACACTTGGACACTGTTCGACCGCTCGCCATGAAAATTGGTACATATATGTATGTTTCCATGGAGAAGGTTTTGAATGCAATCTATTTTAGCATTTGTCCTCGACTTGATCCACGTTTTGTACTTTTGAACCGAACTACTACACGGATTCTGAAAATTCTTTCACTAATAGAAAGCTATCGTTGGGTACCTTAATATAGCTTATATTTTATTTTGACATTAGCATTTGCTCTGGCTTCTTGTAAATCGGAATCGTGCTCGATAACAATATCGGAATCGAAAACGAAACGGGAAGTAAAATCTACAGTCGGGACCGGGAAGGAGATTGAAAACGGAACCGGGGTCGAAACCAAGTGTGACACCGGAATTAGATTCAAGAGCGTGACCGGGATCGAAATGAGGAACAGTACCGGGACCAGAATCGAAATCGGGATTGACAGCGAGATCGTTCAATATAAAAGATGAAGGAACACATTCCATGTCCACGCAGGCGCAGATGCGGGCGGAAAGATAGTTTATTATAATTTAAGTCAGTCTCGTGGTTGCGTGAAATTCGCATGCTCTAAAACGCCTTGCAACATCGTAAAGGCGGAAGGTGAAGCTCACTCGTCCTCCCGATGACCACAGACGAACGACTCTATGGGCGAAGAGCAATAATCATAAATCCATACGCACAGCGGCCGCTTTGACACGTGACTCACGTAGGCCGACGGCATCGGCTGCGCGTTAAGGAAGGTCGTTCAACTGCAAAGCACATCCTGCTCCGAGTCGACGGACACGAGGTCGCTCTTGTTCCGCCCGCAGCGCGCCGCCCCGGTCGCGCTTTTGTTAAGTGCGACGGGAGAATGTAAGGCGCGTACGCCGATTGCGTGCCGTTCCATTTCGTTCATGAACGGCGTTTAGAAGGTTCTTAAACGTAGGGAGAATATACGAAGGTATTACGAGAAGATACGAAATATAATGAAGGAGTCAAGGAACGTATCGATTTGTGTTAATTAACTCGTATCGGTCCTAATCAACGATTGCCGAAATGTTTTGCCGATAAAGGAAAACGAGCAATCCAGATCGTCGCAGTGACACAACAGGCGTCCTACTTACTCAGTCCAAAAAAGAGTGAGTCACGATGAGAATGTGCAAGTTGCATTTTTTTACCACTTCGCGTTCCGAATACACGGCTGTGAAAACACCTTACCAACGCATCACGATAAATGACAATTTGCATCATACTTTAATTAGGGTCACCGGTACGACCCGTCTGACGCGAGCCGAGTTTACGGCGAACGTGCACAAAGCCCGTCAAAAATAGTACCGAAATTCGGTTAAAAATTCATCTAACATGTTCTAACGTTTTCAAACCGCCGGGTACGTTCATCGGCCGATAGCAAAGTCGCGTCGTTCCACGAAATCGGGGTCGTTTCGCGCGTCGCGTCACCGCTCCGTGAATCAGCCCGAGGTGTGATGACCTCCCAATCTTTTTTTTTCCACCGCGCCTTTCGGCGGCGGCGTCTCCGAACGGCTCTCTGTCCCCGCGTCTAACGGGAACCGGCGCGGAGGCCGACTACTCCGTCCGTTTTCCAACTGTACGTGCACCGCGGCCGGGCCGGATCGCGCCGCCCGCGCCTTTCGACTCGCCGGCTCACCATCACCATAATAAAGGACTTGCGCGTTCGTAACATCGTCGCACGGCGCACGCGGCGGGTCCGCTGCCCGAATCGGCGCACGAGTTCGTTTTTCTTCAAACGGCCGAACGTATACAATGAAAACGCAATCGAGAGATCAATTACGGCACAATGATCGCGCCCGTTTGCGCAACGTTGCGAAAATGTTAATTCGTTTCCCAAAGTGGGCCGCCGCTACGTTGTAACGCGCCGCGCTCGCGGGTCAAAGTCGTCGAGAGGCGGCTGACATAGATTACATTCGATTTTTTTTCGCTGAAGCTGAATATTTTCGTTTCAAGCTTGGTTCAGTTTCAGCAAATAAATAACGGATATATATAATAAATGATGGTTACTCAACGAATACATATAGAACGGGAAAAGAAACACGTGCCTTTGTCGTGTTTGTTGATAGCATACAAACATGTCGGCTGCCTAGAGCATAAACTAACTGAAATACTTTTAGAAATTATGTTTTTCGTACATTTGGACGCCGAATACAGAAACAAAACGTCACTCTGTTGTTCAGACGTTTGTTATTCGTTAGAGATATTGGAATTGTAAAATAAAGTGGCCGTATATGAGACTTCGGTTATCAATGAAAAAAAAACAAAGCGTAAGAATAAATGAATGAATAAAAAATGTTGAATGGAATCACTTTGTTTTCGGTTTAGGCAGCCGGCGCAACAATATTACCAGAATAGAAATACAAAATGAAAGACATAACGATAATATTAGAAGTTTTTGTTTATGTATGAAATTGCTTGTATTGGTCATTGATCTTAAAGTACTGGCAACTTTGAATCATTATATTAATTAAAAATTAAATATGTGTTATAAAATAAAAATATATATTCTAAACGATGACAATGTTCCGATTATTTTCACAACCATCATTAAAATCAATTATTGTGAAATGAGGTGTGCGGAAACATCGAAATCTCAAAGTGAATTTTTAATAATGATTTCAACGCGACACGAGCGTTGCACAAACGACTCGCGAAGTCAGCGCCGCCTCCGGACAGAACGCGACTAATGGACGCACTGATGATCTTTGGCGCCGCTGTGCATTCGGTTTGATCATGCGCATGGCGAAAGGTTTTTTCCGCTAAACGAGTTACGGGTAAGGTTTATACACTTAACTGGGATCGTTAACGACGGCGAGTAGTCGAAGCCGATTCGTATAGAACCAGTCGATAATGAGAGTCGTCAAATTCTTCTTTCTGTTGACTGTGCAGTTCAATTCGTAGGATCCAGGGACCATTATACATTTTTTTTTAATCGTACTTCAATTGTCTCTATTAACAGTCAATACGGTTGGCGTTAGAAAAAGAATACTTCGCATTCAACTCCCCAAAACTGAACACTAAAACCAAAAATCGATTTTGAATCGAACGTATGCGTTTGAGTAACTGTTGTGATGACGTAGTCATTTCGATGCAAATCTTGTATTTGATTCATTAAAATGTTCTACATTCTGCGAATTCCAAATAATAATGTCTGACGCAAATTAGCAGAATACTATTTGTGGTCCGCTTTAGAAATTTAGTCTCCGTTTATACGACCGTGCGTGTCTATGGTCACAATTGTATCGTTCCGCCATTCGTTTACTCACTGAAATGAAACTCTGTATACGTACGTAATTAATTCGGAAACAAAATTGCAAATATTTTCTGGGCAACATTTTTTTTTTCTTCAAAATCACGCGCGTAGGTAGTCGTGGAAAACGTAATAGCTTTTCATGGATAAATATAAAACATATACATGTATGTTTCATATTTATGGATCCGATGAAACGGACCGAAATGTGTGCGTTTTGGACGTGCATGTTATATACAACTCTATATATATATATATATATATATATATATATATATATATATATATATATATATATATACACACACATAAATTATTATTTTCTATTTCATTTTAAATAATAATTATACCCGTTCGTACGCCGAGCGCTCCGTATTCGAGTGCGTTAACGATACAAAGAGAGCTACATAGAGAAAAAAAAAGAAATAGCTTCTATTAGAACGTCAAGCCGGGGGATTCAAGAAATCGACACCGCCGTCGAGGATCGCAACTCGGACCGGCACGGCGACGCCACAACAGCGACGGCCGGTTCCGCCGCGCCCGTACTACATCTACTACATCCGGCGGGTTCGGGAAAAGCCGTGTAGAACGCCAGATTTTGTGTCGAGTCACGATCGCTTTGCATGTATATCTTTGAAGTTTTTCATAGAGCATTAACAGCATTCCTTTCTTTTTATAGATATCGCCCGTGGATCGTATTAGGTCTTACGATCGCTTTTAGATGGCTGTACAAGTAATCAGTATACGTGTTTTCTGCTGGACCGCGTGGTCTGTCCATTTACGGCACATCCGTATTCCGATATTCCGTATCGAGCATATTTGTGAATTCGGCTTTGCAAAACAAATGAAGTAAAAACTAGCTTTAACTTACTAGTAATTTTGTTGACGGTCAATTGTGTTTTGATTTTCAGATCTAGTCACCTTCATATTTTACCAAGTAAATAGGCTTTTTGTATCAATCATTTGTGGGTTTCTTCGATTTTGATTGAAAATATTTTATTTGCGTAGTAGAATTTGCCCGTGGCTCTACTCGCGTCATCACAAAATTAAAGTTCTTCATTTTTATATGTATCCCATTTTATCCTCACTCCCGATCTCGTTTCAAATTCTGATCCCGATCCCGGTTCGAATTGCGATGTTTTAGCCTACTATTTCGGCAAAGAAAGACTTATTTCAGAGCTATTTCTGCGATATGAAGAAATACATTCTATGTCAACACGGACAAAGTCAGGGCCAAAAACTAGTTATCTCATAAGATTTCAGATATGCTCTCCAACTACGGCGACATTTCGATAGCCCATGATCCCTGTAATTCCTCCGACGCGTAAGAATTTAATATTTTGCAACATCTATGGAATAAAAACAACACAATAACAGACAGATGGAATTAGCAGAAATAACAGAAACATTTCGTGGCAAGTACGTTTAATTACGAGGTTGCGATGATAAGTAATCTGGCCTACGCTATTTAAAAAAAAACATACATTTTAAAAAATATCTTATTTTACAAAATAGGTTTCTAACTACCCATATTTTAAATTTGAAATCGACGGCGTCAATGCTTTATAATGATCTCAAATTTTAATACCTAGATCTTGTGTTGAATTTTTCACAAAATGGACAAAATAGGAACAAAGAGCTGTGATAAAGTTTCTTAATATGTAGTTTTGAAGAGTTGAAGAATGTTTTAGGTGATAGTGCTCTTTAATATGCCACGATCGAGAACTGGGTTGCAGAGTTTAAACGCGGCCGTGCAAGCGTCCAAGATGAATCCCGGTCCGGACGTCCAAAAAGCGTCTCCACTCTGGAGATGATCTCAAAAGTCCGTGAGATGATCTTGGCAGACCGAAGGTTGAAGTTATCCGAAATAGTTGACAGTGTATGAATCTCAAAAGAGCGGGTACATCACATCCTGAGTAAAGAATTGCATATGAAAAAGCCATCCGCCCGATGGATGTCGCGTTTCTTACTTTCGATCAAAAACTAATTCTCATGCAAGATTTCCAATATTGTTTGAATCGTTTCAAGAGTGATAAATTGGATTTTTGCGAAGATTTGTAACAACAGATGAAACGTGGGTCCACGACTATACACCGGAATCCAAAATTCAGTAAAAGCAGTCGACAGAAGCTGGTCGTACGGCTTCAAATAAAATCAAAGCTGTGAAATCGGCAGGGAAAGTTATGGCATCTGTATTTTGGGATGCAAAGGGAATTTTGATGACAGATTACCTTCCGAAGGGTCAAACTATTACCGGCGACTGCTACGCTGATCTGCTACACAAGTTACACGAGTGTATTCAGCAAAAAATACCAGGTTTGGCTCAAAAAGAAAATCATATTTCACAAGGATAACACAAGGGTTCAAACATGCGTTAAGGCACTAGCAAAAATCAACGAATCACACTACGAATTGTTGCCCCATTCACCTTATTCGCCCGACCTAGCACTGTCGGACTTCCACCTGTTCCCTAAGCTTAAACCTTTTTTAGGTGGTCAAAAATCTGAGACGAATGATGACGTTATAGCTACTGTAGAGGAGTATTTTACCGGCCTTGAAGAAACGCATTTTAAGAAGGGCATAACTGCTTTGGAGCGAAGATGGACAAGTGCATAAAGCTTAAAGGACGCTAGGTCAACACATAAAACCATTTAGTTATGTTAAACTGAGTATTTCTTTCCTAAGCCAGGTAATTATCATCCCGCCCTCGTATCTATCCCTAATGGAATTCTCCGATCCTTTGATTTTGTGTATGGCAGATGGTCAAAATTTGAATATGTAAAAAAATGACTTGAAAGTCAATGCAGTGAAAATGCGAACCCTGCGTAGAATCCGTGAAGGATAAATTTAGGAGTAAGGATATGAGAAAGGGGGTTGGAAAAATCTAGCAGTGGTTAGAATGGAAGAAATGAGACGATTGGACCATCCGGAAAGGATGAATGGAAATAAATGGACGAATTAAAGCTATAGAGCAAAAATGTATGATGGAAGACTCAACAGGGGGCGCCTTCTGATTTTTCAAATGTATAATTGGAAAACTCTTCTTTGATAGCACCCCATAATCAAAGTTCATTTATATGCGCTATGTATTCATACTTGAGTCACCTAACTCTGTACAAGTATTAAAATTGCAATTCTTTTCATTGAGTTGATTCAGAAAAAAACAGAGCGTAATAGGCGGACATACAGACAGACACAAACGTGATCCTATAAGGAATCAGTATTTTTCTATCTGGCATCCAAGTGTATAGATCCCTAAAAATGATATAGTACAATTCAATATCGTGCAACGTAATATGATGTGGATTGAGATCAAGATTGGTAATGAGACCCGATCGGAATTACGATTCTGAAAGCGATAGCGGGGAAGGGACCAGTGGGACGTCTATTTCGTTGTGACGTCAACATTACGTCACGCGAGGGCGCATGCGGCGCAAAGCTTTTCACCCTTACGTAATTTTTACGTCACACGCGATACAAGCTCGATCGTCGCCGCCAGCACATTAGTTTTAATAATATTAATCATATTTCTCCATACTTAGTCATTATTGAAACAACAGCAGCGAATTGATCATCAAAAGGCATTTAGATTGTCATTACACGATACGTTTTAGGATTTTTGCCGCTTACCTCGTACACATTCGGGTGCCACACTTTTGTTAGAAACCTGATCGAAGGCGGTGAATACGGATAATCTGGAGGGAATTTCATGTGTGCCTGAAACAATATAAAATACGTTAGTATAGTATATATGAAAACATAAGTGTAGATACATTTGAAAATGCATACAAAGGCATAATATTTTCTATTTTAGAACAATTAAAGATCAATTTTATATAAAATATCAAAGATTTTTTGCTATATCCACGGGCTGAGCGCTGGCGAAAGCTAGTATATAATACATATACACCAATACCGATTTACCTATCTTTGTGTTCGCCTCGATTTCATGACAAAATTAAATCTATCTCATCACGAAGAGTGCTACAAAACCACTTCGATCCGATTTGATTGACTCATATTACATTATTCTGCTTATAGAAAATAGTTCATTGAATTTATTAGAATTGAGCTAAGTTTTGCCTATCTAGGTACAGAATAATTTCCTTCTTTTTTATATTGATTTCATTTCGTTTCAGCTTTTAGTATTCCTTTTAATTTTATTCCCGAGATCCCGATTGCACTCTCGTATTCCTTTTTAAATATTTTTTCTAGAATAACACTAGGGACGTCAAATTCTCATAGATTATTTTACACTTTATATAGGGGATGTATACTGATAGCGTTTTATGATTTAGAATTGCTAATTTAAATAGTGTCTATTTTAAGTTTTTGCGAATTTCACTGCTGAACGTTATACGCTAATCGTCTGTTCGGTGTTCCGCTCATAATTTAAATAATTCCGTATCCTTTCAAGGTATACAAAAAGCTAAGCAATCTTTCAATGTACAAGAGTACAAGTGATTAGCTAATTATGCCCAATTTACCCAAATACCACGCGTCGTAAAAATGCGTTAAGATAATCATCAGCATCATTTTCGGACCAGTGATGTGATTTCTTTAGAGCACAGTTCAGTACATTTTACAAGGCAATTTTAAACTTGCTAAGTTTTTTCAAAGAAACCTTGGGACGGCCATTACTTTACGCCACGTCATTTTTGCCTAATTCAAAGAATTAATTTATTATTGCTTTTAGGGTTCCGTACGTCCGAATAAAAAAACAGTATCTTTATAGGGTCGCTCTCGTGTCTGTCCGTGCATCAGTCACAGCCAATTAGCTTCGAATCTACTGAACCGATGAAGTAAAAAAGTTGGTACACATATGAATTTCTGTGACCTAAACATAGATGTGTAATAAATAAATAAATTGGAGTCACACCAGAAAATTAAAAAAAAAAGTTTTGCAAACTAGCTTATTGTGAGTGTCTCAAATATATATACATTAATAAATAATTTAAAAATAAATAGATTAAGTTATTTACGAAAATAAATGAACCATACTCCTTTATCTCCGAAACGACCGAGCTCAAAACTGTAATAAAAATACAGAAAACAGTTATTTATTTATAGATTACAGGAAAACCTATAGGAAGTCTATGATCTATAAATAACTCGGTAAATCTCTCAATATTGTGCGTACAAATTTAGATTTGCGGTTATTTTGATTATCACATGCAAATAACAGGAATATAACAAAAAAAAAACCTTGGTGGGTAACATATACATCGTAGGAAACCCTCTCCACGCTAGTCCAATTCGCGCTAGTCCGGTTTATTTTTGTTCATTACGAGACATTATAAAAAAAACTGACATTGCTCACCGCGTGCGGAAATTGGAGTTCGAAATATTCTCAGAAAAGTTTGGATCAGAATTTTATTTTTGCAACTTAATTCATAAGGACATCTTGAATATTAATGGTGGTCAACTTAAAATAGAAAATGACGTCAAAAGTCATTACAACTGTGATTTATTGACACAATAGACAACGAGTTCCACGACCGCTACAGGAATGTATGAAATATCATTTATTATCCTATGAAACTATTAATAGATTCAGAACAATTTTCCCCGATGGTTTTTAAATGTTTACAAGGCTACTGTAAATGTTTAAAATGTAAAAAACTACATCATTATGGTGTTTTGGGCCTATCACTTGGACTTCTGTTCTTATTTGAGAGGTAGAATTCAAAGAGTTGATGTTAGTGGTGAGAAATCGTCGGAATGTACAGACAATATGGGTGTGCCACAGGATTCAGTTCTTGGACCATTTCTATTCTAGTTTACATTAATAATCTACCACATCTTATTAAAGATGGGCATGGGATTGTACTGTTTGCTGATGATACTTCTTTATTTTTAAGATTAATAGGCAACAACCAGCTTTTGATCAAGTAAACAGTGTCATCCATGAAATAATTGAGTGGTTTAGTTTTAATAATCTTCCTCTCAATGAGAGGAAAACAGAACTTGTTCAATTTTTTTAGACTAGTGCTAAACCGGTCAACACAAACGTAGGTCAAGAAGAACATACTGGATATTATGGACACGACCTTATCCCTTGGTCTCACTTTAGATGCTAAGTTATGTTGGAATTCTCATATTACCAGATTGGCGAAAAGGCTTAGTTCTGTAACGCATGCAGTGAAAAGAACTTGGTGACTTACAGATGAAAGCACCGCGAGATTAGTTTATTTCAGTTTTTTTCATAGTCTCATGACCTATGGAGTTTTGTTATGGAATTACGCAGCCGATATTAACATAATTTTCGTGCTGCAGAAGCAAGCTATTCGTGCTATTTATGAGTTGAGACCAAGGGCATCTCTCAGAGAAATATTAAAAAAATAATAATTTTAACATTATAATGCATATAAGAAAACCTAATATATATCAAGAGACATACGGAATCGTTCCAAAAAGGAGCGACATCCATAACATTAAGATTAGACATAAGAACGATCTTGCTGCTCATAAAACCCGTCTAACCAAATTAATAAATCATCTAAGGGGCAATGTATAACATTCCAACTTAAATTCGAAATTTGTCATTTAATTAATTTAAATGTTTTATTAAAAGAAAGATATATGGCAAGGGCTATTATACCGTGTCTGAATATCTTAATGAAAAAACCCTGGGATTGAACTGCTCGGCTATCAGGTTGCTTCATGTAATTACTAAGTGTTGTACTAAATTATTAATTACTCAATATTTTGTATCGATGAGTAAAAAAAAGAGTAAACCTTGAGTTTCATGCCCATTCCTCTCAAGGTGGATTAGCACTTGGAATGGATGGTAATATTAATGTCGAAAACAATGACACATTTCAAGTGTAATTTCTATTACCTACCAAATAAAGCTATTTTTGATTTGATTTGAATCAATGCTCCATTTCGATCCTGTTCTCGACTTTCACTGTCCATTCCTCTTCTAATTTCGATTTCAGTATCGGAGAAGCCAAAGCGAATGTTAGTATCAAAATAAAATTTAGGCTACATTACTTGGAGATAATATATTATCCCCATGCATGCCATAGCATTGCATGCGTTAAGAAATTGTTGGAATCTGTTCAGTAGATCGATGAAATAATACATATACACAAACAAATGTCAGATACAAACTTTTTAGTTTTTTTTTTAAACCTTTCCATTCGCGCGTTCTACATATCACTAGTTTCATAGTAATCTATTAAATAGTTTAGGCACAAAAGAAAACAAACAAAATACACACTCATTAAAACAAACAAAGTACATCAAATAAAAAAGTAAAATTTCATCACAATCATTCAGCCTTTTTAGAAATTAGCTCGGACAAATAAAGAGTTCTTTTCCTTCTTTTGAGGTAAGGAACATTAAAACTGATAGGAATTGGGGCCATGAGTCACAAAACAAATATTTATCACAAAATTTTACAAAAAACTGTACATAGAAACAGACCCTACAGATTTATGTAGTAGCATAAATTAATAACAAAAATAAAACTATTGACATCAATAGCTTCAGCAGTTACGATTTTTAAATTCTCATCTCAATAACATTATTTTTCACTTGTAATTAGTAGCCAATATAAAAATTGTTATCAATAGCTTCAAAAGTTCCATCTTTCAATATAAAACTTTCAACTCTTATTTCACCTCTTACAGGGCTACTTAAAAAAACAAATTTTCACTCTTTATAATATAAAAGTGCTAGAATTAATACAGATATTCATATTCGTATTAAAAATTAATTCATCATATTTTATTGTTATCACTAAAAAAGTTCTGATGTGTTTCTACGTAAATTGTCACATTGCAATTATATAAATGAATGAAAATATATAGGCAGATTACTGAGCAAAGTTAATTCTGTACATACTAGGTTTAAATAGTGGCACTGAAATCGTTTCTGTCGTCAACTCACGGTATTGTATCCTACTTCCTAACCATCAAGGAGTGCTGTGGCTTTCATCATTAGCTCAGCAGCCCGAGATAATGAATCCCAAATGTAAACACTTGAAATAACTAATAAGAACAATTCAAACATAAACTGTTAATAATATTTGAGAATATTGCTCGATTTTCCTGGGATTCCACATCAGATCTCGACTTGGTGATTTTGGGACAACCTAATGAGTATACTCTTTCAAACAAAAAAAATGTACATATGTACACACATGAGAAGTTATACTTCTTTGCGTAATTAAAAAATTGAATAATAAAAGGACTGCAGTGAGATAGCCAATATGGTTGATAAAGATTGATTTCAATTGTAAAAATCGAATATATTAATATTTATTTTCTTATACAAAGAGTATTCAATCAATTTTATCTTTTTATTTGATATTATAACAATTATTAAACGAAAAATTGGAATATGTTAATGTTATTTTGTGGTCATCTTCCATTTTGCATTCAGCTACAGAAATCTCACCTACTGATGTGACTGTTGAACTTGTTAATTCCATCTGTCTTACAGTCATATCAATATTCGAAGTAATGATATTGGTAGTATCATCCATATTTTGATAAATGGCAACTACTCCAGCTTAGATCTTTGACACGTCAATTATTAGTGGTCTGAAGTTGCTTGCTAAGTCGTCGCTTGTGAGCAACTTCATACTGTAGTTTTCGTATCAATCCGATAAACATTCATAACTTCTTATGACGTATTAATAAAAAATGATGAATTTTTCATAATACATCACAAGAAATGTAACTTCGAAGAAAAAATCCATAACAATTCAAACTGTCGAAGTTTTTACTGAACAGATATTAAAAAAATACATACAGACAAATATAGAATCTCTTCCTTTTTTTGAAGTCAATTAAAATAGGAAGAAAGTATACAAATACCTCAACACAATGATGTGCTAAAACAAATGAAGGATTAGTATTTTTGTGTAAAGATTAGTCAAACATGCCTACATATTTGACTTTAGATCTACAAGGTATCAAATGAGTTATTTTTTTTTGTAACTAATTGCAGCAGGTGTTACAATAATGTGACAATTTCATAATTGCAATACTTTCTACTACCTAGCAAGTTTTCAATTTTTGCATTTTCTAAGACATACTTTAATATGGCAAGTCTCTGGTCTTTATCAAGACAATATCATACTTCATCTATATTATTGTACTATAGTTGTAATACAGGTAGATTCAATTGAAAATACTTACCAAATCCTAGACACTTACTATATTATCGAACTACATGACAACAAATTCTCAGTGAGCATCTACCTCTCAAATATTTACAGTAATAATGTGGAATGGCAGATAGATCTTAACATACATCAATTAAGATATACCTAAGCATAACAAGGATGCACTTGGGGCATGATCACATACGTCTTATCAACCACATGTTATTTTGAATATTGTTACAAGCAGTAAAATATAGTAAACGTGTTTTGTCATATAAGTTTGAGAAATAAGTTTTTTTGTATTTTATGAACAAATCAAGATAATTTTTCATCATATCTTATTTTTATTCCATTGTAATACATATATTACAATAAATGAAAGATATGCCATTTACAAAGAATGATAATATACTTAATTAGAACGGAAAAATCCAGAAACTGTTGTGTTCAGTTATAATATATCAATTAAATTTGTGTTTTTTTTACACATTCTTTAGTCTTACTATAAAAAAAACTATACTAATGAAAAATGTGATTGATTCAATACAATTAACACATCAGTCTTATTATAAGAAAAAAATTGGTTGTGTAAAGTCGGTTTACGGATGATAATTTTACGTGATAACATCATAAGAAAAGATTGATGAAAAATTGCATACTTTCATGAGTTGAATTAGATTATTATCACTGAATTATCATTATTTTGTATGTATAATGATAATTGTATCTCTCTTCCACTGCATAAATAGAGCGGAAGAGAGATAGATGCATCACACGCCGAACACTTGGGACGCCTCTCTGTCACTTGTTCCGCGCTTTCGCTTGTACGCTCGGCTCAGGCGGAACGCGACAATGAGTTAATTCGCGGAAATCCACAGTAAACACTTGCCTGCAACATGCATCAACATGCAGCATGCAACCCACCAAATCAATATTCAATTCTTTGAATAGAGATTCATAGTGGAGAGGCAGATTCAGGGTCAGCGATGGGTTGCATGCTGCATGTTAATGCATGTTGCAGGCAAGCGTTTATAAGACGTTATCACGTCAAGAAAAAGTATCCATACTTATAAAAAATGAACTGACTGATTCATTGACATAGAATTGATACTATTGACGTTAGGAATTTGGACAGTAGGCAAGCAACAAGAATGATTTTTAAAATTCAAAACTCAAATGTGTCAATTTAAGAGTGAAAATTGATATGAAAATCCTATTTTTCTGAAGCTAGAGTAATAGTGGTAGGGCTATTTATTAAGAGTCAAAAACATAAGTAATTAGGCATTTTGAATATACAACCACTAAATTTGTAAGACAAGGGACCAAAGTTTATTTATGCATACTAATATTTGTGAAGCTGGAATATTAAAAATGGTATTACATCTATTCATTAATAATAAAAAAAAATGTGATTCAGTGAATAATCAACTAATAAAGGTTTAAAATAGGGGAAGGTTTGATTATGCATTCTATTTTTCTATAGGTTTACATGAAATTTTATAATCAAGACTATTCATTACAAATAATAAAATGATATTCCGGCATTTTGGAATATTCAATAACCAACTGTGTAAAACTGAGATTAATTTGTAAAATTGATTTAGAAACTTATAATTCTGGCATCCTTCTAAAATTGGGAACCTTAAATTTGGATAGCGTTATTAAATTCTATTATTTTTGTCAGATTTTAAATACACCACTGTTGAAGCAGGCCTTCCCACACGGGCGTGCACAGATTCAGTCAAGGTATGCAAAGCTAAAAAAAACTTATCAGTTTCAGGATTCTTTTGGTTATGCAAGGTACAAAGATACTTACTGTCGCGTCAGTGGTCCATCAATTGAAACACTGCTGAAACTAGTAAGTTTTTTATCCCATCAAAAACATAAATGTGAAATGACAGCCAAATTCAGTATTATGATGTATGCCTTAGTTGTTGATGACAAAGCAACAAAAGAAGCGAGATCTAAATGGGCGCCAAGTTCAATGGTCAGTCTTGAAATTTATTTATAACAACATAAAATATTTTAGAACAACTAAACATATCATTTCTTCTTATAGCTTAGGATAATATATTGAAACCTAAAGTCTGACTTGGCTAATTTTCATATACAAATTATTATTAAGTACCTACTAAAACAGTCATGGAAGAGCCCTATGTTTGATGGCTAGTTTCTACCAGCAAGCTAAATTTTCAAAAGAATAAAATAAGAATTTACAGCTGTAAAACTTACGAAGGTTAATAAGAAGAATTATATCTTTAGTTGTTAAAAAATATTTTATGTTGTTATAAATAAATTACAGCACTGACCATTGAACTTGTAAAATTATAATTAAAGGATAAAGGTTTCCGATTTATTCCTTTGTATTCACCCAACTCCCTATTTGGATTCCAAATTTGAACTTTCTAGGTCATCTGGAACTGGGTTAGAATTTTGATCTATAGGTCAGTCAGTGATAAAAATGACCATTTTTGGACTTTAATAATCTAATAACCGTTTGAAGTGTGTTTATGAAATTTAGAGCACATATTATCTTCTCAAATTATGAGCCAAATTTGACATGTTTATGTGCAATAGTTTTTTAATTATGAGGGGGTCAAAAGTGACTCCAAATGGTTAGTGTAATATTACACATGGTGCTGCTCGCCAGTTCTGTTAGCTTGAATTGGCTTGACATGCTACCGCGTGTCTAGATCTTTGCATACCCTGTCTGAATCTCTGTGCATGCTTCTACCTTCCCACATATTTTTTATTTCACATTGAAATACATACTTAAACCTTAAATTTACCACACGTATGGCCTAATTTGGGTCAGGGACTGCTAACAATCAATGACACCAACATGACGACAATGTCCAAGACTGACGGCTTTACATGATCTTTGAGGCACGGAATGATTGGTTTAATTTGGCTAAGTCTAAAACTCATTGGTCCCACATATTTGATTTGATCAAATCGAATACATTTTTATTTCTTAGGTAATATCTTACACCATACCTACACATAAGTAATTATATTAGCCCCCCATTACAAATGTTTATACACAATGAGAATAATAGGCAAGATACTCAAGATTTTCTCTTTTTTGTTCAAAGATACTAAATACTGAACAGTTAATAAAATAAAAAAAAATTCTTGGAAATTACATGAAACAACCTGATGACCAAATAGTTTAATACCAAGGGTTTTTTCATTAATATATTCAGATAAAACATAATAACTCCTGCCATATAACTTTTTTATTAAATTTTAAATTTGTGAAATGACAAATTTTGAATTTCAGCTGGAACCTTATTGTAAAAGTACACCGTTGCTCCTTAAATGTTTTGCTAACTTTGTTGAATCGTGTTTTATGAGCAGCAAGGTTTATTCTATGTCTAGTGTTAATGTTATGAATGCATTCATTTCTGAATGATTTAAATGTCTCTTGATATGTTTTGACATACATATCGTGATGGCACAGTTAAAATATATTTCATTATTTCTCTAAAAGATGCTTTTGGTCTCAAATTGTAAATATCATGAATAGCTCATTTTGCAGCAAAAAAAAAATGGTGTTAATATTGGCTGCATGTCCCCATAATAAAATTCCATAGGACACTATGAAAGGAGGTAAAATGAACTATTATTTCGGTGCTTTCATCTTACATCCCATATTGAGTCGGTAAGCCACCATATTCTATTGAGTGTATATGTTGTTCAACCAACCTTTTTGCCTACTTTGTCATATGACAATTCCACTGTAACTTAGAATCTAAAGTGCGACTAAGAAATAAGGTGACATCCACAACGTCCAGTATCTCGTTTTTGACTATTACATTTGCATTAACCAACATATATCTCAGTATATTAGATAACGAAAATGTTATGAATTTTGTTTTTTACTCATTGAGAAGATTAATATTAGCACACTCCTTAAATAGTCCCAAAATTGTACCATTTATTTTGTCAAAGGTGGTGGCTACCTATTAACCTCAAAAAATAAGGAAGTACAATCAGCAAACAGTACAATGCCAAGTTCATTCTTTATTTCAATTTGCATCTGCTGTTATTATCTGCAAATGACAGTTGTGAATATTATTTCTTAGGCGTTCACAATGTGAGTAGCGATAATATTTTTATGTTTATGCGAACCAATCAACAACTTAAAAAAATAAGATATTACCCACAATATTTAAAAAAGTGTATGCATGAAAAAATTAATAATGTAATCAGACTGCAGCTTTTGGAACAGAAGTGTAAAAAATTGTAGTTTTATTAGTAAAAATTGTACATAATTACAAGTTCATTTCATATTGTCGAACAAACTGACTTTCTTTTTAGGTTGGGACTTAAAAGAAAAACTGAAATGGCATTTTTAAAATATTTATCATCTCGAATATTGGATTATTAGAGAGGTGCACTTAACTATGTGTGGAATTCGTACAGAGTTAAAACACTGACTAAACATATATTATTCTATGTGACGAATCATTAGTTTATGTACTGTGCTCCAATGAAGGAACAAAGAGACCTTGTCACAACATGTAAATAGGTTTATATTTTGTTGTAGTCCAATAGTTATAAATAGTTAATTTAGTGGAACCAAATGTGCATGCCCTAAGCATTCCTGCCATACATATATTATTTAAATTAGAGATTTATGATAACATATGAGCTTTTCACTAAAAATCCTCTTTTTTTATTTTTAATTTTCTAAGTTTTATAGTAAACTTGAATCGAAAAAAGGATAGGTAATTTCATATTTATTAGACATCATAATGCAAAATAAACAACTTCACATTCAATCTCAATGTCTATTTTAGATATTTAATTGGAATGGTGGATCAAAACATCAATAACTGCCAGTTAAAAAATTCAACTATTACGGCTAATCGGTGCTATATCAAGCTGTGATTTTCAATACAGTTATTCCCAATCGATTAGTGATGAGATTGAACAAGAAATTAAGTTAAATAATTATTTAGTTATCATGGTCACAGCCAGTATAGACGGGATTTTCAAGCGAAAGTAGAAGCATACCTACACTCTTTCGCTTAAGGCCAAAAAATAACAATTTTGCCAACCGAAACTAATACAACAAACTGAAAGTAGGTCACTGATAATTAAAAAGTGGAATTGCTGAAAGAGCAATAAAAGATGAGATGCTGCATTACACACTGAATCCATTCTCTACATTTGTCAAGTATTCAAACTTTCTGTTCATATTAGAAATGAATTCAAAATTAGGATACCTCAGGACAGTACTAATTTTCAGCTTTGCAATTTTATATCCAAAAGAAAATCAATTCTCAAGAAAAGTTCTTCTACGTCTACTAGATTGAGTCTATTGCAAGGTTTAATTGAAACTATTAGACTGTTCAACATAACGATCGGGTAATTAGACAATCCTCTGTGTAATTTAACTGAAATGAAGAAAAAAAATAAAAATATTATGACTAAGAATATAATTTGGCTAAATATTTTAATTAGAAAGTTTACTTTATCTTTTTTAATATCAATGAATTTGTAGTTTCAGGTTTATTGCAATTAATTCAATTTAATTCATGAAAATTGGCTTGATATTCTACACTTGTTCTTCAAAAACAAATGTAAAATGACTAATGCCATAATGGCCCATATACCAAAAAATTACGAAAAATATACAAAAGACTGAATACCACTAGATATTATCGAAAGCTATTTGTTTTTATTGGTTTTTCAGTACAAATTCAAATTATATTTTAATTTGATTCTGTCTTCTACACCTATTTAATATTTCCTTCAGTTTAATTTAGGCCATATTCACAAAATTGATTATTGCATTTAGTCTACTTTGCTTAGTTCTTGTAGCCTTAAATAGCCATGGGCATACACAGGTCAACTTTTTATAGGTTTGTTTCTGTCTATAATACTTTTATGTTTGATTTTATGTAAACCAATTTGAAGAGGTACTCTCAATTGTTTTGTTTTTAAAAGAAAACAGCTTTAACAACTGAAAAAAAAACAAATAGTATTTTTTTTAAATACTGTACATCCTAAAAATATGAAACATTCCAAATTTTATCTTAAATAACCTCTTTTTTGAAGTCAGTTAAAAAAAGATATTTTGACTTTAAATATCCTTAAATAAATCTAATGTTTTGGCTTTTCACAAAAAAAATTGCCAAATCTCAAACAACAATTGTAAATTCAAGAATCAAAGTTTTATGGTTTAATTTATTTTAACTAAATAAATCAAAATAGTTAATAATAAATGTGCAAAACTTTAAGAAATGAAATGCTTATTTGTATCAACTTTAAAACTGCACATTTTAATATATTATTCTTAATAATCATTATAAACAACAAAATGAAATAAGTTAATTACCTTACTTTTTGAAATATTCTGTATTGGCTAAACATTCTATCTTACTACTCAATGATCAAGAGCAAAGATTTGTTGCTCTCATACATTATAAAAAAAATATTTTTTAGTTTCAATTTCCTCTTCAAAAACAAAAAAAAATGTAGACTATATAGGCTCTACCATGACCAAACACAATCATTCGAATTTGAATTGCTTTAAAACTTAAAATCAAAACCAATCATAGGATGAATTACAAAAAATTATCTAGAAGTAGAGACAAGTAAAAATAGTTTACAATCACTTTGCCACCATCAATAAAGTTCCTCTTATACCATAAATTGTTAAATAAAGACCAATTGTTAGTGATCAAAGATAAGTCAATTCAAGATGAATTACCTTAAAATAACCACCCTGGTATAGGGTATCTGGTGGTCCAAATATCGCCACTTCCCACTCGAATAAATTGTCCTCGCCCAACAGTTTCACTCTGAAACCTTCAACCGGTTCTTCTTGTAAGCTTTTATATTCTAATGCTAAAGCCCTAAGGGCAGAACTCGTTGGTACCACGTTAGACATTGTTACAAAATATGGTAGACCGAAAAACTAAAACACTAATTTGAGTCCACACTAAAGTCTACTGACATAACACCATGAAACTTTCGACACAATCCACGTACCCAGAAACTATCACAACGCCCACAATAACAACGAACGATGATTTTTCGTAAACATTATGCCAACGTGCCGTCGATATTGAATTATTTACAATTAACCACACTAACTCGTCAATACTGAAAACTATTCTCGGACAGTACTAGACGTTATGAAATGTGTTCATACACACTATACGACGGCAGATAACACAATGAAAATTAAGTTCACTGTAGCACTCTATCCAAACAAATCGTCGCAGTTCCAATGAAAACTGTGACGATGCGTGTTCGTTCAGCTGCCACCTGAGTTGCCTGTCCGAAAATTGTAGAACAGCTGTTATTTCTGTGCTTGATTGCGCAGTGTGTGACGCACGCGTGTATCGACGTTTCTTTTTGGTGCTGCCATCTATGGTCATATAGAATGTGGTCAAAAAAATGTCATGCAGAATTATAATAACATTACAGTTGTTATTAAAATAAAATAATACTATTTACAATTTATACCAAAAATAATAAGATTTAAGTACATAATAAATATAAGAATTTCTCCAATAACTTTATAAACATACAACATTTGTTCAAAATTGTAACAATGTAAGAATAAGACTCAAATAATATTTTATGTTTTGTATTATAGAAACAAAAATGTTTAGTTAATTGTCTATGGAGATGTAACCACATTTAACCCGTTGATTCCTATGCTTCTGTCTGATGGAAAAGTATTGTTTTTTTTTGCGTTAATTGACATGTTTAGTTATTTAAAACGTGAAAAACAATAAAAAAATACATCCCTTATTCTTTTTGTAAGGGGGGTGTCATCTACAGGTGACACTGTGCGTAATTAATACCTTTAACTTAATATGGTAATAAAAAGAATACGACTTATTTTCTTCTCTATAGTGTTATTATATGAAAAAGAACATGAAAAGAATAATAAATGTAATATATTAGATATATATATGTGTGTGTGTATGTTTTTATGTAGTATATATATATATGTGTGCTTTCCTTTTTAATTGTTATGAGAATCGTACTAGCATTTGAGATGTAAACCTATATTACACTTAAAACATAGTCTGCAATGGCGTTGTGAACAACCCTTCTCTATATGATCAGCTGAACTGCCTGATAGTCTAGTTTCAATTGAAACTCTCGATTCAAGAGGCACTCCGTAATTGGTGTCTTTATTTGGGGGTTTGCTGTATTTTTGTAAATACGATATTACCACAGCCCTGCGAAACTTGCAATAAATCCAGTTGCTACCACGCTTTCTTTGGATCAGCCAAGTATTTTGAGAGGATGCATGCACTCTGAAATCGAACAGTGGAAACTACCATTTCTTTCCACGTAAACCTATCCTCATAAAATCGATATTCTCATCAAAGCGATCTACGCCACCCATGTATTTATTGCACATTCTTATAAGCGATGGGCAGTCAACTGGTATTTAATTTTTTATTTATTACACCAATCCGGTTCACATTTGTTATTGGTGACAATCCGTGACAATTGGAAGCTACATTCACGACACTATTGTCATGCCACTTAACGATAATTATTTATATTGAGACCTTGTTAGCCAGAGGCTTCTTTTTTATATCTTTGACGTTCATAAGGTCACAGTTTTCTAGGCGGTTTTTCCAAATAGTTCCAGTCCCTCTAATATTATTTTCATGTAAATATTTCAGCAAAGGGATGCAAGTGAAAAAATTGTTGAAATACAGGTTGTATGGACCAAAATTTTTTAATAACCTGGAGTTAATTCTTGACAGCGGCAGCTAAGACATAATTAGATTGTAGTTTCAGAGTCGGACTAGTTGTGTCTTGATAAAGATCGCAGTTGACGAGGTACCCGTGCCGTGTGACCGTTGACCTAAGTTTGTAACCAAAGCGGATGGACTCCCCATGTATGTGCTGTTTCGAACCATATTCCCCAAAATACGGCACAATGGTTTTGTCAATCGAAATTTGTAATAATCGAGTTTTATCGAATTTGGCGATAAAATTATGAATCAGCATAATCAACGAAATGTGACAATGCACGACAAAGAGCGAGTCAAAAGCTTTGTAACGTCAAATCCGAAATACGAAAACGAAAAAAGATTTGTCTTTTGTTTTGTCCAATATTTAAAGTATTTTGAACAAAAGAAATTGTAAAAACTGGTGTTTTCATTTACATGTGGCCACCTATGACAAGGACCGGGGACAAACCTTATAATTTATGTGACGTAATTTATGGATGACCCCTAATACTAATTACATATTTTTTTATTGATAGTTCGTCAAGCATGCTATTATTATTAGTATTTCAAATGGATAGTATTTTCCTATTCTTCATCTTTGAAGAGAAGTATAATGTTTTTATTGCTCCAGGCATTGCCGATTTAGTCGCTAAATCTAGGAAATTTTGAGATGTTATAGGGGGAAAAAATTTACTCTTATCAGAAACCAAACATTTAGTAACTTCTACCGACTTTTTAATCCATGCGGTAGGTAATAATATTTTAGAACAAATTTTGTGAGTTGGCAGGCATATGAAACAAGTTCGATTTTATTTATTTTACCTGATTTCAATTATTTCCGGTAATACTAACATGAAATACATAAATAACATTCAGAAAATATGAGGTACTAGAAAAAATGACACAACTAAGTGGGTAAGAGACATTGAAACAGTGCGAGGTTGAAGGTTGAAAGATGAAAACTAAAATATTTCATTGCAGCAGTACCGAATTATTCACGTTTTTTTTTTTTTTGTATTTCTGCCCGTGCGAAGGGCAAGGAGGGCAAAATTGGACAGTTTCCGATCTGACAAAACCCCTGAAGCATTACGGCGCTTGCCATTACATTAAGCCCGTGGACTTTTCAGGCTTTATTGCCAACGCCAGGAACCCTTCGGGTTACCCGACGTAATAATAAGAATATGTTGCAGAAGCAAGCATTACGTGTATAATAGATATTAATAAGACGACGCTTGAAAAGCAGTATTGCGAAGGCGGTTATAAAACTAACGGTTCCGGTTTGATAAATCACTGAACTTAAAATTTAAAATTCAAAATGTATAACCGTTACGTAAAGACGTAACGTAAACTAACTTTAATCATTAACCATCACTAACAGAGTTTCTAGCCGTGACGCTGAGCGAAGCCCGTCCCCAAAGGGCCGCTACTGGTCACATGCGTCGCAGCAGTTAAGAATTTACGCGCGTAAAACACGCGAAATAACTAAAATAGCGAGCATCGAGGTGAAAACTACTGGAGCGCACCCTAGGCGCAGAAACCAGCAGACGACAGGGTAACCGGAGCTTCTCGCCACGGATACAGTTACTTCGAAGGAACACTGCCACAGTAAAACACTAAACTAAACGGGTGGTCCAGGGGACTGAACCGAAGGCGACCGATCGCAACGGAGGAACAACCGGAACTGAATTATTCACTTCATTGGTTGAAATCAGTTTAACAGAGAGCTCATTAGTATTTGTGCCAAAGTATTAGAATACAAAAAACAGCAGGCATGTACAGCTTTCTTGATAATGTGATTTTACCACAGCCGTATTATCATTGTCATATTTCAGGTGGCAAAGATAAGTAATGCAGCAGTAGAAAGGGTATTTAGCACGATGAATATCTTTGAAAATAAACTTCGCAATAAGTTATGAGCAAAATACGATGGTAATCAAAAATCAACATAAGATTGAAAACATGAAATGCTCAATTTATGATCTCTCAAGCGATATGGTTAATCAAGTCAGAAAATTAAAATCAAAAATAACTAGACCATGGAGCGGCTTCAACTTCTACTACAAGATAACTGAAGAATTTATAGATGTATTTAGGAACCATAGCAAATTTATCTTATTGTGGTAAAGCTGTACTATCACATAAAAGTAAGTACTGTTATATTTCAAAGAGTCGATTTCGTCTCATGCTAGAAGATACAAATTGATTATGGGTGTAACGCTTTCTTTCCATAACGCTATAATATTAATTTTTTCATAACATTTGGGCTTTGTAAAAACCGAATGTAGCTATATATATTTCAATGTAAACTGACCAATAACTCTTCAGGTGTAACATTTGAAGGCGTGATCTTCTTTGTAAAGGTAAAAGTGGGTATTTGTTCATAACCGTTATATTTTTTTTTCTTGTCTTCACTGACTTCAATTGTTTGTAAAACACTGTGGTACTTCTAAACATATTGTTGAAGATTGCTTAATCCACTCTTCATCATCCAGCGGAAAAAGTGATGTGTCATCTTCAACTTCTAATGCATCAACTAAGGCATTCAACGTCAATCTAAAAGAAAAAAAGATGCTATCATGAACGTAATCGGAACAAGAAATTTGACCACTATTTTGAGCGCAAAAGCTGTTGATTTCACAATAAAATTATTTATATTACAAGTTACATTCCATAACAATAATTTGCAAAAATAAGTATTGCAGTGCTAAAATTTTTGATATTTTTATAGCAATAAAATTTTTCCGCTCTATTCCGCGCTAATAATCGCCCCCAAGTACAAAAAGTTTCAAAACCGTTTGAAACAATTGAATAATTTGACAGATTACGTATGGATCAGTGGGTTGCCAAAAAAATTATAAATACTACTGAGTGTACTTTATAGTAGCAGTATATATTTTCTTATTTTTTTTGTTGTTATAGATTACAAACTATTTTTTCGCAAACTTGATAAGACGTCATATTAGGACATGTGCTTAATTAATAGTAATTTTGTGGAATTTATGTTTGGCTTGCCATCGGGAAGGTTTCACAACACCACCACCAGTCTTATTGTAGATATTAATATCATATTATACCTGTGTGTATCACATTCGAACAAAAATGACACTTGCACCTTATTCAGAAATACGCCATGCTTTAATTTATTCTTTAATACCTTCATATTCAATATAGCTAGTGTTAACTACTTGAGCACTCCAATTCCACATAATGCATATGTTGTCCCTGTAATTAAAGAGGATGACGGGCCGTCACGGTTTAGTAATTTTATCAACCGACAGCGATGTCAAAAATTTTTCAATACCATGGGATTTGAATTTCAGGGTAAGGTGATAACCAAAATTACAAATACTAGCATATTTGTATGGTTAATAGCATTTTATTAAGACACAACGAAAGTAATTATTTGTTGCAGTTTCCTTTCAGACTGATCCTTCTGTACTTGATACTGTGAAAATAAATTCTTTTAATGCTTGTGCGTTAATTATTTTACTTGTTTTTGTTATATAATTTTATCCTCCATTACTATTGAAGCAGGTTCTAATAGAAAATATGTTAAAACACTCAATACTTATTTAAATATTGTGAGTTTTGGCTTTGGAAATATTTTTATTAATTTAGATCCACTACAATTCTTATCCTTACTGTACTCTAAGTATTTAATTTTACAATAAACAAGATTCTCAAAAATAAACCATTCAATAGTGCATAACTAGAGTTTCAGTTACATTTTTGTTTATTATATGTATTGGAGATATACTAAAGTTTAACATGGTTAATTTTGTTTCATTGTTGGTAGCCATATTAATATTCAATACTTAATAGCATCCCAATTTTACTTTCATTGTGTGAATTTCAGATTACAGTATTCTTAATGCATTACCTCTCGGTATATTAATCATTTGATCTTATTAATGTCAGAATTTTATTTTCTATTATAGTCTGTGGTGGATTGCATTACTAACTCTGTGTTTGTGTATATCACTGTTCTGTGGTATGTGTGGAAAGAGTGTGTGGTATATTAGAATAGGGTTTTAAGTATTTTTGTCGTGAAACTCGTGTTATTTTCTTTGGATTTATTTTATTTGGGTAACTATAGGTTCAATGTTTTCCTAAAGAAAAAAAAAACTATTCCCTAACTGAAAATTTTTAGTACATCTGTTCGTGGTGGTATTTATGAGGTTATGTCAAACCTTTCTTTAGTTTGTCGATACAATTTTTAGTATTTATTTACAATGACTGATTTAGATTCCACTAACTTAACGTTATCTAATGATAATTTTTTAAGAAAAGTAGTGATTTCAACACCATTTGTTATAAGGAAAGTGGAATGCGTTGGCTCTGCTTTTCTTAGATACTACAATGTAAAATGTCACGGCGAAGATGCTCTCTTGCAAATTTCTAAAAAAGATGAAAAATCGGAGGAAATTATTTTCGACGATGACGTACAGTATTTGCGTAGCTTGGATCCTAAAGAGTGGAAACAGCAAGATCATTATGCAGTATTGGGTATGAAAAATTTAAGATATAAGGCTACTGATGACGATATTAAGAGAGCGTACAGACAAAAAGTCTTGAAACATCATCCTGACAAACGTAAAGCTCAAGGAGAAGATGTTCGGAGTGATGATGATTACTTTACATGTATAACGAAAGCCTACGAAATACTTGGTACCCCTGTAAAGAGGCGGTCATATGATTCTGTAGATCCTGAGTTTGACGATGGGTTGCCCACACCAGCAGAAATAAAAAAAGATGGATTTTATAAAGCATTCACTAGATACTTTGACCAAAATGCTCGATGGTCAGATAAAAAGAATGTGCCTTTACTTGGTAATGATGACAGTCCTCGAGAGCAAGTTGAAAGGTACACCATCTAATATATCACTTTTGTATTATTTAGAGTTGATCAAGTCTCATGTAATCACAAAATATTTTTTGGTTTTTGTTGATGATATTAAATTTTTAATTATTGAGTGATTATAATAGTAAATAATAATTAAAAAATAAGAAAATGTGATATAGTTAATCAATTATTGAATTTTGTGTAAAATGTAGTGTCATTTGTCCATTTTCTGTATTTATTTTTTGACATTTTGTTTTGAACAATATATATGGAAATATATAATCAAAAGAGTAGGCCATGGTAACTAAAGTGAATTATTCTCTTAAGAAAATAGGTGTGAAAGTAAATATCCTCAAAATTAAGGCCATGACCTTTGATAAAACCAAAAGCATGATTGAATGTGACATGAATAGAAGGTAAAAGAGCCGAACAAGAGAAAGAGTTTGTATACGTGCATAGTTGGTTTTCAAATGAGGGAAAGCATGATAGAGATAAATTAAAGGAAAATAAATGCAGGTGATTAAGTAATGAAAGTTTACTTGCCATTTTCAATAATAAAAATGTTTCGCTATAACTATGTTTGGCTAACTATAATAAAATCCTGGTGCCTACGCTTATGTATGGTAGTAAAAGTTGGGTATATTGGAAGAAGTAGTATCAATGCAAAGGAAATGCAAACCCTGCATAGGTACGTGTGGAGTGTTTTTGAAAAATAGGACATAGGAATGGAAATGTCAGAGCGATGTGGTTTGAAAGGAGGTATAGTGATTAGAGTAGAAAAAGGTATGTTGCGGTGGTCTGCCCATCTGGAAGGGATCAATAAAAGTAGACTGACAAAAAAAATTTGTAGACCTAATGTATGTGTTGGAAGAATCGACAAGGGTCATCCTAGAAAGTTTTATGCAGATCAAAGCGGTTGCATATTAAACAAGGGTCAAATTTTAAGCACTCAAAACCGACAAGCTGCATGAATAGATCGATGGATGTCAGTGAAGCAAGAGAAATATGCAAAAATCTTACCATGTGGAAATCTGTAGTCTCTTCCTACCCCTCTAGGAAATAGATGTGATATAAACAAGTAAGCTTATCTTGTAAGTGAAATTCGGTAAGTCATTGAATGAGACCATCATCTGATACATTAACTTGAAGTAGTGACTTCATTTTGCACTGTTGTCACACATTGTGAGGATGTTCTCAAAACATATGGGACTATGTTCCATTACTACCTAGCTTGCTACTATATCATTATCTTAAGACGTTTTCTGAATTCAAGTGCTGGTGTGTTATGAGAATTTAAAGTGTATGAAAGTGAATGGGTTTAAAAAAAGCCTAAAATTATATCCTCACATAGATTATGATTAAACTACATTCACATATGTTTTTTAGATTATGTAATTGTGTTTCATGCATCATCTATCAAGATTAACTTGTAGGATGTTAAGAGAGTATTCAAATGAATGCCACTTCATTTTGTATAGCGATTATATGAAATTGTTTTTAAAAAGTAGAAATAAAAAATGTTTTATTAAAATTATTATAACAATTAAAATATATTTTTTTGTTTTTTGAAAGACTGTACTCTTAGGTTGGTCCTATTTTTGTCAGAACTAAAATCTAATGATGATGTTCATAAGGAATCAATGTGATTTCTCCAATGTTATATGTACATGTACAGCAATTAGGTATTTTCAATAGTAACTTGATAGTCATTTATGAAATGGAACTGATAATGAAGACCACAAATGGTATAGTACCAGGTAAGTTCTGATGATCAGGTTCATGAGAAATCGACAGTGTCATAGGTTCAACTGCAGCATTCTTCTTATTTTCTGTAATAATTTGTGTATTTGGTCTTCGAAAATTCCATTTAATGAAGTTAAATAACTACTGACAATATATGACACTTCATTAATCTTTTCATATTTATAATTTGATGATTCTTTTAGGTAAATAGCAAAACTGAATAATGTGCAGAAGGCATTGGGAATCAATAAGATTTCTTTTGTTGATTGAAATATAGTGGACCTCCAGTAATCTGACAAATGTTTTACAGGGCAGTGTCAGACTATTGAATTTGTTGGATTATAGAGTATACTACCTAAGACCCCCTATAGTCTGGAATTTTTGGAAAAATACTACCTTGTAATTCAAACAAATCACAAATATATAGTGTTAAGATTCTGTCTGAACTACAAATAATAATACATATGTATATGTGAGATTTATTAAAATAAACATTACAATAGAAAGCTTACCTTTTATTGCAAAATTAACATCTAACTTAACAAAAAATAATAACTAAACTTATTTATGTCGGGAGTTAATTATGTATATACAAATGATACTAAAAATGTAAGTGTTTCGGTTTCAAAATGTAAGTAAATTACGAATAATCAAAAACTATGTATACAAAGGATATTATGAACCAATCTATGAAATATGTGGTTTCCTTTCTGATGAAACTACATATATAAAGCTTCTTTCAAGTTTGGATGTTTAGCTTATTTGAGTGTTCGTCTCCTGCCTGGCCCACAGTAAGTGATTGACACAAAATTTTTAATCTTCTCATGTTTTTTTTAACATCATAAACGGTAGATCAGCCTACACGGTATGTACTTGCCAAAGTACTAAAAGATTAATTACAATGTAAGCAGTCCAAAACATTACTTTTCTCTTTGTCAGTTTTATGTGATTGTGCATTTGGGCTTTTGTAGACATTTCTAGGTATTTATTGTCACACATTAAAAAACACAAAATAATGAAAGCATCCAAGGCTGCTATTACATGTAGTCAAATGCAAACTGAAACAACAAACGTCGAGCATAATAGTGGTGACATGTACAAGTTACGACTTGTTCAGTCGTACATTATGGGCATGTTGGATTATAGGGGGTGCAAGATTAGACAGGGACTGGATTACCGGAGGTCCCATTGTACTAATGATTCTTATTGTGTAAGAATTGTACTTGCTCCATTGACAGAATATTGTTCTAAACATACAAAAAAAAAATTTCACTAAAGATGAGCTTTCAATTTTAATATCGACTTATCACTGAACGAATTTGTAATTTCCCCATTTATTTTTAACACATTATTTTCAGTCATCTGTCATCTGTAGTTTTATAGCATCTCATGATATTTATAAGTACAACACAAGTTTCTGCCACTGTGAAGTTAGTTTGGAAAACATTGTAATGCCATAAAACAGAAACACAGGGGAGAAGAAGGAAAGGTTGGGGAACACCGACTCTGCACTTGCTTCATTCGCAGGCAATTCAGAGTGGCAGAGTTTCATGCGTTGTACTGTAATTCGAAATAGGTGGAGATTGCAGAGAAATATTTACCCCTTAAAAATGCCTGTAGCTAATTTATATTATTTAATCGCCTCTCTAGTAAAAAGTCTAAAAGCTGATTTTTTGTCGACTTTCATTTTTTATATTTTTTTCTTACACCACTAACTTTACAGAAATATTGTACTATAATTTTTTGTAAGAAATTCAATTAAAAAAAAAAAGTTAGTAAGCCAAAATTATAGAGCAAATTGTTTTCAAGATAAATCCAGTTATAAATCAAAATATTTGAAAAATCTGTTTTATACTAGATTTTGTAGTTCTCAATAAAATTATTATTGAAAAAATATATAATGTTGACAACATATGACAAATATATATGTGTGTATATAAGTAAATATTTACCAAAAATATGAAATATGAAACTGCACCTTATTACCATTTGCCAGATTTTAATACTTTTTAATAAAATTATTGCTTAAAAAATAAATACCATATACTTGTAAATACAGGCAAGAAATGAAATTAGTCTCAAAAATTATTTGCTACTATTTTGACTTACATACTTTTTTGAAGATTCAATTCATTGCAAAAAAGTCTAATACAATTTTGCTGCAAAGTTAGTGGTTTATGAAAAAATTAAAAAAAAATCGCCTTTTGTACTTTTATTGGGGAAATGGTTTACCAAACAAATTAGCTGCAGACACTCTTAAAAAGCAAATATTCCTTGAAAATTGCCACCGATTACTAATGAAATATTGTCATATTTTGCGAAGTTATAGATAACATGTTAAATAAACAGGAAAATTTCATATTAATTTGAGTAATTAAAATAAAGAGCTCATCTTTGGTCAGATTTTTTTTATATATTTGGAGCAATATTCCATCAAAGGAGCAAGAAAACAAAATAGTTATCTCGAAGAAAGCGCCCTAAATCTTCCAACTTAGAGTTTAATATTGATAAATTTATTAAGATTATAAAATTTTTATTTCCCAATTTTTTCCATCATATTTGTCAACAATACAAATTGATAATATAAATTGCTCAAAAGTTACTAAACATTTTATTATGGAATCTTTGTATAGTTAAATCTGTGATTGATATGTTAATTTCTTGAGACTTAATTTTTTGAAAGTTTTGGTTTGTCAGGATAGTATATATAAACACTTTCATTGAAATATTTTTTTATACTGTTTTGACACAATTTTTTTTATTACATATTTTGCAGCACTTGTTATAGAAGTAATATAGTTGACCTCCAATTAGGTCAGGGTTTTAGTGTTGATGTTTCGATCAATGGTTATTGTACTTCAATATCTGCCTATCCATTGTTTGAGATTGCTTGGGCGAATAGCTGTCAACCCTGTAAATTGAGGTGGACACTCGGAGCTTAAATTATCCTGTAAAAAATATGTGAGTGATAAATTGTCATGAAGATATTTTGTTGAAAGTATTGTAGTTAGACTTGCAAGCTTTGGGTATTTTTCACTAATGTTATCTTCGATTCGTTCTTTTTTTCTCGAAATTAAAATATCATTCCATCTATTTGATGTATAAACCTATAAATCTTGCAATTTTTCACAGTTTCCAATAAATAATTTTTGATCCTAACTCATTTCCATATTGAAAACACAACAAACAAAAACCAAAATCAACTTAATATGTTTTTTCTATTGTCAGTGATTGTAATCGAGAATGCATACAAAAATTATACTTTTTGCAGTTTGGTCGAATATTCCATCTTTTTTTGTAGTTGTCTCAATTTTTTTCCTGAAAACTTTTTCAAGGCAGAGAGTAAAAAAAAATCACACCCATCATTCAAATAACATGTTATGGACTTGAGTTCATAAAAAAAAGAACTTTCAGTTTTTTCCAGATTTTATTAATTTTTTTGGGTAACATTTCCAATTTTCTTGTCCTTAAAAAACCCTATTTAAACTTTTACAAACATTGAAAGATAATGACAAATATGTTCAGTTGTTTTCAAATGATGTGCTTACCAAAGCACAGAATTTAATATTTATTTATAGAGATTTTTAAAACTTCTATCAGTTCCTTATATTGTTTAGACATTTTTGTCATGATTTTTTATTGTCTATTAAATATTTAAAGAAGATTCTAGGTTACAATAGTGAATACAAAATTACAATGAGATTATAGAGGGCAGGTCAAGAGTGGAGAAAAAGGTCTATACCATGCCGTTTTATTTTCAGTACCTACTCTCAGCGTGTGACAGCAGTGTACAATGAAGTCAGACATACTGCAAATCATTGTTGAAGGATGTTGCAGGAAACAATTATTTTGATATTTTCGGTTCTTTATTATGACATGCGTCAATCTTAAATTTTTCAGATTCTACGCATTTTGGTATGAATTTGAATCGTGGCGCGAATTCTCTTATCTTGATGAGGAAGAAAAAGAACGCGGAGTCGACCGCGAGGAACGCCGCTGGATCGAGAAACAGAACAAGGTAGCAAGAGCTAAACGCAAGAAGGAGGAAATGGCGAGGATTCGTAGCCTAGTTGATCTTGCATACAATAATGATCCTAGAATACAAAGGTTCAAACAAGAGGACAAAGATAGGAAATTAGCTGCTAAACGAGCAAAACAGGTTTGTAATATGTCAAATATCACTGTTAATCTTTTCTTACCCTATGATATAAACGCCTTTATTACAGTGAAAAATCAAAGGATCTATTTCTAAAACTTCATGAGAGCGCGAGAGAGGAACTATTTACGTATAAACTATTAGTCTTGAATGTTTTATTAAGGGAATTATTTTGTTCTTTTAATATATCTTTAGTTTGCGAGCGCAGTTTGCAACATTTCCCCCCTCTTAAAATGTATGCGTTCCCCGTACGCGTATTTAGGAATATTTGGCAACCGATTTACATGAACGATCCTCTTCATCTCTTTTTGACTATGCTAGATACGGTACGTGACGTTGTTAATCCACACTCATAAGGTCTCTCCGATTTCGTTCGCACTTTCAGGCGTTTTTCTTACAGTTCGGGTAGGGTTGTGTAAACACTCCAGTTCTTCATGAAATTTTGACTGACGCGTGAGTCGATCGTATCGATTCACCTTCTCACTATATTGTAACTTACTTTACAAGATGAAGAACGTCATCGATCCGCTTTTTGAGTGAGTCCGCGTAGTCGCGGTTATGCATTCTGGTATGTCTGGTGAAACACAAGTCAATAGGTTTGCTAGTGTCATAGATCCCGTTCGAATGTCACAAAAGCCGACGTTGCATTTATTTTTTCGTAAAACTGCAGTTTTGATGGACAACAAGAACAAGAATATGTCCCAATTTCAGTCCTTGTAGTGGTCTCAACCGCTTTTGCAATATACCTTTCTAAATTTTAGTTGAACTGGTCTACCGTGTCATTGGACTGTGCCCAGAATATGTCAATGTTCTCGTCTTGTGGATACCCTGAATTTGACAAACTGTTTCAAAAAGGGTAGGATTCGAAGCTCCTGTTTTATCGCTGTATATTTCCAAAAAATTCTAAATCGGTAGAACACTGATGACGAGTTTTTCTGCCACCATTACTGCCTCTTGATCTGGTACAGCGAACACTTATGGCCATTTCGTGAAGTAGTTTATCACAATAGAGATTTACTTATTCTCAGTATCGGCTACTGCAAATAGTCCCATCTGTCCCATACTTTTAGTCTGTGGTTCTTTTATAGATGCACAGCTAGCACATTGCCTGCATCACTGCGACCATTTATTCGATAGAAGCATTGTCATATTGTGTCGTATCATGTCGTTCACTTTTGTCTTTAGTATGAGCTGTAGTTGTGTATCTTTTCCACGCATTGTCTCCGATTTCATATGGAATGATTCGTCATTTGATATCAAATTGTCCCATTGCTCTCTTTGCTGGATTCTTTGGTGCACCTTGACACCTGGATTGCCTTAGGAATCTTGTTGCAAGCAATTCAAGAATGAAATTGGGATCATCATATAGTTCTTGCCCTCATCGAATGACTTCATTGCTCCATTCGTCGCTTATTGTGTTGGTCCTTATGATCTTGATGAACGTACCATTCTTTATTTCTTGTTTAATGCGGTGTCAGAAGTCCGAAAGGCACGGTTGGATAGATAGCGCATCCGCATTACCCTCTGATTTTCTTTCGGAAGTGGTGTAACAAACTTTTATGCCCATCGCATTGGAGGGATCACATTATGTCCAGCAAAGCATCTTGTACTGCTACTAACCTCCTTTCTCCCGCCTTTTGGACAATCAACTCAAATATGGCCCACTTCCCTGAATTCATTGTCGGAAAGCACTCCTTTTGTCGTGTTTTAGACAATCAATTCGGGTAGTATGATTCCCCACAATTTATTTCTCTAAATGAGATAATTTAAGATCGGAATAATTTGTATTTTTCTAAGTACCAATATGATAACCATTTAATATTAATAGTGATTTGAAAAATAGAAACTGGGAAATGGTTCTTCATATTTTGAGACATCAGACTTTGCTGGACTAGTGAATCTCCAGTTGATTTTTAAATTTAAGTATTCTATATTAAAGGGCTTTTGAGCAAAATTCCTGCGATAGACATATGAAGAACAAAAATCTAATTAATCCCATGTGTGATATTTTGCTAATTTTATTTCAGGATTATATAAAAAATGATTGATCAGGTATATTAATATTTTAATGTTTATAGGATGCTGTTCAGGCTAAGAAAGCTGAAGAAGAACGGCTGATACGAGAAGCAGCACTCGCCAAACAAAAGGCTGAGGAAGCTGAACGAGCACGTCTTGAAGCTGCGCGTGCTGAACGTGAACAAATAAAAAGGAATCTGCGTAAAGAAAGAAAAACTATCAGGGATATATGCAAAGCTAACAATTTTTATGCTATTAATGACAGCGAAACTGTGTCACATATGGCTGCTGTAGAAAAAATTTGTGAAGTTCTGAAATTTGTAGAGCTACAGACATTTGTGGAAGAACTCAAGAGTACAGGTAGAGAAGCGTTTTTAAAAACTATGATGGAAACTGAAGAAAAATTGGAAGCCGAACGCAGAGCACTATTTGAGACAAAGAAAGCTGAAGAACAGAAAGCTAGAAAGGAGGCGACTCTGAAAGCCCCCATTGACTGGACACCAGAAATGACTCAACTGTTAATCAAAGCAGTAAATGTATTCCCAGCTGGTACAAACCAAAGGTGGGATGTTGTAGCAAACTTTTTAAATCAACATGGTTCATTCATTGATAGTAGGCGTTTTAATGCAAAAGATGTTCTAGCTAAAGCAAAGGATTTACAGAGTTCTGATTTTTCCAAAAGCAGCCTCAAAAAAGCTGCAAATGAAGAAGCCTTTGGTCAGTTTGAAAAGGAAAGAAAAAAAGTAGCAACATCATTGGTTGATGACGATAACATATCTAAGAGTGATAATGGACAGCTAGTCAATGGTTCTATCAAACCAAAAATGAATGGAGATGCTGGTAAATCTGACCAAAAAGAAGATAGACCATGGACGAAAACTGAACAAGAACTCCTGGAACAAGCGATAAAGACATTTCCTGTAAATACACCAGAGAGATGGGAGAAAATAGCCGAGTGTATCCCAAATCGTTCTAAAAAAGATTGCATGAAGCGATACAAAGAGCTAGTGGAACTAGTTAGAGCAAAAAAACAAGCTGCTAACCTTAGCAAATAACACTGGATGAGCATTAGCTCTAAATGATTGTATACTTGAAGAAGTTAAAAATGCACTTTGTACAAAAATTAGGACACTAAATTCTAAATATTGTGTCATATTTTTGTATATACCTTTTCTTTTGTGATAAAAATAGTCAATTTGCAATAGCAGTTTTTTTGTGTTCTACCTTCATTGAATAATGTTGATGCTCATATAACATAGGTCTCAATATATACATTTTTTTCTGTTTAATAAAAACCCATGGATACAATCCAGATATCTACTGCACCCAAGGGAAAAAAGAAATAAATGAACAAATATATTATCAGTAGTGAAACTCAGAATCCCTTATTTTTAAAGTAAGAATTTTATAACTAAGCTATGTAAATTTTTTTCTTACTGTAAGGCTTATACAAATTCTAATATAGATAGACTCCTGATTGCTGTTATCAGTGTCGGACTGGTAATATAGTTGAGGTGGTGTTTGCCAGCTGGGCGCCAACTTGCGCGGGTCTCCTACCGTACTTATAAGCTAAGATTAAGGGAGAAATGAAACGGATAAATTCGAAAAACGGTCCTGCTATTTAGATCAGAGATATGACTCTTGTACATTTTTAAGCTCAAAATTATAATGGTGCTTTTATATTTGAAAATATTTACCGATTAATTAAATTGTGGAATTCGATGCCTTTTTAAAGTTATTTTAAAAAGGCACTTTTGAAAATTTTTTAAAGGTCATGACTTGAACGAAATGACAGATTTTGATCTGTTTTGTGGCTCTTGAGGTAGATTTTCGTTGTATAAAATAATGGATGTATTAAAATCGATATGTCAAAAAATTGGAAAGGTAGTTTGTAAATGCACTCTTGGAAATTTTTGGACAGCGGCAACTTTTAAACGAATCAACCGATTTTAATCTGTTTTGTGACATTCGACAAACGTTTTTAACCATTTAAATTCTGTATCCCACCTTACCTTTATGGAAAGGTAATGGTGAAATTCCTTTTGTTTATATTTTTAATCGAAATGACTCGTCATTTAGAGCTTTTTCTAGTCTTACTTAGTCATTACTGGAAAATGTTGGTAAAAATGTGGTGCCTACTTTAGATTAAAAATAGTCGATCATCAATGCAACTATAGCCTTAAAAACTAGGGGATATTTCGAGTATATCAACATAATTAGTTAATGCTATCATCATTAATTGTTAATAATTTTATTGACACATTAATATGGGAGTTTTTACTGGTTATTGAAGTTAACTAAATATCTTATACTATTATTAAACAAGCAATTCTTGTATATATACCATGGTGATCTCACAAATTGCCCTAGCCATATGACAATACTTATATTTTGATAAAGGTTTGCTTTTCACGTTTCTCTGCATGGCTGCTCTCTCTAAAAAAACTAGGGAAGTCAACATATTTCAAATAGTTGCTATATTTAGTTCCATTTCTGGAATTTTGAGGTACTAACGTTTCTGTCGTTTAATCGTTTCTCAACAACAAATGACAATACATGACTACAAATAATATTACTACAAAATTAAAATACTTACGTGGCCTATATTGTCACGTGCTCAACTCCGTAAAGGCCAAATTTTTTCTACACGTATATACACAACTATAGAGCTAACAGATTACGCTATTCATTTAGAAATCTAACAGATGACTATTTCAATAAAATATTGGGATACATTTTGCGATTTAACAGATGGCACTTTTAAATAAAATACTGAGATAAAATTTACGATCTGATAGGTGGCACTATTTAAATAAAATACTGCCATACATTTTGAGATCCAAGAGATGACAATTTTAAATAAAATACTGGGATAAACTTTGAGGTCTAACAGATGGCACTATTTAAATAAAACAGATAAAATTTACGATCTGACAGGGGCACTATTCAAATAAAATATTGAGATAAATTTTGAGATCTAACAGATGGCACTATTTAAATAAAATGCCCAGTTACATTTTGAGATCTAACAGATGGCATTTTTTAAATAAAATACTGAGATAAAATTAACTATCTAACAAATGGTACTATTTAAATAAAATACTGAGATCAATTTTAAGATCTATTCGATGGCATTATTGAAATGAATTTTGCGATATAATAGCACTATTTAAAGAAAATACTGAGATAAATTGTGACGTATAGGATATTAAACATCACTGTCATTACTGCCAATAATTTAATGGGGGGTTTTAGAGTTTAATTTCAAGTTTTATTTTGTAACATAATTTACGTATTGTATTCTACTAATTAATATAAATAACTTTGAATAAAAGTATACACACCCTTTCAGTACTACAAGAAATTCGTTTATTTACCCCTTTTGTTCATTGTATGTACCTTACATGTTCCAAAACAATCGTTAATAAGGAGTAAATTCCAGTTGCGCTTCAAAACTGACTCGTTTCTTTTTTGCTTCTGCTTTTTTATTCTACAATAACATAGACGTTAATAAAAAAAATTAAGGAGCATTTATTTTGAACATTTCATAATATTCATGAATCTTTTTTATTATCTTGTCATCTGTCAATTTGCAATTTAAACGGTTACTAAATTCAAAGCTTACGGGAATCCTGTTATTAGTGAGACAGATGCCTGAATCATTAGTAGAGACAAATATTATCTCTGAAATAGATTTATTAAAGGAAATAAACATGGCAAAATCAAAAACAAAATACTCAATTTTTTTAAGAATAACATTACTGATTTACCTTTAGACTACTTTTTATTTCGGTAATTTTTAGCATTTCCTGCGTAAAAATAAAACGCTCAAACATGGGATAATTTATGGAGATTTAATCAAAGGTAGAGCCGAAATCGAGATCGGGAGTAAAACCGGTATCAAGATTAGATGGAAACAAAATCAATAACGAGGAATAAGATTGGAATCATGATGGATACAGTGTCATCAGTCGATAAAAAACAAGTAGAAAACCATTCTATGTTCCATCCCTTTACAGTATATATATATTTAAATAAACATCAATATGGAAATAGTTTGGAAGTCCTTGGAAGGATATACCATACATTCTTTTAGGTTTCCGTGAGAATAACAAAACTTTTTCAGTTTAACCGATTTCAATAAATTTTAGAATTGTCATTGCTGGACAGGGCCGCGCCGCTCCTGTGTGCGAAGTGTGCGGCGCACACAGGCGACGAGACAATAGGAGCGCCGCTATCGAAATTATTTTTGTTACACAACAAAATATTTCTTTGTAGTGGAGTATCGATAAGTAAGTAGGTATAATAGGCGCAACAAATGCCTCGTAAACAACAAGACATAATATTGCGCTTATTGTACGAGTCTCCCGAGATAATATTCACGTTTGTGGTTTAATTTTACGCTTTAGGTTTTAGTTTACAGTAATTACGAGCTCAGCGTTAAAATCAAAAGAGCCGCCATGAGTTTGTTTGAATGAGTTTATGAACGCAACCCGACCGATGCGATGCCTGCGACGCAAGCGGGGTGGGGTCACGGGGATTCCCCGACAGTCCGACTTTAAGAAACAAGAGAGCCAAACAAAACCATTGATTGAACGGTCATTCTTTCGAAAGTATGGGCAAGGTGCGCATTAATTTTTTATAATAAGAAGAAGTTCTAGCACTAAAAACAATAAATAGTATGTGTGTTACTGATTGGTTTAACGTGTTTTCACGATGAGTGATGGTAATCAAGACAAAAAAAAGAAATTATCTGGTTACCAGAATTTAATAAGGAAAAGAAAAGAAGAAGAACAACGTGATAAAAATACATCTAAAATAAATAAATATTTTACGGCTCTACCATCCACTTCCAAAGAATCATTAGAGACGGAAACCAGTCATGTTATCGATGAAGGTGTTGTAGAATCTGATTCAAAAAACGCTTCATATAGTGGTATGTGCTTTATGTAATTTCTGTGCAAATAAATATAACTTTAGTCTGTTTGTGATGTCAAGATAAAAAAAACACTTTTCTTTTTTAATTCCTGTCAGTCTTTTTCTTAATCGTCGAAACGCTTCACCGATTGTATGTGGCGGATAGATGCCACAGTCATGCCAGTGACTGTTTTATTTTATACAACTAATCGCTGTCGGAAATTATGGCTTCGATTCCCACAAGGTGCTTTAAAAAAAACTTTGTGTTTGTGTATATGTAATATGTATTTATTTGCAGAAATAAGTATATTAGTAGTATTTCAAATTCAAATTTAAAATGCTATAAAGCATATTTGCACGTCAGTTGTCTAGTACCCATAATTACAAGCCCTGCTTAGTTTGGGACTAAACGGCGGAGTTTAATTGTCGAGAAATATTCATTAATTTATTTATTTTATTTACCTATATTTATTGTACATGATATTCATTGATAGATAAATCAGTTTATTCAGACAAGTAGATTAGATATGTACGAACAATATTATGTTTTTGTTTGTCTGTCTTTAATTTAAGATCATGCCGCCGAAGTTACGTCCGTGCCTCTGCCTGATACTGCTGATACACCATTGTCACCGCCAAGACGATTATCGTCACTAATACCAACTTTTTCCAAAGATGATCCTGGACTCTGGCCAGAAGTTTTAAATGCTAGTTTGATCCAGTATCTAACAGAAAATCCGATTAAACAAATTAAACAATATAATTTTTCGCGTGATTCTTTAGGGCGAAAATTTTCCGAGTATTTATTGGACTACAACAAAATATAAATCTATGTACACGTTGTGACAAGGTCTCTTTGTTCCTTCGTCGGAGCACAGTACATAAACGTAATGATTCGTCACATAGAGTCATAGAGTAATATGCGTTTAGTCAGTGTCATAGAATAATATGAACATTGGTCAGTGTTTCAACTCCGTACGAGTTCCGCGCGTAGTTAAGTGCACCTCTCTAATAATAGTAAATATATAAAAGTGAACATAAACTTTATTTAGTTTTATTTAACAAAGCCCCCGAATAACCTACAGTATTGTTATGAAAGGCATTTAGGAAACGGTGAAAATTATCACAGAGAGCGGCTTCTGTATTCAGTGTCCAAAAATGCCGTTTATTGCTTCTGTTGCAAGCTATTTGAATCAAAACATAAAAATTAATTCAGCGAGGAAGTTAGTGATTGGCAACATCTAGCTTTGTATTGCAGCAGACATGAGAAAAGTTCTGCTCATTTCAATAATTAGATATAAAAATGGACAGATTTGTGTTACGCTCTTAAAATAAAAACACTGTTGATAGTATACAACAAAAACTTTTAGCGGTTGAAAAGCAGCGCTGGTACGATGTGATCAAAAGAATAATATATGGTCCAATTTCTAAGTACACAAAATATGGCTTTTCGTGGCCAAAGCAAAAAATTATACGATCGTAACAAATGATTCGGATTTCAAAAATATGCCGACTTATCTCGGAGATAAGATCCAAAATGAAATCATTTACATACTCGGTAACCAAATTCAACAATTTATTTTAAATTTATGTAAAATTAATAAATATTTTTCAATAATACTGGATTGTACTTCTGACGTTTCACACGTAGAGCAAATTAGTATTATAATAAGATTTGTCAATTTTAACACAGAAACTAGAAAGTTGGAAATAAGGGAGCATTTCCTAGCCTTCTGTCCAATTATCGATACAACTGGCGCTGGATTAACGTTATTTATAATAGAAAAACTAGACAAAATTAATTTGGACATAAACAACTTAAGGGGACAGGGCTATGATAATAGATCAAATATGCGCGGTAAGAATAATGGTCTTCAAAAAAGATTGCTGAATTTAAATCCCCGCGCTTTCTGTGTACCGTGCGCTAGTCATAGTTTAAATTTGATAGTAAACGACGCTGCCAATCTCAATCATCATACAACTGGATTTTTTAGTATAGTGCAAGAATTATATAAATATTTTTCATCCTCTACCAAAAGATGGGACTTATTAAAAAAATATGTCATAAATCTGACATTAAAACCATTGTCTCAAACAAGATGGTCAAGCAAAATAGATACTATCAAACCGCTGTTTACAAATTTACCAGAAATTTATGATGCATTATATGAAATATCAAATGGTGTATCATATGATCAGAAGGCAAAATATGACGCTAAATGTCTAGCAGAAAAAATATGCTCCTTTTCATTCATTTGTTCACTAAATATATGGCATATAGTACTGAGAAAAGTAAATTTTGTGAGCAAAATTTTGCAGTCCATGGATATGAATATACAAGTTGCTTTAGATGCTTTAACGGAATTAAAGAAGTTTTTGATAAAAATTAGAACCGATGCAAATTTTGAAGGAATTGTAAATGATGCCATAAAAATTGCCGAAAAATTAGATGTCGAGGCTGAATTTGAAACTTCTAGATCCAGACCCTTAAGACGTCGTAAGACTCCAAAGAGTTTTGATTATGAACACGAAGACCACACTATAAATGATCCGAAAATCGCTTTTAAAATTAATGTATTTTTTTATACATTGGATCAAGCTTTATCCTCCGTAGACGAAAGATTTAATTTATTGAATAATCAAAATGACGTGTTTAATTTTTTATTTAAACTAAGTGATGACCAAGAACAAACTCAATTAAGAATTAGCTGTCATCGTTTGCAGGAAAAACTTACAGCAAATGATTCATTGGACATTAACGCCGATGATTTGTGTGAAGAAATTATGTCTTGTCAGTCTTTTTTCAAAAAATTAAATAATGATGTGGTGAAAATTCTCGAATTTATATATTTAAACAATTTGACAGCTGTATGCCCTAACATCACAATAGCATTACGAATTTTGCTAACTGTGCCAGTTACCATAACAAGCGCGGAAAGGTCCTTTTCTTCATCATCTTGATCATAATCAAGATCGTAAGCGAGATTGTTTCATAATAAAAAAAAAACATACATATATGCTTGAATAATACGTGAAACGTCTTATGCATGTTAGAGCATGTATAATATTCAAATCAAATCAAAAATAGCTTTATTTGGTGGGTAATAGAAATTACACTTTAAATGCGTCACTATTTTCGATATTAACATTGCTACCCATACAAAATGCCGATTCACTTTAAGAGGAATGGACAGGAAACTCAAGGTTTGCTCTTTTTTTACTCATCGCTACAAAATATTGAGTAATTAATAATTTAGTACAACACTTAGTAATTACATGAAGCAACTTGATGGCCGAGTTGAATCCCATTGTTTTTTTTTTCATTATAGATATTCAGATTCGCTATATATAATAGCCCTTCACATGTAATTTCTGTTTAAAGAAAAGTTTAAATTCATAAAAATGCAAGTTTTGTATTTTAGATGGAATCTTATTATAAAAGCGCACATACTGCCCCTTATATGATTTGCTAACTTTGCTTAGACGGGTTTTCTGAGCAGCAAGATTGTTCTTATGTGTTATCTTAATGTTATAGATGTCCCTCCCTTGTTTTGGAACTATTCTACATGTCTCTTGATATATACCAAGTTTTTTACAATATATGTATTGTGATGCTAAAGTTAAGATATTAATTTGCTTAAATTTTTGTCTGAGAGATGACATTGTTCTCAAACCATAAATAGCACGAATAGCTCGCTTCTGCAGCACGAAAATTGTGTTAATAACGGCTGCGTGACCCCATAAAAAAAATTCCATATGACAATAGATAATCAAACAAATATATGCACACAATTAATTCGTATTTATTCACATGATTTTTACATATTTTATTCAAACAAGCTTGTATTATAATTATAATATAGTATCACAACTACCATAATGTCGTGTGCTCTGTCAAATCCGATCACCTCCACTCGAATTCATGAATGTATTACTGCTGAGTAATCACTAAATAAGCACAATGCGTGATGGTAAATTTAGTTCCGCATTCGTCGTGCTGCGACCGACTACAGCACCGTTCACGTCACCGTCATATGCACTACCGAGTAAAGGCTTCTACCCTCTAAATAATGTTTATAAAATAATACCAATAGGTGCTGTACCTCCGAAGTAATAAGAGATCCTGTCATAAGGTATTTCGTTACATTTGGTTTTTGCAAGTGACCGCCTACTGACCGAAAAGAAAGATGTATCACGTCAAAAATTCACGGTATTTTGTGTGTTTTAGGTATAAGAATGTAGGTTCTTTCGGCATAGAATCGAGATCGGGATTATGATTGATAACGTTACCGATCGTTATAGAAGATGAAAGAATTCGTTGTATGTCCACGCGGCCGGAGTCGCGGGCTAATTATGTATATTTGGAATATAACCGGAATCTAGATCCGTACCAGAGTCGGAATCGAAAGTGGACCGGACTCAAATCGAAAGTAATAGCAATAACATCGAAATTATAGTTGATAACGCGATTGGTCGATATAAAAGATGAAAGAATTCATTTGCCCTATACACCAGCGGATTATATTCGTTCTTGAATCAAATAAATATCAATAAACAAATAAAATTCGCCTTAACATGATACTAATTAATCATATAGATGATTTGTTAATGGACATATTATTTTTAAGCCTCTTCTACTGAATGGAATTTTAAAGATGATATGGAAATTTTTCTAAAACCTATTGGACAAATACGCTCATGCGTATATATAAAATAAAAAAAATATATTAAAACTAATTACGGTTAATTTGATTTATGTTAAAAGAAAAAAAAAACCCTATAATATTTATACCTTTTCATAAAGAGTTACAACTTAAAAATCGGAACTAGACATGGATAAAAAATGTTTAACCAGGATGTCACATAAATGGTTAGTTAACCGTTTTAATAACTAGGTGTAACTATTTATTTTCGAGAAATAAATAGTTACACCATAAAGTAGACAGGGAGGCTTTGATAAAATAATTGCTGCGGTATATGTACACCGTGCCCTCCGTCACTCAGCCATACCTACCGTGATAAGCACCTACACTTTCGGGAGGCCCCGGCGGTACTCTCGCCAGCGATGTTGGCATGCAGCGTTGTTTTTATTAGGGTTTCTTAGTAAAAGATGCTAACAGGACCCTATTATTAAGCCTATGCCGTTTATTCGTCCGTCTGTCTGTCATCTACGTTTAAAGGGCTGTATCTTTTGAATCGCTATAGATAGCTAGTTAAAATTTTTCATGAAAAGCAATGTGTATTTTATGGCACATATCATAACCAATAACAAAAAAAAAAAAATATAAGCAACGAAAGAGAAAGTCGTCACACAAGAAATGTGTTTTTATAACTTTTTTATTTGTTTTACTTTTACCACAAAAACAGTAATATACATATAAAAGCGTCAAACTTGGTATGATTATAGTGCAAACGTTAAAATGAAACAAGAATGATGGCGATCACGACATTCCGAAAGAATGAAAAATTGACATATTTTTTTATTTGGGTAATAAATAACACAAATGCGTATATTATATGGTGTTATAAAACCATAAGTGCGAGAGTTCAACTCGTAATTCATCAATTTTTTAATTATTTTAAGTTAATCGACAAATTTGACAGTATAATGAAACATTTAGTTTTTATATCCCGCTTGAGGATAATTTAGAATTGAGATACTTAATTATTTACACGACTGTAATTAGTTGTTTATATTGTGATAATTACAATATTTAATTCAATATTCGATAAAATAATATGTTTGCGTATATATTCAAATTCGTTTAGATAAAAAAATGCCACAAGCCCACTCGCTTACTTATCGCATGTGGCGTAGTCCCGGGTAGGTCTAAAATACTCTATGCTGATAACGATTATGATTTGATGTAACCACTGAAAATGCTTTAAAGTATATTTTTGGATATAAATTATATAAGTGCACAAAAAACAGTTGCCGAACTCTTTTTAATAATTAAAAAAAACAATATTTCCAGAATGTTTACCTAATCGTTTTAAAGCGTACAATAAAGACGATTCATCTATCGGATGGCGGATCAAAATAATCACAAGAGATTTTCACATTCGAATTCATTTTGTATCTAATCAGATGAAAGGGTCTGAGAGCGAAATTTAATTTTCCTTACCCCTACTTTCTGCATAATCGACAATACTGCATCAAATGCAACAATTTAAGCCGCGTTCAAATCGATTGCATTTTTAAAGAAAATATCGTTGACAAAATATTTGGAAAATGACAATGATGTCATTTATTCTTTGTCCTTAATTTTGAAAAGCAGTGATACTCTTTAGCTGGAAAATATGAGCAATAATGTTTTAGTACTGGAAAAGCTGGTTGTTATTCAAAACAGTGTGGAAAATGGAGTTGGCTAGCATGGTCAATCATTGCCCATGCTAGCCAGACAATCTGATATTTTTATCAGACCGCGCAACGCAAAGGAGGGTAATTTGTTCATCAGACTCTATATGTATGTACGTATATGTGTTCCTTTGTGGCACTTCAGAGACCAAACACGTGGGCTGATTTTGATAATTCTTACGTCAGTTGTGCCACCATAGATGAATATGAATATATAGAGATGTGCCACTATCAGTGAGACAGTCAGACGCCATATTATGAAAAATAAAAAATGAAAATCGACGATCTGTGGCTAGTGGGGTATTATTGAACAGATTTTTGATAAATATTTGCAGTCGTAGGCATCAGATCGGGTAGACTCATGTTTTACTTCTTGCAATTCTTGCTACATGTATCCCATCAACTATAAATATTTATCATGTTTGATCGGATGATTTTTTGATGTCATTTTTTTTCCAAATTTTAATTTAATCATGAACATATATCAATAATTTCAGTGTAATATCATTCAATTATTTCAAACTCCTGCTAAACATACAAGTTATATACATTTTTAAATCCTTCAGTTTTAATGTTCCACTCGACGGGTTTGATAAAAAAAAGTTTGAACTTACATTATAGCGACAGCAATCAGCCATTTTAATTTTCTTCTTTTTTAATGTTCTCAGTGAGACTCGCACCAATAAAACAAATCTAATGACATATAATAAATATATATATATATAAATACTTTAATAGTTACGAGGGAACATAGGAATGGACATACATACGTAGAAGTCAAACACTTGATTTGATTAATTTATTTTAAGTTTTTTCCAAAGATGTGCATTTAGCTGTAAAGCCTTTAATGGCCCACAAACCTAATAATTAAAAATTTGTGCAAACAATAAAATACCCTGTTGAAAAGATCCAATAAATTCCAATAAGAAATAATTGTATTGGGACCTAATGTGCTTTTGTCGCTTCAAATCCATATCCATATCCATGAAAACTTTTGAAGGAAAGAAACGGAAAGTTTAACGGAACTTATATGTCTACAGAGTTCTTAACTGTATTTACATATAGAATACATTATTTTTTCCGATTGTGGAATTGTCGTTTAAGAGCTTTAAAAACATTTTCTATTTCGTATTCGGAAATCCACATTGGTTTTTTATATCCACATGGACTTACGATAAGAACGGATACAAACCTACAAGTAAAGTGCAGTTAGGATCCATATAAATTCCCATTAAGTCCAATAAAGAAACCTTGCTATGATGGACTTACATATAGATTCCAAATTTAACTCTATCTGGATATTTTTTCTTCCAGATCGATTACATATAAGTCATTACAGATTCTATTGTTTATTGGATGTTTTCAACAGCGTAAGTGAAATCTTTGGCTCATCCGTTATTTTTAATTTATTTCCTTAAAACTGTTTAAAGATTTCCATTACTACCAACACGAATTTCAGCTCTTTACGTTAAAATTATCTCTCGAAAAAAAAGCTGTGGATAAACACCGGAGTGATGGCTGATGATTCTTTTTTCTAACTTTGATACACCAGGTTAAAAGAATCTTTAAAAATTTATATATGTATAATAAAATCATAAAGTTTGGTGATATCCATCCGACGACATTGAGGTATTTAGATATGTACCTTAGTTTAGGGTAACATTCATTTACGACTTTGCAGGCATAATTATAAATTTTGTCACATCCGTTTGACTGATTTAGATCAGGGTTTTTAGACTGGCTTTTCATCATGTTGCAAAGGAGAAGATAGGTAGCTTCTCTGTCGGAATGGCGGATGGGTGAAAGGACCGAGGAGTGGACAATCGGAATGGTGAATGGATAGATGGAAAGGTGGATGGTCTAGGACAGGTGTACAGAAGAATGAAGGATATATCGTCATATGTGTGGATGGACAGACAGGCGAACGACCGGACGGATGGTTGGAATTGAAAGCAAGATCCGAATCAGGACCGAGAGCGGGACAGGAATTGAGATCAAGAGCGGAACCGAAAATAGGGTTGGCATTGGAATTGAAAACGAGGTTGCTATTGGGACAGGTAGTGGGACCGATATCGAAAATCGAGTAAGTACAGGTCCAGAATCGTGACTAAAGGAGATTGCTCGATTCAAGAAACGAAGAAATTAATTTTGTGCCCACGCGGGTGGAACCGCGGACGTGTTTAGTACCTATCAGAATAGATGCCGAATTTTCTACAAAATTCACGATAAACTTTGAACACATTCGTTGGTGTTTTGAGGCTTTATAAATGTGGGAAAACAACAATGATTGCGTTTAGTTTTTTGAATAAGAAAGCTGCTACAACGAACAGAAAAATTCTTTTAAGCTATGGTTCAATGACGTTGCCCTCGAGCGTGGGAGAATTTAAGATTCAAATGCATTCTCTTAATTCACTTTCCCCATTATGAGTATCTACGCTTGTTCGCCTATCGTGGTAAAATCGTATGCTCATTGCTTTCATGTAGCTGGATATTTAATTTTGTTGCTTTCCAACGACAAAGGTTGAGGATTTCGTTTTTTTTTTTTTATATTTCTTTCTGTATGACATTTGTTTAGAATTAACACTCAAATGATGCGACCTGGTTTGCATGGATTCATAAAAGGCAATAATAAGAAAAGGAATCTTTTATAAGATCATTCTGTCCCCCGGTCATCGGTCACGGCCTGCTTTCTCCGAATCTACTAGAAAAAATGAAGTGTCATTTGGTACGTAAAAAAGAGCGATCCAAACAGGACCATACAATAGCATAAATCGACTAGTTTTGATTTTGGACGTTAATTAGAAAATTAAAAAAGAATTTGGTTAAGTGAGATTTTTCAAAACGGATATCTGAAGAAAAATACAAATGCACATATTTTTATAATTTAGAAATGTTTAAAAGACACTTAAGGAAACTGGCAGTTTTCTACGATAAAGGGAAGTGGTCATTATCTATAAAACTACAGTACAACGCACAAAACTTTGCCGCTCTAAATTGCCTGCGAATGATGCAATGCACCGATTTAACACTTCCGAACCTTTCCTTCTTCTCCCCCACCGAGCCAATTTTACGCGATTGCGACGTTTTCGTGAATAACTTCACAGCGGCAGTTTCGTGCGTTGTACTGTACTGAGCTTAACGATTTGAAAATAAAAAAACGAAATATAACACTTAACTCGTAATTTATAGGAAGACCAAATGAAAATATCCTTTCCTTGAAAATCCTTAACTTCCCATGGGAAACGAAACATAATAGTGAAGAGAAAATGTGTTGCACAATTTCATTGGAGATTCCTGCAATAATTTATAATACGAAACCCTGTTTATGACCTGTATAATTAAATATTGGGAAAACATAGTAATATTAATATAGTGGGCCACGCGTCGTACCTGTCACTTTTAGGGAGTTCCGTACCTGATAATGAAAAAAAGAAATCCTTATAGAATATCTTTGTCAGTCTCACTGTCCAGATTTAATTCAATCAAAATCTGTTAAAACCCTATTTCTCAGAAATGCTATCAACTTTAAATTAATATTGAATACTTAGGTCTAACTTCTAAGTCAATGCAATCAAAAGATGCGGCTGTTTCTGCCATATATTTGGATACTTGCAAGAGAACCAAAACCTACAAGGTAATTCCCACAGACCTAGAATCATGAAATTTGGCAAGAAGAAGGGTTTCACGGCTAAAGTAACGGGAAGAACCTGGAAATCGTATTAATTATATCATAAAAAAAAAATTGTCATTAAAAATACATGAAATAACATTTTTAAAATTTCCTACTATGAAAACTTAAGATTTTCAAACACTTGGATATTTCAAAAAGTATTCAAAAAAGAATACTAGTTTCCTTTTTGAAAAGAAAGCTAGTTTCGTAATTCCTAGGAACAATATCTCGCTAGCGTCGGTATTGAAAACATACAAAAATCATCGAGACTTGATAGGTGAAACATACATAATTAATATAATAATTAAGTTTGCAAGGAACCCTCAGGGTGTGAGCCCTATTCACACTTGTCCATTTTTTTACATAACTTAATGTATGATGGGAATAGCATGCTATAGAGAACATTTTCTTATTTGCAGAAAATAGTGTTATTTACTTTGATAGTTTTCTTGTAACTAGAATAGGGAATTTAATGTATGCTTTTACTGCATTAATTGTTTTGTAAACATCTTTATTACTGTTTATTTATTAAATTTTGATACATGCCTTTGTGGAATATTTGATTCTACTGAATTCCTTCTTACATGTTTTTATTTATCTGTGACACATTTGATGGCATATTCGATGAGCTTGAGTTAGAGGGAAACTTTTCTCCACACTGATCCATTAATTCCATGAAAGATAGCACATATAAATAAATCTTTTTTTTTATTAATGTAGATCATAAAAATTTAAACTGCATCTAAAGTGTTTCTCAATATTAGTACTGCAATATAAAAAGATGGAATTTTGTAAGAATAAATTTTTGTCACCGTTGCTGGTGTTAGATATAAAAATGCAATTGATGTTTCTATAAATTATTTTATTTGCCATTCAAAAACCAGAATTTAAATGTTTGACAAAATAATTCTATACGAAGATTATAATGTACATAATTATTCTAACACATTGACACGATAAATGTAAAAAAAAAGCATCTCAGTGTGCTTGAAACTTAAACATGTACTTAGTTAAAAATAAATAATTGTCAAGTTTGGTTTAGTTTCTTAAGGCACATCAAAGGCCACACATTACATTTAAAGCTTGTCCGGTGTGATCCAACAATATTTATCAACAAATGATAATGAGTGGACATTGCCACATGAAATAATTGTTATCCTTCCACAATACCCATAATGTAGATCTTTAACATAATACTATCACTCAATCTTGAGCCACAATTGTAGAGGAATAACTCGTATTTAAGATTTTTTATGATTAGTGGCTATATGAATAACATATTTGCACGAAATGTTGATTACATTAGTTATGGGCAATGCCACCATAGCCGATTTTTTATTGGAATTATAACTTCCAATTGATCTGAATAACACGGTGACAAGGGAACACTTAGAAACGCTAGAGAAATCTAAAATAGAAATGATCAGTGCATATGTACAATAAAAGTAGTTAGTTTAGCCTTTTACTACAGCCTTTCTTGTCTATGATAATCAACAGCAGTTATATTTATGCATTAGGTTGGTGTTTAGACATTCCAACTGTAGGTGGTGTGGATATAAAAAAATGGCAGACATGGCATTGCATTGTACAAGGTTTTTAAATAAAGAAAATTTATTCGACTTTCTTTATAAAATAAAATACTATTAGGCAGAAGAGTTTTTGACAGCTATCACTGTTTGCTGAAATTGAGTTCACGAAGAGAATAGCAAAAAAAAAAAAAATTGACAACATGAATACAAGTTCGCCAAATTGGCAGCGTAATGACAACCAACTGACATACTACTAAGGTGTGAATGTATGTTTATAGACACACTTTTAAACCAAGCTGCTTTATTTTGAAGGGCATCAATTGTTGCCTAGCTATATTCCATTCATCTATTTTCTATCCAGGATGTTGATTATATTTAATATTACAGATGCAATGTACTTTCAAGCAAGAGACCGCTTCAAATTTGTAATACAATAAGGCAACATCCATTAATTACAAGAGCTGTTTTTCTTTCAATTTAAACCCGTCCCTCCCTCTTGGTGAGATTTAGTGAAATTTGACAAACCCTCATGTGAGATTACACTTTAGTTGTTAAAGGACTAAATTTATTTTTATAAGGCAGAAAAACAATACAACAAATTTATCTAAATTTACTGTATACATACAGTAACACGCATTATTCTGTTATAGCCAAATAATTTGATACATATTTTTTATTGTCTATATAATAACATATATGTTTTAAAAGTTGATGTGAGATTTTCAATTATACCCCCTCACTTTAAATGAGATTTCATAAGTCCTCTCCCCCCATTTTGAGCTCACTTCGTTAATTAACGTTCCTTAACACTATATAAATATGACTTTAGACTGTATTCATCAAAAAAATAAAAAAAATGTGTTTTTCATGTTGTAATGTGCCATTATTGTAGACATTTCAAACAAGTTTCAATAAGTGACTAATTGAAAAACGACAATGAATCATTTATGCTGAAATTAAATATTATTGGATACAGCTGTACACATCTATACAAAAATAAAACAAATAATCATATGTATGGTCATCAGTAAACAGACTATCTGTCATATGAAAATAAGTCTTATGATCACTACTAGTATAAGAGCTAGCAACGTTTTCGAGAGAGAATTTCAGGTCAGCTGATTTATTGATATGTCGTCTCTCTCGCTCTTTGGGTTAGGGTCTGGGCTGTCTGGCCGGCGGTGGCGGTTGCGTTTACCTGTGCGCCTATGGTTTAACACATGGTTTAACAACAGAATTAATGTCTGGCAAATTAATTTTACGTTTTTTCATACTTAAACAACATAATATTAAAATTACAGAAAAACTGAAATACTTTGAATTTTTAATTCAAAAAATAAATCAAAATTGGCGTCTGGCTCATTGTAGCAATGACAAAATGTCTGGCAATAAGAGATGGATGTTTGTTAAGCTTATCTAAAGTTAAAATATTAAAATGAACCTTCTTAAAATTTGAAAAGTTAGTATCATTACCTGTACAGATAGGATGCATACAGGTAAGCATAACCCGCCACCACCCAGACAGCCCAGACCCTAACCCAAAGAGCAAGAGGCGACATATCAATAAATCAGCTGACCTGAAATTCTTGTTTTCCCGACGTTGCTAGCTCTTATACTATACATTAAGGTTCAAAAGTTATTGTTATTGTTCATCATAAGAATATGTTTTTCAATTCTCTCAATATTAAATAACTGATTAAAACAATTATACACTTATGTGTTTAATATGCTATCTCTAAAAACAGTGAATCTTAACCTTTATATTTTTCGCGAATGTAAAGCATCAAAATTTTAAATATTAATTTAACTTTGGCGTAAAAGAAATAATTTCCTGAAATGAGATTACTATTAATAATGAGATTATTAAAGAAAACAAAAATTATTGACGACCAATATTGTTAAAATTAACTTTCTAATGGTTTTTTTAATGTAAAATAAATGGAACCATCAGAAAGTTAATATTTATATAAGATTCAAGTCAACTTATTCTTATACCAAAACAAATATTCTCTTATACCTCACTTCAATAACGAATATCAGTCTTTGCTTTCTGATTAAGTACTAGGCATTTTAAAACTTTTCAGAATTACCTGGTATATAAACACGCTATAATATTTACTTACTTCCTAATCAATTCTTTTTCTAAATAAAATGTCCAAAAATTTATCAATTAAACCATATCAAAATTACTTACAAGCTAAATTTTATTACGTAACAACAAAACAATATAAAATTAATCTATTAACTCAGGGTTTTAACTTACTATTTACTGTGTGAAACTTCACATTTTTGTAGCCTCTCAACTCAGCCTAAAATATTTACTAAGTTAAGTTTTGGGGGATGTTTGTCTGTCGCCGCGGCTCCCTAAAGTACCCTGTGTCTCACTCGACTTGGTCTCATCGACATGCGACGCTTCTGGGACAATGTCGCGACGCACAGTTTGGGAAGCCCTGTCTTAACTAATAATCAGTAGGTAAATGGAATGTAAATTACTAAAAAGGCACATTTCTAAGATTAACAGTAACATTGGTTTTGGGCAGGTACCAGCTGCTTGTTGCCATTTAGTCAGAGATTCGACAGAGACTCTTGATAATCTATTAATAATTATAAAACTATGTATGTGAAATTTTCATTGTAAAAATAGTTACAATAACTATGATAAATAAAATCATAAGCATTTGAATGTGTAGAATACATGTAAACTTTTTTTTTGATATGGTAGATAATGCATATTGTCATATGAATAAATTTAAGATATCTTAATTTGCTAAATACTCAATTCTTCATTTAAAAAGGTTCACACTGTCATCAAATATAAAAGTGGGTCATTGCTGACCAAAAGTGAGAAAAACCTGACATAACACAAGTTATTTGAGGTGCGATTTCTATAACTCTTAAAAAGCGATGGTACATACTTTTTCAACTACTGTATTTTGCACCCTTTCTTCTTTTTTGATAAATCTGCCTGTTTCTTCTTCTTCCTTGAAAGATTCTCAACTGTTATATCTGAAATGACCGAAAGCCTTTTTGAAGCATCCATTATATGATCCTGCAAACCATTGTTACTATGGTCAGGCGGATATGTGGAACTATATAAATTATTATTTTCACTATAATTATTAAACGTAGGAGGAATTTCGCATGAAGAGACAGATTCATCTGTCGGATAATGTGAAGCAGGTCTTATGCTAACAGGGTCAGGAAAACGTGGTTTTTTAATTGAAATTGGCACAGGCGGTGGCTGTCTATGTTGCATAGCAGCAATACTCTGAGAAGATGGCATATTTTTCATCTCATCAGTTATATTGAATGAATGCACATTCATAGTCGAAATGTCTCTACAGTTCATATTAGCATTTTGTGAACCTTGTTGTGTTCCGTCCATCTGCTGCATATACCACTGTTTTGAAATTTCTTTAGATTGTAATGCACTAGCCTTGGACTGTATATGTTCTTTTTCAAATGGTTCTACATAATTTAAATCAGAATCAACTGATTTTGATAATCGGAATCCATTTTGTATAATTAGATCACGAGGATTGCTGTAGGCATCCAATAAAGTAGCTTGAGGTTCATTTGCTGAAGGCACTGTTAGATGAGACTGTTGCTGTTGTGCTGCCCTTCTTTGCTGCTTTTTCAATAGGGCTTTTTGTCTCGCTTTCTCTTTAGCTCTTTGAAGCTTTTTGTACTCTCTCTCTTGAAGAAGCTTAGCAAGTTCTCCATCCTGAGCTTCCACAGCATATTTCATGTCAGATAAAAGAGCATCTCTATCATCACTCTCATGGCTAAGTTCACGAGCTAATTTTGCATCACGTTCCTCTTGTTCTAGTCGTTTTCTCATTTCTTCCAATTCAGTGGGAGTTAAGCCAAGAGCATCGGGATCAATGTCATCTGGGATGTGTGACTGTAACGGCGTAACAAACTCTGGTACTAATGACGATGGAGGAGCACGAGAACATCCTGGCTGTTGTAATATGTCTACTGAATATTGTCGTCTTTGCCTACGAAGATTAATTTCTGCCATTTCTCGCGCTATCTCGGCATCCATATCAGCCTGACGGAGGCGAGCTGCTTCTCTTTGTCGAAGTTCTCGTTCAATACCTTTTTGCTCGTTTAATGCTACTGGAAAATCTTCACGAATTTGCTGATTACGGTAGCGATTTTCGCACAAATGTGATGAAATCTCACGATCTTGAAGACGATGAGCTAATACTCCATCGGTTCGTACCAACCATTGCTCGCGGAGATCTGTTACATGGCCAAGTTTAGGCATTGTATCACTACTTTGCAAACTAGACATGTTTACTTTTGAAATTTCGAATAAGCATGAAGTAAATGAATAGTTATCAAACTAATAAACTCTTTCTTGAAAATAGTACAATTTCTTACAAAATATTCACTTTTATAACGAGTGCATTTTAGAGGCGTAATTTAGAACAGTCTTGATGTTAATAGGCACATATATTGTACGTAAAGTTTTATTGGCTTTCATAATAACGACAATGTAAATAAATAAAGTATTATTTACATGTTATAGATCAATAAAAATAAACTAATGTACACAAGTAGACAAAAGCTACAGAAATTATAATAAATAATGAGTTTAAAACGCGTTCACGTATCATTATTACAATCATAGAGTACATACTACGACAGAGTATCTTTTGCTGACTACGGATGCTCTGTAAAAATTGTTTTAATACACAGACAATTTCTGTAAGCAATATCTAAAACTGACAGATTATAATAGTATGTTCTAACCAAGCAATCTATACACTTCAATACTGGCTACATACACGATATTAGCGCCATCTAGCGTCGCATACTTTTCGGAATTTATCCAATATTAATTGTGTATGAATAAATTCTGTTTCTACAACGCAACTTTAAGTAAACAGTATTATTATCTTTTTGTTGGAGTTTACTCCTTAAGAATCGATTTCATAATTAGGCCCGGGGTATGGAATTTTATGGGAGTAAAATCAAGTGTTAGATAAATGATGTTACGCTATCGTCATGGTTACTGAAATAAATAAATCGTCATGGTTACTGTTGACATTTCAATCAATCAGAATGTGACAAATATAATAGATTTTCTCCACGAATCATTGTTAGTGTATACAGAAGGGGGTTCAAAACTATTAAAGAAACGTTACCATGAACTTCCACTTATACTTGGTGGAGATTTTAATATTGATTTTAATAAAGAAGATGGTTTCCGTTTAGTACAATTTCTGAAAGATGAACTGAACTTAGATTTAATTTCTGACAGAACACTAGGAACAACTAGATATGGTACAACTATTGATGCGATGTTTTCACGATTTTCATATCACACGTGTATCTTCCGACATTCATGTATCATATTTTAGTTACCATAAACCAATTGTTTCGGTGTTTAATGATACCGCTATTGTCCCTGTGATAAACATTACGCAAGATAACGTCAATGATAGAGAAAATCAATCTTACTAAAAATTTTATTGTATAACATAATTATTTTCAATATTTTTTTAAATGACGAATTAATTGTTTTACTATTAACATAAATAGATAAATTGTGTATTATGCTTTGAATAATATAATAGATGCTTTCATTTACCATTATACTAATCTATATGTACGATATCATCTTAAAGCAGTAAATTCCATTCGTGCGTCGGAGCTGACACATTTTTTTTTCACTTTACTTTTCGTAAAGAAAATAATTATGTATTGTTGCTGTTTCATTTCTTAGAATAACAATAATTATCTGCCTACATTTCAAGCAATTTTATCATCAACTAATTTGGATTTTAAAGTCAATCAAGTGTTATTATTTCCTAGATCAATCATGTAAACCTGAAAGAAATATCAAACTCTTCTAGAATATTTATAGAACAAAATGACAACTTTTGCTGTTGATCTCTTTTTGGGACTGGAGAAAGAAATAATATAATTATCTTTTGTTTTTGTTGAAATTAACAATTACATATAATAAACACCAATCATGAATATTATATTTTGCCTTAAATTGCACAAAAAAGCATTGTAGCTCGCATAATTTATAAGACAGTTTTCCCCAAAAAAAAATGCATTACGACAGAGGCTAAAGATTTGAGAAATTTATCTAAATATCCTAGAAGCTCTGTTTCTGTGAAGACCGAACCGTCCTAGTATAACTAATGTGCCCTGACATTTACGTCTTTTTATAGATATTCACACTGAGGGATATTCAGGATCATTCAAATTTTATTTAGCAGTTTATTCGTAAATTATTTTCCAATTTCCATTAATAAATATTGTTCCTCATTTCGATTATATTGATATTCACATTGAAGTTTCACACAAAATTGAACCATAATACATTTCCTTTTAATCTTCCCATTTCTTTTACGACGAGCGTTACGGTCGAATGTATTTCCCTCACCATATACTTCGCACATAGCGAATACAATTTATAAACTATGCACTATAATGATTAAAGAGTTTAAATGCAAAAGAAAAGCTCGCTTCATAGAACGAGACTGTCCGAAACGGTTCTAAGCTGATTTTGATTCTTCCTTGGGTGTCTGCTATTTTTCCGATTTTAGTATTTTTTTGTATTCCAGTAGATAATCTACTTTTTTGCAAAAAACATTACTTACTGTTGTAACCGAAATAGTGCACATTTGGCATGTATAAAAATGTTCAGCTTGTTTTGTATGTTTATAATGTAAAGGACACTTTTGTTTCAGCGTTACTGTTATATTGAATCCAAATTAAATATAGCTCTAAAGTAGCTGAAACTATTGAGTTAGCATTTGATAATTTGTGAAATAAAAATGGCGATTTCAATAAAGGGAAAATTAGAAACAAATATCATTGGTTTTACTATTCAAACAATCATTATTCTTTTTGTATTTTTTGTTCATTGTTTTGGTGCAATACATGTGTATGTCATTTTGATTATTCCCAATAGAATTCTTAAAATATTGGTAGATAAATATTAAGTGAATAGTGACCGAATTGATATGAAGCGAATCAGAGAGTTTAAAAAATGTATTGCATCATCCTAGAGTGAAAGAGATGCATAGAGCGAGATAGAAATACAAAGCATGTAGAGAGGGGAATTGTGTCGGGGGCACCCAGATAGCACGCGAATATGCAATAAGGGAATATGTTTGGTGTGTTTTCGTTTTCCCTAATGTGTAGATGAACATATTCGGTTCGTCATAGTCCTTAGGTTGTCAGTATATCCTGGGGCATACTCGATAGGCATATGACCGGATCGTGTGGTGGTAGCATGGGATCGTATGGCTGTATGACCTAGTTTCGGAATATTTAGGCATTTAGGGCACGGAACCAGCTCGGTACCATATTCGAAGGTGATATGGTGGACATCTATCAGATGTTGATAGCAAAATGAAGGGAAGACACGGGATAATGCAAATTCGCGGTATTCGCTCGCGATTTGTTTAATATACGAATATAGGCGCTCTAAATTATTAAAAGTACACGGACACTGTCTCGAAATAAGTAATATTAATTGTTTATGAATATTTTGATAGTTTTTATGTTCATTGAGTAATAAATATTGTTAATTGTAAATAAAGGAAAGAGAAGGCAGATCTCCTTCGGGGGGCGCTGGTCGACCGCACGATAGAGGGGGTAATGCATTCCTGTTTATATAAGCCGGAATACGTCCGGCCTAATTTGTCAGTTCGAGTCCAGCGGTCGACGGAAGAAGATCCCCAAAAAAAGAGGGAAAGCAGCGCCCACCGAAGAGAATGAAGCCCGTGTACATATGTGTGAATAGTGCAACGACGACGGCTTTTCATTTTAGAAACACTTTCCCGTGAAAGAATATTCGTCCTCCACAAAATATAATATTTGTAACTGTGAGCTAGAGCAAAAGCTAAAAGGATCACATAATAGTATTGATACTTCACATATAAAGGTGATGAAATTGCACCATTTAATTTCCTTGCAATGTTCTCAAGTGTATTTTTTAATTCTTGTCAGTATAGAAGTATTTAATGATTCAAAATGAAACTGCCTAAAGATTTTTCTATGCAACGGATATCTGCAAATTTATGAAAGTTTAATATATTCTGTTTGGGTCCGACAGAGTTATTTTAATATCTTCCAGAAATAGGAGCATGTGTTACTATACAAAATATATGAAATGGAAAAACAAAAACATTTTCGAGACACTTTTTAATTAAGTAAATTAAACAAAGCAGAGGGACAAACGAGCATACGAAGTACGAAAGAGCTGGTGGCTGTCATAGCCTAAGGACATTCACAACTCTAGAGAAACCATTAGTGCGTTGCTAGCCTCTTGTGTGGGAATAAAATATCTGACAGAGAGAAGAATGAGGTTATAGAGGGGGAATGTGATGATGGGCAGAAATTGGAGCTATGAAGGGGAAGTAGGACACCGGAACTTTCATTTACTAGACGAAATTCAACAGCGAAAACTGTTACTTCACATGTCCTGTGCGAATGTAGTATCTCATTGGTGAAGTCGGCCCATTTTCGTGCTGCAGCGAAGTTAACCACATCATGGTTCTGTCACGACGATTACAAATATACGCAGGAGTCTTTTTACACTTTTCCACATTCATTAAATACATATTATATGCTTTGATACATTATGGCAATTTTTAGGTAAAATTTAAGAACTGGTAGTATCATATTTTAAAATGAGTATTATTAAAACTGTTTACTAAAGTCATCGAATGTTATGTATTATTAATATCATGGTTAATTCGATATAGGTTTAATTTTATGAAATTTCAATGCATTTATAAAACAGATTTAATCTTTATGATAACCACAAAAGCTTTGCAGTTTTTTTGGTAATTAATAAACTACTAGTAGTGTCCATTACTTTAATTGGATCTTACGAGTACATAATAATTATTTGAAATACTGAAAATCATTTTCTGTCACCTTTGGTGCTAAGGCGAATAATATGTGGGAGCGGAATAATGTTCTTTGATCACAATCCGTGCTACCGTTTCAGAGAATAGCCCGATCAAACAGGCCGACATCCATTTTTGTATAAACTTTGTTTGCATTTTAGTTACATGGTTTACTCTTTCAGAAATAATTCTAAAAAACTTAAGCATTTTTATATGAATTCATGGTGAAAACAAAGTACGTAATTACGTAGTAAATAAATTGTCAATAATAGCTATAGTAAAGCACATCATTAGACTTCTTTATAAAGGTAAGCACGGAAAAGGTGTACAACCTATGTCAGAAACGTGCTTGTCAATTATATTACTATCCTTTTTTGTTTAATTGCAGATGTCATAAGAAAAACCAGTTCAAATAGAAAGGAGTGTTGTAGGTAGCTATTTCATGGTTCCCTCTATGCTATCTTTACGCTAGGACTAAACTAATGTATTTTTGTTTTGTAATATTGTTCTTGACAATTCGGTATTTGACATGGTTAACAATTAAATAAGAAAATAATTGAATTATGTAGATTTCAAGATGCTGATTCAGAATATCTATGTGAATTTACAAATTAAACACTATAAATATTTTTATTTCTTAAAAATAAATAAGAAATTTTACATCAGTGGAATAACAAAACTTAAACGGCTCACTAGCCAATCAGAACGCGTGACGTCACGATTCAATAAACAAACAAATTGCACTGTTACTTTTGTACGGTGGTGTTATTTTAATAATAATTTTGTGTTGATTTTATTAGTTATTCAGTCAAAGTGAAAGTGGAGAAAGACTATAAAAGCTGATAGTGCTAATCTGCCAAAAGTTGATTCGTTTGTGATTGCAAATTTCTTTGCATTAAACCCGGACTTCTGTTCTGCAGAATTTAGAAACGTGAAAACTTCAGTGTAAGTACAAAAACGGAATCTATCAATATATATATTCATAATGTTCTAATTCAATCGATGTCCTTAGCCTTAACATTTTGATATTTTTGTCATTATTTACTTTGTAGGTTATGTATGTCAAAATGTATTTCGGGTTTTAATGCGGTAGGTAATAATTTATAATTAACTGACGTAGTTTTAGAATGCCAAAATGCCAATGTCTTATTGCTGAGACAGAGCCCTTAATATGGTACTCCATGTAATTTTCCATGTCATTTGGCAGCTGTAATAAAACAACACGTATTATTTATATGGAAAATACTAACCTCACAAGTAATTTTATTTTAAAGTTATTTGGTATTTATCACTACAATACTAGTATTTGACGACTAAATAAATGAATAATACATCAAAATGGTCCTCGCAAAAATAAATTGAAGATTTAGGTGATACAGTGGACGGATCGCGTCGTGCTAATTGCAGCCACTTTTACGAAGTGGCCCCGATTGTGGCACATGAATAAATAATTTATTGGGATTTTTTATTGTTGTACTTGTACAGCAAGGAACTGTGCAAACTTTGTATGATGACGAAGCCATTTCTTTGAGATTTCAAGAAAAACAGTTTTCACACTCACGGATCATTCATTTCACTCACTGTTTATTGAATCGTGACGTCACGGCCTAATTTGTCACGTTTCTTGACGTGAACGCTGTTTTGGCGGGAATTTTGAATCGTATTATTTAAAATGACTGTTTTTGTTATAAATTAACTTTAAAAACGAAATAGACAATTATCAAACGTATCTTTGGTGTCCTAAGAATACAATAAAATACTTTTTAAAAAATTTTCAAATACCCAATTCAAATGTGTTCTTGTAAGTTCTGACTTTTATTGAAATATATCTCTTTTGTCACATTTTTTTTTTATTTTGTGTTCTTGTTTCCTAATTTGTTTTTTCTTTTATGTTACTGTTTTCATGTTTCGGGTTCAATTTTTAAATAAATAAAATATCGGACATGCCCATTTTGATTTAAATCGAATTATGCTCTTGGGTCTTTTCTACACAGAATATTGATTGATGAAGGTTGAAAGAATTGCAAATGAGTCCCGGATGATTCCATTTTTCCTTTAATTCGAAAAAAAATTATTATATAGACCATAATATATGGTTTGCATCATGTTTCACCACATTTTGTTACAAAAAAAAATATGTCACGGCGATCATCATTTACTTTGGTGATAATCAGATTAATTTCTTGCTTTTTACGTTTCAATTTATAAACTAACCTTATAATTTTTAGGTAGCGCAATTAGCTTTTTAATTTTTTTACTTATGACTTTTAATTTGCAAAGTATTCGAAACCTTTATATAGATAAAGGTTTCGAATTTGTATAAAGGTAAATTTTGTATATTCTATTTTGTACATTTTGTGTATTGTATATTCTATATTATATGCATACAGAGAGCCCTCTGAATGTATTGATGACCTTGTATAGCTGTCAACTAACATGTAACTAATGTTTATTTTGAATTATAAAATGCCGGTCATATTATTTAATCAATTCTATTTTTTTTTCTTATGTCTATATTAATATTTCGTATATAACCTGCGATGCCAGAGTTATGAATCCAACTCTCTTAAACTTCGTTCCAAAGACATAAAAAGTTCTAGCTTGTAAATTATCCGAACTGCCGCTTCTGCAGCACGAATTTTGTTGAAAATACGCATTATGTCCCCAGAGCAAGATGCTATATATCATTGGGCTTTGGAAATAGCCAAAAGAAACCAATCTGGCGCTTTAGATATCCGACAAATTTCTAATCTCTATTTGTTGTTTCGTATTAAAACTTTATTAGATCCTTAAGGGTCTAATAAAGTTTAGTAAATAATTATTTAACAGTCAGAAGTGGAAGTTTCAATTAAATTTTATTTTAGTTCAATTCGTAGTTAAGCTATTGGTATTCGGCGTTTTCATCGGGATCGATAGCAGATCCCTATAAGAGCCAGAGTAGAGATCTTAAGGTCCTCACAAGCCCTTCGAACTGAATTGAACACATTGTGTAAGTATATGGATGCAGTTGTGTTGTGTTTAAAATTATTGAATAAAATACACTGGTCACATGAAGTATTAATTCATTATTTAATATATCCTAAATGTAACAGTTTTATTGTTTTTAGTTGTTTCGTTTGTTCTTTTTTTTATTTACAAATTGATATAGCTTTAAATACATTGTATTGGGAGGTACTCCGGTGTACGTTTCGTATCACAATGGCCATACGATTTTAGAATATGAAAGGCACAAAGTTCAATGTACAGCTTGACTTATATGTATATGACTATGCAATAGGGTCTAACACTGAGTTGCATCAAAAGCAAAAATGCAATTCCTAAACGTAATCTTTAAATTCGACGAGTTACGTAATATGTGTGTATATCTTTAAGATTTGACCGATCATATAATGTATGTATGATCTGTCAAATCTTACAGATTTTTATATTTACACAAATAATTTATTTTTTGTTTTTAATGCAACCCAGCGACAATGCTGTTACATTAAATGTAACAGTATTATGGCCACAGTACAGGCCTTTGAGTCTTTTCGAAGTCTATCACTCTAAAGGAGGTTCACCTTCTTAAAAATAATAATGCGCTCTACACTTTAAAGATGTGGCGTGACAATGAAGGAAAAACGAGGTAAAAAAAATCTAAACCTTGTTTTATTTAGCGCTATTTAGTAGAATTTTAGGTAATTATATTGCTGCTATGTTATTGCTTCTCAACAACAAATGGCATACATAACATAGACAACAGACGGAATAATATAAATAAAATACATAGGTACAATTTGCATATTATATTTTGTACAGTATATCATATATTTATATATTTATTGTTGGAAATTAATATAGGCGTAGTCCTTTTTAAAAAGCCGGGAATGCACTAAAGACTCTTGGTGTTGCGGGTGTTTATGGGCAGCGGTGACTATCTATCTTCCGAAGTCCCGCATGCTCGTTTGCACCTTACAAATCTCATAAAAAAAAAGTAAGCCCTATGGGAATTTCTCACGGCAAATTAGAAAGGCCGAGCAAAGCTCAGTTGACCAAGAACTGCTTTGTTATTAGAAGTAGGTATCTACTTAAAGTGTTGTATTAGAGATAACTTACTCGATGGAGTCAAAAATGGTCGTCATTAAAGTTTAAATACATGATACATCCTGATTCCTGTACAGCACATTAAAAATATGGCACAAAGGTATACGACGTACATTTTACTTTGACATACATTTTATGTTTTATATGCAGACTTATTAGGGTTCCGTACCTCCAAAAGAAAAAATGGAACCACTATAGGATCACTCGTGTGTCTGTCCGTCTGCCACATCCAATTCGCTCTATGAATCCATTCGACTAAGTAAATTAATATTTGATACAGGTACGTACGTCTGTAACCCACTCACGGACATGTAACGTAAATAAATGAACTTTAAATTGCGAAGGTCACTTTTGATAAGTAAATTAAAAACCAAAAAAAAGACTTACAAACTGCGCCATGTGACGCATCAAATGAAAACGCTTTATGTGAGGGTCTCGAAAGTATTTATTTCATTATTATAAAGTAAACAATTTTAATGGTATTTGAGAAAATAGAAAAAAACTGAAAATTGCCCCCTTATCTAACTATCTATCTAGGAAACTACTACGCCTAAAATTTTGAAAAAGCAAAAATATTGAAAATAGTGACTAATAGACTTATAAATTACAGGAAAACCAATAAGAAGTGTATAGTTTGCTTTGTTTCAATTACCAGTACCTATAAACTGACACTAAGTACGAGAGTGTGTTTCACTTTATTTATTGAAGTGAATTGGATGGACGGACGTTTTTTTGAGATGGTGCGAAATGGATTTTATGTAACGAAATTTTTTAACAAAAGAGATATATATATATATATATATATATATATATATATAATTCAATCCTTGCATTGCAATCCCAGACCGGTGGATCTTAATCCTCTTAATCCTCACGTTACTGCGAGGAAAGTTGAGGACAACATCTAGGTATAGCCAATATATTAAATTGATGTCTTAGCTACATTACTGTAAAATTTAATTAAGATTTATTAAAAGTTTTTGCGTAAAAGTATTTACAATACTTGGACCCATTTCGATGCAACATAACCATTATGTATAAATTAAATATGTATACCGTATGGAATCGATCATGCATCTTTCCGCAAATATTTATAATCTCCTTCTTTTTTAGAACAATTTTGCCAAAGAAATCTTAATCGTTGAAGTAGCCGTTTCGCTATATAAATAGCCGAAGTAGTCAAACGCGAAGCCCGGCCTACAGCCGCTTGCAGTTAATCGCGTGGCTCAGTCGCGTGTGGTCGTTGAACTTCTTATGAGTTCAATGACAAGTAGGTATTTTGTTAGTATAAGCGTTACGTTTACTATACTGACTTTTTTGAAACTAATATTTTGTGTGATTAATATTTAAGTGTTTAATAACAATGCCTTCCACTGCCATCTAATATGCAAACATAATTTATTGTCGGGGAGTTTGCAGAGGTGACATTGCTGCGACTCTAAGACTTTATAGAGAAACTTACCCAGACGTTCAACAACCTGCAAGTCCGCAAATAATATTGCGTGCTGTGTGTCGGTTACGCGTTAATTTGCCGTAGTTTTCCGTATTTGTTTAGAGGTGAGTGGAATATATGTGAAAAATCAGAGACAAATTAAATAATACCTTCAGCGCTCTTTGTATAATTGACGACATCGAGTGTCAGTTGTGGTTAAGTGACTAGATAAATTATTTAAAAGAGACATCACGGAGCCCGAGCGCAAGGCAGAATTCGAGTTCGTTATGTGCTCTGCCATGCCGTCGCCACTCGACAATGGGTGGCGACGCCATGGCGGGCGACCACGCTCGCGTTTGCAGTATGACCGAGCATTTAGTAGGGTTGTGTCTATATTATTTTATACTATTTATAAACATACTTTTAATGACATATTTTTGTTATAGTTACTTTGGCAAAGTTGTTCTAAAAAAGGAAAAGATTATGAGTATTTGCAAAAAGGTTCATAACGATTATATTCTGTATATCCTGCGTCAGTTTGATCGATGTGTCTTTAGAAAAAAATAAAAGCTGGGTAATTATCCCATGTAAAAATTAATTAAATCATTAATTAATTAAATTCACCGAATTTATTGATAAAGATCGGGTTTACAGTCTTGAAAATGTCGTACTTACTTAATTTAGATTTCCTAAGATTTAAACTTGGCCGATTGACTATTTATTTATTGGTTCTAGTGGTCAAAACGATGGGTTTCAAAGTCTCATCAGATTCACTTCTTAAACAAGTGGATTTTGTAAATTCTATCAATGTTTGTTGGTTTAATAGAAACAAAAGATTACATTTTTTAAGAAAACCTTTTAATGCCCTAGAAATTAGAACTTTCGAAAAATCCTGCATCATGGGGTAGACAAAAGAAATATTATCCTCACTTTACGTAGAGGGGAGTTACAAAATACATTAAGAAATTATTTTAAGATTTTATTCTACAACTTTATCGAAATGATTAATACGCTTACCTATATCAAACTACAAATTTCTAGTACTAAGAGTCTCTGAGCTAAGTCGCGGACACACAGACGGATGGACGGACGGATATGGCGAAACTATAAGGGTTCCTTGATAACTACGGAACCTTGTTACTTACGGTAATGAATAACTGTTCACTGGAAGCACTGGCCGGTAGTCATTACAAAAATGTGAGTTTTATTGTTGATAATATAAACGGATGAGCGTTCATTCCTCCCGATGAACGCTCCACTAATTAGGTGATTTTTTTTTATTGCGATAAGATAGCAATTTTGACAACAGCGCTAGTGCTGCAATTTTTTGGCGTTTCTTGGCTGTCATGTTCAGTTATCGAATGCAGCATCACGGCGAGATCGTTTTTTAAGCATGGGTTTTCGACTGTACTGAACGTCCCTGATTGACCTCTGTTTTCTTCTAATTAATCTATCGTTTTCATTCTTTTAACCCCTTTAATTAAGAGAAAATGAAACGTCATTCTCAGTTTTTTTTTTATTTTTAAAATATTTCCGTTTTCTTAGTTACTGGAATCTCTGTTTGTGTCGGTGACGACAATGTAAATTCGCATGTCCAATACACCATTAACAGCAGAAAACTTGCACTCGATAACTATTAACACAATACTCACTATATTTACAATATCACTCAAAAACTGAATATTCATACGACAAGCGCGACTGAACAATGCGATTAATTTATGGGAAACAAATAACATACAATAATAAACACATCAAAAGTTGCGGCCTTATTGATCAATCAGTACGTGCTCAAGGCACGCACTACTCGCCGGTCCCATCCAATTTTTTCTTGATGTACATCAACATCCACATGTACATTCGCGTTGGTTAAAGAGAAGCGGATGCGATTCAGATGTCCAAATCTAAAATGAGGAATTCAGAAGTTCCGCAATTACGGATAAGGATGCGAATGGCCACAAAATCATTGATATATGCTTAATATTAATTTATAACATAATAATAATATATGGATATTATAAGCATAAAATAATATATCTACCTATTTAACAAATGCATTTTCAAGTTAGAAGAGCTCCTGTGATTTAGTCCCAATTTATGTACTATGGTGTAGATTTTTGAGCTTTTTTATTTAGAGTCGTTTCTTGAGTCTTAGCAGCTCAAAAAGTTTATGGATCCCCGTAGAAATGTTTACCCCCTATTCGATCTTAGGAGTTCGACTATCAAAAATCGTTTCTCATCGCTTGTATAATTCGTAAAAGAAACCCACTTTCTAAATTTCACGTTTTAACTACAAAAGTTTCGGCTCCGCTTTGATTTGAGTCAATCAAAAATTTTCGCAGGCGTGAGTAACACAAGTGACAGATGATACAAGTAACTTTATCCATTTTTTAAATGAAAGTTTAATTATCTTACTCAAATATCTCCTTTCAGTTTCTTTTTCTCTTTTAAAACCTTCTAAACTATTACGCGTTAACAATTTTTATCATGCGCGTTAACTGTTAGTCGGTTTTTTAATAACCCCTCAGTTATAATGATTGTGCAGATTTAAAAAAAATATTTTCTTATTTTTAACAATATTTCAACTAGACCACAGAGTCCGTCTATATATTTTATGGACTATGGACGACGGGCAGCGTTACTATCGTGCAGTCGGTCGATGACCTCTGAAAACTGTATACAAATTATCCATAGAATAATTATATCTGTATAAATATTCATTAATTTCTTTTTGTATATCTAAAGGATGAGAGATTATAGAAGATTTAATTGGTTCAATGGCTAGGATTTCTCGTAACGAAAATGTAACGTAGTAGGTGCGGCTTCGAAAAGGGCAATAAACGTATAAGACCGAACGAACTCTTCTATATTTATTTTATGTAAAGCTATGCAGTCTTGCTCGGCAGCTCTCAGTCGAAGTGAGGTTTTCCTGATAGCTTTGCCGATTTTCTTTTAGACAGGGCTAATTCTTAAGTTGTGAATATCATTATGTTCTTACCTTTTACAATCATTAAAAGAAGAATGTTGAGTTGTGCCTCGAAGTTGAAATCGACACTGTCGCTAAGGTAGCTTATCAAATAGGTACTGTGACTGACTGGCTAGCATGTATTGTGAAAGTAAGAACAATGTACACTTTTGTAAGACACTTTTTTTCCGAAGGTTCCATTTTTGTACCTACGCTTCATAGAAATTAATTTTTATGTTGTTCATGATGTATTTTAAAATACGAAGTATCTAACTACCTACCTTTCCCTTTGTATAATAATATACGTCTTAATAAATAATAATATTATTAATGAATAATATAATATTGTTTTTATAATAATTGTATAGGTAAATAATGGGTTGTAAGACATCTTTTTCGATCAGGTAAGTACCGTATATTTCTTATTTTGCGATTTCGACTAAAACTGCAATACAGTGGTGAAATAGATTATATTTACTTAGTTACTTAGTTACATAACCTATCTAAGTGGCACGATTTTAGTTTTTTTAGTCCTCAGCGGATGTTATTCAATTGTGATCCTATACCAAGCATTTCTAACATACATGCGCTAATAAAAGTACCAGCATTACAAAAATTCGAATAATCAGTCAGGCACGTGACAGACCAACACTAATAAGATCCTGTGACGCAATTAATGTATAATAAAAAACGAAGAGGAGACTGTCTAAAACCAGTGCGGTGGGCGCGTCGTTTAAAAACGTGTTTTGAAAAATAATTGAGTTAAGGGAATTGGCATTCGAGGTTAATAAATACTTTTAAACAATAAAGCTACATTGAATAAGATATTTAAAAAGTAAGGTTTTTAGGGTTCTCTACAACAAAGGAAAAAAGGGAACCCTTATAGAATTAATCTCATAGCATATCTCGTAAATAAACACGTTATAATTTTGGAGGTTCATTTTGAGGGGCTAATTAGAATTAGAAATAAAAACTTGGTCAAATGCTCGAAAATAGCTATTCCGCCATTTTCGAGGATAGGTATTATGCTCGAAAATAGCACGATGTTTTGGGGTTGGTCTGTGGGATCAACCGTTTTAAGATAGAAATATGTAGATGCCCCTGCTCTTTTTTCAATTTTTAATAAAATATGATTATCTAATTAATAAAAAAAATACATTAATTATTTAGAGTTTTTTTGGTATCACGCCACTAAAAGATGGTATAAATGTCTGTCGGAGGGCCAAATTGTCACATCTGACACGTTACATAACTTTATGTTCTTAATAAATTATGCAGCTATTTTAACCTTAATCTATTTCAATTTTTATCATCTTTCTGGGACAATGAGTCAGGACAAGCAATTAATTAAGATAATATTCGCGTCTGTTATAGACGTGGATATTAATTTCAGTTTGTGTGTGACAAAAATATAACAAAATGGGTTTTTTTAAGTGCTTTGTTTACATATTACATGTGAACATGAAGAGCAACTTTTTGTCGCTAAAAAATTCCAACAGAAAAATCTAACACAATTTTTTAAGGTTCATATGTCAATAATAATTTATCGGTAGATATTTCATTATACTGTAGAGAGAGAGAGAGAGAGACTGCCGACCCTCAGTCTCTTATTCGGCTGTCTGAAATATATAAGGTCGGGGAAAAGTTTTTCGTATTGTTCGTATTTCGTATCAAAATCAAGATAATTTTTCATCATATTTTATTTACATTTAATTATAATATATGTCATTTTGTTCAACAACTTGTTGCCTTTTTGTAAATAGTGACACAATCCCATTGCTATAGAAATGTTGGAACTTCTGATCAAAAAACTGCGACATGTAGTTCTAAATTCTGAAGAAACCTAAACATCTGAGGGTGCAAGGTCAGGGCTATATGGTGAATGAATTAACACTTCCCAACCAAACTCTCTCAATGTTTGCTGAGTGGCTAAAGATGTGTGTGGTCTGGTTTTATCATGGTGAAATACCACACCTTTCCTGTTGATCAATTCCGGCCATTTTTATTCTACTTTTTGCTTGAGTCTCGTTACCTGTTGGCAGTAGAGATTCGAATTAAGTTTTTTTGTCCAGCGGTAAAAACTCATACAATCCCACCATACACATATCATCAACTCAACTTATTGCGAGTTATTCCGCGTTTCGCTATAGTCTGTGGAGCTTGCTTGCCTTTTGACCATGATCTTATTCGTACGTTCTTGTCGTAGGTAATCCATTTTTCATTACCAGTGATCAATCTTTTTAATAACAGTGAGGTTTAATTACATTTCAATAGAGAATAGTTACATGTAAATAAAATTTATTATTTAGATAATTAAAAATTATCTTGTTTTGTAAAATACAAAAAAGATCTTTTTCCTTGACCTTATATAATAAAAGAATAGAATCCGGTATGTCTGTATATTGAACGTATGTGTGACAAGTGAAGAGGGGACGATGAGAGAAAGGTGATATAAGAGTAAACAAAGATTTTTAAACTTTTGTCTGATTGTTGTTCGTTTATTTGTTTGCGCACATCTCTGATATTACTGAACGTGTTTTAATGAGTTTTTTACGAGTAGTTATAGCTTGTCCTGGTTATATCTACTCGTATCTGGTAAATATAGTCTTTACTACATTTAAATTGGATGTAAGAAAAAAAATTTTACCTCGTTTAAAGATCTAATTAGAGAAATTACGAAGCAAACAGTAATAAGGTTGAAAACCTACAGCGTCATAATACGAACGAAAAATAACAGAAGAATTAAAACAAAAACGTATATTCTTCTGATCACAGCGCGTTGACTTATTGAAAAACGAGGAGAAATTCAGAATGGCGCCAGAGTCGACACTGAGTGTGGGATCAGAATTGGAGTCAAGGGCGTATTCTGGATTGAAATCAGGAACTGTACCGGGATCAGAATTGAAAGCGAGAACGAAAATCCGATTGACTGTAAAAACGTTTAATATAAAAGATGAAGGAAAACATTCTATGTTACGCAGGCGAAACTGCGGGCGGAGAACTAGTAGATAATAAACTATAATATATTTTACAATACTATAGGTAGGTGACCAGTTGCAGCGTGTTATGTTTATGATCCCTCTTATAATTCAAAGGCTTGTTATTTTCAATGGTGTAATTCCAGAATGATTCTATGGCCGCGTGTAGTGACCGTTAATATAAATTATATTATACCGGATTTGAAACCTACTATTTGGTTTCAGATCCGGTATAATAAGAGGCAATAGCGAATTTAAGGTAAGGAGCTCAAGCCCTCCAAAAGACCTATGTTTTAAAACACTTAATCTTGATAAAACTTACTCTCGTCGCATTCAGCTCCTCTCAAACCAAAATCCTGGATCCGCCACTGATAAGATGCAATGAAATGTTGATATTTAGTCATAAATAATTATCAAGTTACAACTTATCCATTTTTTTTAAATCAACTGAGAAATTGCGTTGTGTTATGTATACGAACTTACAGACATTAGATATAATGCATTACGACAGAGTACTTGGGCAACCGAGTTTTTCGCGGCGCCTTTCGAGTTTGCCGTGAGGCGTTGATAACTTTCCACGTTAAAATATGTTTACACGTTCATTTCTAGCAATAAATATTTAGATTACCGTTATCTACGTAGTTTATGTACTATAATGCTATCTCCAATCAATTTATATCATGTAGTGCCATTTGTTGTTGAGAACCAATATAAATAGCACCTCAAAATGGTGCTAAATGAGCACACGTTTAATTTTTTTAATTCATTTTTCTAAGGAGGATACACATATATATAAACCTGAGAAGTAAAACCGTATTAAAGTACAAATAGCCATCAATTCAGGTAACAATTAGGGTGGTTTCCGAGATAGTCGTGTAGAAATATGTGCACGAGAATTGTTCATTCATTTCAGGATGAAAACTACGATACCGATCTTGTTCGTGGACACCGCGTCACCTCCTTGTCGATTTGTAATGATGACAGTGGATTTGCTCGGTATTGAAGTGTCATTACGTCACATCGATCTATTCAAACGCGAAAATTTATTGGATTCGTACAAGAAGGTACCAATTTATAAGAAAGATATTTGTGTCATTTAATAATCTACGTATTTATCATATTTAAGGCATAAGTCAACGGTAGAGGTACAACAAGATGCGCTGCATTGTAAACTCCATCATTATAATTATATAATCATATTATATACTTATATAATATGATTATATAATTATAACATACACAATAAGCACGCTAAAAAGAAAATAAATGAAAACTCATATTTTTAATACTGGAAGGTAGTTTTTTTTTTTGGGAATCGGAGTTAAACGAAAATGAAAAATAATTCTGTTGAAAACTAAACAATATATATGTAGTGCATTGTTTGATAGACACAGTCGACTAATTTATGATTACTACACTGCGCAGACATTGTTTGCGTGTGTCATTCGAATATAACAACAATAATTTTTAATATAAACGTTTCTAAAAATAGTTGATCAAATCTCACAGCTATTTTATTATGTACAGTCTGACTAAATATATTAATATCGTTTGAACTTATCAATGTTATTTCAAAAGCGATAATTGTTTAAGTAATGTAATGTCTCGTATCGGCACGTCTATCACTCTTTCGTTTCACAATAATATTCACTAAAGATTAGTAAAGATACATAACAATAATTTGATATCACTTAATTTAATATCACATTCAAAATATTGCGTTATTAAGTGTGGTATTAATGTGTTGTATTTTTTATATATAGTAATAATGTGTTCCTGCTTTGTGAATATAGTAATATACTTGAACAACTTGTAGGTGAATTTTCTGCAGAAAGTGCCAGCAATGCGTGTGGATGAGCAGACATTGGTCGATAGTCACGCCATATGTCTGTACCTTTGTGAAAAATATAAAACGAAAAGTCAAAATATCTATCCGCAAGACGTCATCATCAGAAATAATATTCACGAGATGTTGTTCTACAACTCATCTACCCTGTTTCCTATAGACAGCGCTATATTCGTAAGTATAAAGCGTTAAATCGCTTAATGTATTTTAGTGTCTTTTATTAATGTCCCAACCCTTAACCCGTTGGGAAGAAGATCTCAAAAGATCAGCTGGCTCAGACTGGTACTCTATGGAGTAGCATAGGATAGGATAGATAGCACAGGACCGACAGAAATGGGCATCTTTGGAGGAGGCCTTTACTCAAACCGGGATCCTTGTTGGCCAATAACTGTTATTTTTATTATATTTTATTACGTATCCATTGTGAAACAGGAAATAAAAACGGCTTATTATTATCATTATTAATGTCCCAAGTATTTACTTTTTTTATGCGATAGGGTGACTTTTTTGCCGGAAGAGATTTCGTATACGAGCAACGGAAATGGTCGGCGGCTATGGAATATATGGAGTTCAGACTTCGCAAGCACGATTGGTTGGCAGGTGATCAGGTATAGATAATTGCTTTGGAGTGTTTGTGAGAATTTCATAAAAAAAAATAAGTGATTAATGGAATATTTTATGGTCCCCCAGATAACAATTTGTGATTTATGCTGTGGAGCAACAATCAGCTCGTTGGAGCTTTTGATTCCGCTAAGTGAAGAGCACAACATCTTGAAGAACTGGATGAAGCGTTTACGTAAACAGAAATGTTACATCGACAATGAACACGGACTTAGGAGATTGGAAAAATACATTCAACAAATGAAACATTTTAGAACTGTCAATGGAATCGTATTGTAAAAGTGTTTGAAAAACATTGTGTAACATGCGTTTACTGACTAAATGATGTGTATTAGAATATACATACAAACTTTAAACATTTTTTAAATAATCATGTATTTTCTACAATAGAAAGGAAATATAAAATATAATTTTTATGTATAAAAATAAGAATATTTATTTTTTTTTATTTTTCTAAATGACATGAGAATACATATATAGTTATTAAAAATAACGAAATAAAGGCAAACCCTTTTGAACTTACATTCAAATACACAAATCTATTTATCGTGCAATTAAAAGGAACGACAATTTAATGGAACAAGAAAATGAAATACATATAGAAATAGGTATGTGTGACAATCTGGCAGCACTGATATTGGTTTTTTCCAAAGTCAAAAATATATCATCATAAAATATTCTTCAATGTCCTAAACACACTTAATACATAGTCATACACGGGCGAGGTAGGTATCTACGTTTGTAAAATGGCTCTTCTTCATATATTCAATCATCCGGATTTTCGATTATCTTAATGCCCTACGAAAACAATTAGCCCGATTAATCGAGTCTCCACTGAATGTATATTTTAAACAAAATCGGAATCCAGATCGAGTTGAGAATCGCATTCAAAAGCTGAGCCAGGGATATCAGAGTCTAAAGCTGGAGCAAATGCGGGATGATGGTTGACAACGTGATCAGACGTAGGAAGACGAAGAGAGACATTAATTATATGTCCACGCGGACGGAGCCGCGGACGAAAGCCAGTGGTCAACATATTCTGACACATAATGAGGTGGCTGTAGTATAGTAGTGATGTATGAATATGAAATTTCGGTTCTGGATACGGATATGGATAAGGAATAATATTGTACCGGTTTAAAATACGGTTATGGATATGAAATTATTTCGGATTGTCAGCTAGTTTCGAATAGTTAGATTTTTTGAAGAATTGTAAAAGTAAAATAAAAATAGGAAAGTAAATGATTTGACTTTATTTCTAGATTATCATTTGGTTTTGCAATCAGGCATATGAGTAATTATTATAGTTATTTTATTGTTGTCTGGGTACTTAACAATAGAAAAAGTAAATTATAAGAAATTTTTATTGTTATTCAATATTTTTATCGAAATTATAGCAATACATCAATCAGTCTTAATAAGCATTGCTTGCGTTTTAAAAAATAATCTAAAATTGGAATAAAACCTTGGAATGTACTGAACACTTTTACTGTAATGTAATAGTGAAAACAGTTTTCTTCTTGATAAATTTTGTAAGTAATTAAATTATTACAAAATGTTTATAAAACTTGTTGTAATTTTAATAGTCAAAATTGAGCAAAGGTCAATTATACTTAACAAAAAGCAATTTTGCAGCTGTATCACTAGAATTGATTTCTTTAGGGGGTCGTAAATTAACCCAGTAGCCATGAAAAGTTGCTCACTCGATATATTTCCTGGAGGTGGAGAGAGGCACTGTCTCACTACATTACATCTGATTACAGTACAACGCACGAAACTCTATTGCTCTGAATTGCCTGCAAATGATGCATTGCGCAGATTTTCTTTCCTTCTTCTCCCCCACGTTACAATTTTGCGCCATTGCGACGCTTTCGTGATTAACTTCACAGCGGCAGAGTTTCGTGCGTTGTACTGTAATTACTGTACGTATGTCCCATGTACGAAGGGTGACCATATTCATTTATCGTCGAAGAAATATTTTTAAAAGGCGTTTTTAATAATATCCTAAATTTCTATGCTGATAAATTCCAAAATCAAATTGCTTTTTCTCCTTAAAAAACCACATCGATCGTTGCAAATTGCATCAAAATCGGTTGGTTGATATGTGAAATAAAGTTAATAAAAAATTCAGAAAAAAAGGGTTTATTCAAAATAACTTGTGAAATTCTTGTTGGATTAATATTTGTTACTTTATCTCTTTCTGTTTAAAATCTGACTCAAATGCCATAAAACGGATCAAAATCGATCAACTTTTCAGAAACATTAAAAAAATTCTCTTCCTTATGAAGAGTTTTCCATACAAAGCTCACAAGAAAGAAAAATATCAATTGTCAAGAAAGAGCAGTAAGTAAACTAGCATTTATGGTGCGGTACTGTGCGGCCTGCACACTTGTCACGTCATCTTATTTTTTAGAAATTCATTACTTATTTTGACGCCAATGTTAAGAATTATCATTAAAGGTCCAGACATACCACACAATATGAACTGATGATTTTGATATAAACTAGCAACTTGTATTAGATCCAATTTAAGCTTACTGACAACTGCCATTTGTCGATATGAGGCAACATTTCAAAGTGTTATGCATTGTACATGATACTTTTTTTATTCATTGCTCGTAGCTAAGGAATTTTCTTTAAAATTAATACATTTAAGCAATACATGTAATAAAATGTTAGGGTTGTTGTTAAAACGTATTATTATTGAAACAACATTTCTATTTTTCATAAAACGTCGTTTTAATGTAATCGTAAGAGACAGCAAAAATTCATAATCTGTCCTTTTAACAATAACTCCTTAACAGCTGGAATGTAAAGTTAGGCAAGAATAATTTAAAACATTTAAGCGTTTTATAAGCATAATAATTCGAATTATATTCATAATTTAATACTCTATTACTTAATGTTTTGCTTAATAAAGAGCTAATAATATGAAAATACCATATTTGAACATAGCTGCAAGTAGACATTGAGGTAATTTAAGTATAGAGACACAATGTTTAACGAATAATGCCCTTGAATGTAGTAATAACAAAAATGTAAAAAAATGATGTTTAAATTTACAATGTCCCAGAACCCAACGTCAAGCTGAAACGGAGTGACAGGATTGATCGTGACCATCATGTGAAAAATCTGAAAAAATCTATCCCATGCAGTTTGAAAATAGTAGGTTCTTAATTTTACGGTAAAATGATGAGAGAGATGGATATTGGACATGTTTGCCATGAGTGAGCGAGACAGATAGTGACACCACGCAGTGAGACGGAGATGCGTCGTTTAAACGAGTGCGAATGAAACACATACAGACGCCATACCAAGCAAATGGCTACGCCACCAGTCTGACAGGCCAGTTAGTACGTTTCGCTCATTCGTCTACTGCGCACCTTTCCGTATTCGCTTGTGATGATTTAGTACTGATAACTTTGGATTTTCTTTTTGGACTTGGATTTTTGTGAATTGGACTTGATTACATACCAGCTACTTTGGCTTCTCTCTTTTGGAATTGGATTGGACTTTTGTGTTGGCATCCTTGTTATCTACCATGCCTACGCGCTACACTTCACAAGAATATGCGAACATGCACCTCATTTATGGGGAATGCAGATGCAACGCAAGTGCCGCCGCTAGACTTTATCGTGAAAGATATCCAAATTTAGAGCGCTATCCGGATTACCGCGTGTTTGTTAATGTGTACCATTCACTTACGGAGGACGGCCATTTCCCGAATCAAATACGGGATGGAGGTAGACCTAGCTTTCCTTACGAGGAAGAAGTCTTGCAAGAGGTCGCAGATGACCCAAATATTTCCGTTCGTGAAATTGAAGAAAGAACGGGAATACCCAAAAGCAAAGTACATCGTATTTCACAAAGAGCCGAAATACATCCGTTTCACGTACAACGAGTTCAAAGTTTTCTCCATCGAGATTATCCTGAAAGGATTTCATTTTTTAGAACAATGTTACAGAGGCATAATGAGAATCCCCAATTCATCCAAAAAATTCTCTGGTCAGATGAATCGACATTTAAAAAAGATGGTTACATAAACTTACACAATTTTCACGAGTGGCATGTGGAGAATCCACATTTAATGCGAGAAAATAGATCCCAATATCGCTTTAAGGTAAACCTGTGGACCGGAATTTTAAACGGCAAAATTATTGGGCCTTTTGAGCTGCCTGAGAACTTGAATGGCACGCATTACCTACATTTTTTACGGGAAAATTTACCAACTTTGTTAGAGGACGTACCTCTAACAGATCGTCGCTATATGTGGTATCAACAAGATGGCTGCCCAGCGCATTTCGCAGTGCAAGTAAGAGATTTACTTGACCAGGAATATCCGGTTAGGTGGATTGGACGTTCAGGCGCTATCTCGTGGCCAGCCCGTTCACCAGATTTAAATCCCCTGGATTTTTTTTATTGGGGCGTTCTCAAAGAAAAAGTTTATTCAAAGCCCATTGAGAGCGTAGCTGAGCTGTGTGAACGAATTTTCAAGCTGCTGAGGACATCAACTCTCGAGGATATTTTTTAAAAAGATGTAAGGCTTTATTGAAGCTGATAGTATACAATTTGAACATTTGTTGTAATAAACAATAATAAACTATCAAACGTTTATTCCAATAAACCTAAACTAAGCTAGGTCATGATTTTTCATTATTTTATTAATTTTACTTACTTTTGTTGACTTTGGTATAAGTGGCATCACTATCTGTCTCGCTCACTCATGGCAAACATGTCCAGTATCCATCTCTCTCATCGTTTTGCCGTCAAATTAAAAACGTAATAAGAACTTGTTTGGACATCTGTTTGAACTGAGAAACCAGTAAGTATACATTGGGCGTACGGAGTAACTGTGCCCCACTCTCGAGTAGACTCGCGCTCGCGGCGTGCGCAGAAATCAAGCCAGTCTAAAAAAGTCACGTGCGGTTAAATGACGTCATGTCAGATGAAAATATACAGACTTCTGAAAACTTACAAACTCACCAAAGTAACGTCTTTACATCGTTGTTTCAAATTTCGCATGACAACGAAGACAATAATGTTATACCTGAACTAGATGAAGATCAATTGCAAATGGCAAGAGAATTGGAAAACTTTCTTGAAAACAGTACGTCAGATACTGGTCTGTTATCTGGAACAAGATCTCCACGAGAAATAAATGAATACAATGACTATCAAGGTTTATTTGGGAGTGATTACTCAGATTAAAATCTCACTTATCCTCCACCAGAATCTCTAATACAGATTTCGGACACAGAATTTAATGAAGATGAGCAAATTGGAACTATAACTAAAACGATTGTAAAATCAAATGCAAACCGTCGATACAATTGTTAATATGGTGCAATTATTACTGGAAAACGTAATATTGGAAAAAGTATGACGAAAGGTTAATATAAATAAAAGATGGAAGAAAGACCTGTGGAAGGAAAACCTTACGTGATAAAAACAAATTTTGTGCACTTAAAATACCAAAACCTGTTGATTGCAGTAAATGTAAATTTAAGTGCATTGAAAAGTTTTTTGAACTAGAAAGGAGTCATTTATGTAGACATTGGTGGAGTTTAGATTTTAAGGCAAGGAAGACTTTCTTTTTGAATAACATATCGGTGAAACCAGTAAGAACGCGTCTTTTATTGAAGACTCCAAATAAAAAAGTAAGAAAATTAAGTAAGACATGTTTTTTTTGAAAAATAATGAAGAAATGCATGCATGTCTTAGCATATCAGCAGATGTAAAATAAGATGGCATAGAAAAACCTGACACTTTTGGGTGTTATTCGTCGGAAGACATGCATGGAAGAAGAGAACCATCAAAGAAAATGAAACACGAAGACATTCAGTTCGTCAATAGCCACATAGAAAGTTTCCCTGTAATGGAATCGCATTATACTGGAAAAGACACAAAAATAAATTACTTGGATCAAACGTTAAACATAAAAAATACGTACAATCTTTACATTGAAATATGCACAGGTAATAATCGATGTTCACTGACCGAAAACCAATATCGGCGCATTTATGGTAAAAATTATAACTTAAGTTTTTTCAAACCAAAAAAGACCAATGTCTCATTTACGTAAATTTTTCTAAAGCTAATCCAGAACAAAAAGAAGCATTATAAAAGACTTATGCCGACCACATAAAGAGGAATCACGCCGATCAAAAGGCCAAACAATAAGATAAAGACAGATCAAACAAAGACAAGACATTCATGTTCATTATCTTAGATGTGCAAGCCGTTTTACAAATTCCAAAAGGGGAAGTTATTACTATAATATAGTTATTACTATAATATAGTTATTACTATAATATAGTTATTACTATATTATAAGAAAGTTACTAGTTTACAATATGACGATTTTTGAGTCTGAATTACCAAATAATGCTTATTGTATATGCTGGACCGAAGCATATGGCAAAAAAGGCAGTGCCGAAATCGAAACATGACTTTATTGTTATTTACGTAACTATTTATCTTCTCAAGTTGAGCATATTACCATTTTTTCAGATACTTGTGGTGAACAAAACCGCAATAATTCCAACACAAACTTGTTATTGTGGTCGGTTCAAACCATTGATAACTTACAAATTATCGCACAAAAATTTCCTAAGCCTGTCATTTTTATATGGAGGCCGACTCTAAGCACTCAGAAATAAAGTCAGCTTCTAAAAATAATAACATAATTTCTACGAATAATTGGAAACAAGCTAGGAAACAAAAAGTCAACCCATTTGACCACAAAAAATATAAAATACAGCCATAACAAATAAAAGAAATAAAATATAACGAAATTTTAGAGATAAAGACTTTTATTGAGAAAATCACATTAAATAGAAATAAAGATACGGCAGGAAATATTGTACAATGGTTAAAAATAAAACGTATTAAATATAGCAAAAGCCACAAACATTGTGTATTTTATAATTATGACATTTCCGATGAATTTAAATGCCTAAATATATCAGAAAGTAGTATTATAAATTCGTCTCTAACTACAATGACAAAATCAAAAAGACAGCAGAAAAGAACACTGGGTTCGTACAAAACAGATTTACAACTCCAAAAACTTTAAAAACTCCATTTCCTATTAGTGACGCGAAGAAAAAAGATTTGATAAAGATGTGCCAAGATGATATATTCCCTGAAAAGGTTCATGCATGGATACAAAGTCTGAAAACGACAGCCACTGCAAAAGATTGTGTACCTGATGTACAACTGGGTGAAGTATCCGAAGAAAAATTACGACTTTATTCGCTCAATTCATATATATGCATCACAACAAATCCAATAGCACAACATATATAAAGTGTTATAGGAATTACACAAAGGAATGTAACAAACTTAATATAAATACTCTCCACATGCAGTTATTTATTTGAATAACTCAAAAATATTATTCAAGCGAATGTCACCACTCTCTGAGTATTGAATGTCCTGGATCTATTCTACTACCATCTATTTGGTAGTGTCATTTAATGTCTAGCCATTAATCAGATATGCGCCCTCTTAACGGTGTATTAATAATGCCTTAAATTTATGTAGGTTGTACTATAGCTGAAATATATTTATTTTGTATGTACGACAGAGACCACACCAGCGACACATACGGCTGGTTGCACTAAAAGTAAAAACGTTAATTATCAACGTAATCCGTAAGATTTGACAGATTGTCCATACATTATCTGTCAAATCTTACGGTTTATTTTTATGAATTGCATGTTCACTTTTGGTGCTACTCACCGCCATGTTTCTGTGGGTTCCATCTGTTTTTTCCCCTTCGTCCAACTATATTCAATAGTCCATAAATAAACTGAATATTCTATTCATTAAAAATGTAAAACATTTATTACATTAAGCTTTCATTTTTTATTTGATAAATATAACAGTCATAATGAAGTTTTAATAAGTAATTCAACATTTAATAGTCCACGGTTGGGAAATTATTATTTTTTAATAAATTAAGCTATAATATGGCTTAATAAAGGAACCACAAACTATATCTCGAAGAGATATAGAAGCCTTTTTCTATTCTCTAAATAAGAACGTTCTTGACTGTATACATATAAGAATTCACATTCCTCTTTAGTTTATGACGGCTATTGATTGGTCGACGAAGACATGTAAAAAATGGCTGCTTTGCCGTCTCCTACCCAGGTATTATTAATTTATTTTATTAGTGTTTATGTGATCAATATAATAATCAGAAATGTTGAAAATTAAGATTAAAAGTGGTTTATGTATTGACATTGGTTTTAACGTCGTATGTGCTAAAGTCTCTTGTGAAAATTGTTAACAATTATCTGTTTTTTAGTAGTGATTATTATGAAGGACTTATACAATATCGGTACATTATTTTTTATGACGAAAATCTAGTAAAAATCATAGAAATGGCCTTATGTGTTCTTGTAATTTTTATACTATAATTTGTTCGTAATTTTATTTAAATTTGGATTCGTTGACATGTTTAAATGTCACACCCTAAACCCTTCGCAATATACAACCGAAAGTTGCATAGTGCTTTAAATTAAGATGCTATTTAATTACACTATAATTCTAGGTGGCAGGGTCCCACAACCCTATATATGAAGCATATTATTATCAGGTGAGATTATATTTCAACTTTTAACACCTAGAAATGGAACGATTTTGTATTTGTAAATTTAATTTTCTATTTGTTTTCAAAAATTTCTAACAGAATTTTATAGAAAATTGCCCTGAAATACGTTAGTACTTTCATAAAAAAAATTGTAGGTGGATCCAAATGGCACAGGTGCAATCCAGGCTTTGGACGCAGCACGGTTCTTGAAAAAGTCTAGACTTAGTGATGTCATTCTTAGTAAAATATGGGACCTCTCAGATCCAACAGGAAAGGGTTACCTTGATAAGGTGAGTTTACTGATTAAGATTTTTGATACATTTCTTATACTAACTAATAGTCATTAGTTGTGTACTTTATTTTTCATTCTATGCTAAAGTGAAACAGTACTTTTGACTATAACAGACCATTTAATTAATTTTGCACAATATTAATTTAAAATCTAGCCGTATCTCATAGCCTGTCCACTAGAACAAATGCTATTCTAGCTGCATGTGATAAAAATGAGATTATTTGACTTACAATTAAACCTAGTATTATATTTCAGCTGCAATATTTATAAGCTTTAGTTAATTTCTATACTTATTCATAGGCAATTATGATTTGATAATGATAAAAAATAATAATAGTCATATAAATTAATTGAGCTATGAAAGTAGATATGAGTAGTGTCTACTATAGTGATACACATTAAATGAAACATCTGTTATCTATTTAGTGTACGATTGTATATAGAAAAATTTCAAGTGAAGCACATGCGTCGTGTATTCACTGTGCTGAATGATTCATTAACTAAAACATGACATGAATAACCCCTTCAAAGCAGAAATATAATTAATTTAGTATATTTTATTTAAAAAAATTCTTGTGGATTGTCATGTAATTGTACTATTAAGTTGTATTATACAATATTTGATTTTCTTGAGAGATCAAATACTTCTCAATTCAATCTAATAAGTAAGAGTACACTCTAGTACGTTTAATTTACTTTTATTTATTTATATTGTGTTACATGAGGCACATGCTTTATATGCCTTATGTAAAAATAAGGAATAAGAAAAGTAAAACCACAAATACATTTATGGTTTTTCCTTTTTTTTTTTTATATTTAAAAGGTTTAAGATTATTTGCAAAATTTTACATTCCTAAAATATAGCCTTTTATCATCATATTTTTGTTTGTGTGCTCAGCCTGGATTGTTTGTGGCTCTTAAACTGGTGGCATTGGCTCAAGCAGGCAAAGACATCAACATGAGTAACATACAGTCTGAAACTCCACCACCTAAAGTGGTAAGTGGTAACTTCTAAGTTCTCTTTTTACATTAGTATATTTGAAGTATGAAAGTCGGCCATTATTAGTTTTGTTCATCACACCTATAATACTACTACATGTGGTACACTACATGAATCTAACATTAAAATGTGATTTTAGTCTGAAATAAAAAAAAAATATTTCAAATATTTCTAAAAGTATATTATGAAGTTGTATAAATGTAAGTTGTATGTGTTTTAAGGTATGTCCAGTAAGTACTAGTACAAATGGAGGAGCATTATAAATGATTTGACAGTATTAAATATCATTAACTGAAAGGATTTTTGTTGGAAATTCTTTTAATGCATTGAAATTTTCAACTATAAATTTATAGTAGTAATAAATTAATAAGTTTAACTTTATATATTAATTTTTTTTACGTAATTCTTGAGTGTTATTTCCTTGATAAATTGATGTCTTTTAGACTGTTGGTATGACTACTTATAAATTGTGGCCCAATATTTTAAAATAATCATCCAACATCAGACATACTTTCCGATATGATATTTCCATTTTTAAGAATTCATTTTGAAGGGTTGAATGGCTTATATTCTTAGATTATGTAAGCCCACAAAAAAGAGTTTTGTGGTGAAAATTAAATCTTATACTTCTTTTGTATTTTGTTCCACTGAAGACAAATCTGAAGTCGGAATGAGAGGTTGATGGACAGAATTCTAAGAAAACCTATAGAAACAAATAAAAACAATGCACTATTAGTTTTTTCTATATGATATTAATATTCTTTGAATGATGTTGCCCTTGTTGTTTTAGACTTCAAATTATATATTAATAATACTAATTCTTTATTTGGCCTTCAAAAAAACAAAAAGGAAGACAAGTATAACATCTTGAAATTAACGTAACTAAGATGTACAATATTTACAAATAAAAAAAATGGGACGTTCATAGATGACGCTTTTATTTTTACATAAAGTTGTTGTTTATTTACATTAATGAATTAGTGGCCTTCCTGTAGCTTCGGCCAATTCTACATAAAAATCATGTCTAATTTATATTTAAATATCAATATCAATTTTGATTCAGAATGCAACTTTAATTGTTATATTGATCATAAAACCTTCCCCATGTCAACCTCCATTTCGTTTTTGATCCCAGTCTATTTTGAAACTGATATTGATGTAGGTTATGTAATACTAGCTTTAGTCTGTGGCTGTATCCGAATGGATATCAAATGATTTCTTTCATTTTTTATACCAACTGAATCTTGGTCCCATTCTCGATTACATACCAGAAGAACACATATTCATACTGTTAATTTTTAGGGTTCCGAGCCAAAGTGGCAAAAACGGAGCCTTTATAGTTTTGTCATGTCCATCCATCCGTCTGTATGTCACAGGCATTTTATTCAAAAACTACAAGAATATATGAAATTTATAGTGTAGGTATCTTGTATTCGTCACTACTTACTTTGGTAGTTAAACATCAAAAATAAATATTTCTAGGGGTGCACTCCATACATGTAATAGAAGCTGAAAAAATTTATTTTCAGCAAACATCAATGTGCCATACATAATTCATCAGTTTTTTTAATAAAACTAAGGTTTCTAAGCGATTTTTCTGATTACATAAATAATTTCGGAAATAATTGCTTCAAGTTGCAGAAATTATGTTCCCCCCTCTATTTTCTAAATAATTCTGTTCAGCTGTTAAAGCATGATTCAGTAACAAACATCTAAAGGTATGTTTATAATATTATGTAATATATAATTTCAAATCATATGTCTAATCTAGATAATTGGATTCTATGGTCAATGAATTGTAGCATTAATGCTTCAGATTTTGAAAGATTGTCTGTTTTAGTGCATACAACTTTTCAGTAGAAATTGTAGGTTCACATTCCCATAATCACATTTTTGTTTTAAAACTTCTTATGTTATATAATATGCCTTGGTGAAAAAATTTGATGTGTATATACTTAGAGATTTAGGCTGTGCATTGTGTAGCTGTGCATAAATTAACTGCACAGTCTATAACTCATGATTTAGAACTAAGATAGATATCTGCCTATCCATTTCAAAATCATAAATATATGTTTGGTAATATTAAATATGTTTGTTGAACATGTTTGAACATTTATTTGTACTGCCATGAGATAAAAAAGTGGTGTACTAATTTTGAAAAGCATTGACAAAATTAGTACACCATTTATAACAGACATAAATCAGATTCACACATATATAACATCACGAGTGCCCTGGAGAATTATTTAACCTTATTTCTGCTGCTCAACTCCATTATTGTTATCTGGAATACCATCATCACCATCTTGATTGCTAGTATTCTACTATTATATGCACAATGCTCTCCCTTGGGTGGTAAAACTTTGGAATGATTGACCATCATCATATTTTCAATCAACTACAACAAAAAGATATTTAAGAGAAGAGCTATTTTTTTCATGGAGTCTGGCAAAGGTCTAGTGATTCCGATAGAGTTCTGGGTATCCATGTGGTTGACTTTCTTGCTCGTTTGCCTGTTAAAACTTCTGTATAGAACAGCTCTCGGAAAGAAAAGTAATTAGTCAGGCCATAGGCTAAATATAGAAGTTGAATATATCCTTAGGCTTCATAATTCTGTTTTCATTCACCACTACAGTAAGTGATAATAAACATCATGATTTGCATATATGTTGGAATAACATTTGTAAGCCAGAACTTGAACACTCCATTAAAAAAAAATTATATCATTTTTACTAATTTCTAGACTAAATATGTGATGTCACTCACATTACATAATCACAGAGACGTGAAGGTGTCTTATTACTAGTAAAAGGTACAAGTTCTTGATTTATGACAAAAACTGCTGACCTTTAATGTAATATATCATTGACAAAAATTAATTACAGATTTGAAATTCGATTATCCAATTAGTAACTTTACATTCATACTTCTTTTTTTTTGTATATTGTTTATTTGAAAACAATATACAAAATTATTGTTATGCAACTTCCAGTAAACATTGTCTTTTTTGATTCCGTCTCTTCATTGAAATATTCCATCTCAAATTCGTTTGCTGCATAGTTATTACGTTTTCCTCTATTCTTATCTAATCAATATCGCTGTGTACATACCGCACTTTTGTTCCCTTGTACAAAAACATCTATTATATGTAGATTTCTGCTTTATTGTCGTGAAATATTGTTTCTGTTTGTTGTGGCATATGCTTTTCAATAATATTTTTACTATTTATTATAATGTAATATATTGCCAGTTCAAAAGATATTTAGAAATTTAAAGCATTGTAGTGACATTGGTACTTGTAATTTCAAATTAATTTTATGATAATATAGTTTTTTATTTCCAATTATACATATCAGTTTTTGCCTGTGATTCTGTCCACACGGATGTAGTATGTATTCCTTCATTTTTTTATATCAAGTGATCTATCTATTTTTCATTTATAATTGCTATTTTCCCCTTATTCTCATTTTACATTGTGATTTCAATTTCTTCTGGACCCAGTCTTGTTTGCAATCTCAGTTTAGTTTTAGATGCAATTCTGGTGCAGCTCTTGATTCCGATCCTGATTTCGTTATTGATTCCGATTCTGATTGCAGTCCTGATTTTGATTTCAATTTCGAATTCATTTCGATTCGGACTTGAATGAGATATAGGATTCAATGAAAGTCTAAATTCTTCTGATTTCTGTCCCATTTAAAGTCCAATACCATTACTACTCTCAATTACAAAGCTTTTTTCTCTACTCTCATTCTGTTCTGTTGCTGATTTCATTCTCCGTTACAAAGCCGGTCCTATTCTATATTTTTTTTTCAATCTCTAGCGACTATAATTACGTAATAAAATAATACCAACTGATTTTGCTCTCAATTCCAAAGCCAATGACACTAGATTTTACAGACCCATTGTCATGGTTTAGGTTATGTAGTTGATTGTCCAGTAGATTCTTTCAAGCCTTAGTTTAGAAAGGTTTATGATGGCTTTCAGTGTACTATGAAAATTCATAACTCTAGATTTATCTTCAATAGTGTCATATAAGTATACGTGAATTTTTCAAATATTTCATAATTTTAATTTTCTTTTACACTTTTACGGTCTTTAGGGTTAATCTTTAGAAAGCATTTGTATCATATCCAATTGAGTCAGAATATGGTTTATAATATCTAACTTTGTATATCCATTTAAATTTCTCCATCTACCATCTCTAAAGTATGCTTTTCATTTACTAGTACTGTTTTAGATGCTAAAATAATCAGATTGATGGATGTCAGTGAAGTAAGAGGGACATGGAAAGATCATACATTTGGAGATGTGTGCTCTCTATCTAACCTTTATGGAAATAGATATGGCTTTTTAAAGAAAATATATGATTTTTTTTCTCTGACCTATTGTAAAATATTTTGCCTGGAAACAATTGTGGACCATGTTGTAATAGAAAATCTCTACAATTACTAAAATCTCGTTTTTAACTTTTAATTTTAGATATTAAATTCTGTAAGTTTAATGCATGAATAAAAGCTGTAATTTACTTCTAAAACTCTAAGAATAAAAGTCAAAATATTTTGTTAGGTTAGGTCAGATTTCATAATCACCATTATGTTTTAAATTTTCAATTTAGAAATTGAATTTATACTGAAATGTTTCTTATAACTCAAGAATTATGAAAGCTTTCATTCTCAATTATCCATCAATTTTATCCTTGCTTCATTTTTTCTTCAATTAAAGTGATAATACACATAATAATTTAATTAATAATTTTTATCAAATCACATGTAAGTTATGAGAGTTCAGGTCTTTAGTCTGTTTTATAATGGACATTGATATTTGTTTTTTTTTGGGACATTAATGAATGTAGTATTGTATGAAAGTATTCTGTTTCTATTTTTAGTTTCTAGCCTCGAGTTAAATTAATATACATTTCATATAAAAATAAAATGTTCGATTCATATTTGGAAAAATTGAAGACCTCATTTTCAACCTAAAAAGATATTTTAAAATTAGGTTATTCATGTCATAGCGACTGAAATCGATGTTGTGAATACATGACTGTGAATTTTCATCACCAAACCAAGTGAACTAGCAAACCAAGGGCTTGCACTGCATTGGGATATTTGCTATATATATAATTTTTTTGTGTATTTGTGTATTGAATGGTTTAGATTTATAATTGGACTCGGTAGATGGCGTGGCGATTTTGGTACTAGGAATTTTATTATTTCCTTGATCCGATTGTTTTTTGCACATCAGAACATATAACCCCAAAACTTCACCACCCCCCAATAATATTTAAAAAATGAATAATTAAGCATTAAAATCTAAGAAGTTAATGAATTGACCTTCTGAGAATAATTCATGTATTTAGTAAGTTTGTGTACCATAGGTGATTCTATAGGTGAATTTTGTGGTAGTTGCGATATGCATCAATACATGCCCAAGTTTCTTGCGTCGTAGCTTGGTGTTTGACAGTTCAATTTCTGTTTGCTGTGTTTTGATAGATATACAACAAAATAATTCCCAACGTCCGTCCGTCTCTTGTTTCTTTTTATTTTGCTTTGGGCAACAGCAAACCATGCAATAACAAAATGGAAAGATTAAAATGTCATACTCAATGTCAAATATCACTTAGTGTATAGCTTATTGAAAAATTTTTTGTTGAATCCGCTAATAGCAGGTAAGCTAACATTCGGGCAAGACAACATATATCGGCTATCCTAGTAGTTACGTATGTTCAAATGAATAGTTTCAATGATCCTTTTTCTCCTTACATCACAGTAGAAATCTTCAATCTATTTGAAGTATTAATTGATTTATTGTGTTTGTGATCACTGTTTGCTCACGCTTTTTGATGCTCGGTTCTGTAATAACATCTTTAAACAAAAACTTCACATCATTTTCAGGGTGAGCTTCCAAAAGTGCCGCCTTCGATGCCGGTGTCGAGGCCACCTCCCTCACACGCTCCACCCGGCGACTGGTCAATCAAACCAGCTGAACGTGATAAATATAATCAATTATTTGACTCGCTCCAACCATCAAATGGATTGATACCTGGAAATAAGGTATGATTAGTTTAAATCTAAAATAAAATTACACTTATTTCTTTATTAACTGACGCATATGACACTATTTCGAGTGGCACATGTGTGAAATGTGGGGGAGTAAATATAAAAAAATTAACAACTACCATTGATAACCAAATGGTGTGATAAATAAATGGTGGTGTGATAATTACGATATATTCTATTATGTAGAATACAATCTGGTATCATGTGTTTTGTCACAGTAGAACTGTAGGTACTTACATATTAAATTGAAAACAAATGTTTCTGAACTTAAGCCACTTGGTTTCCCTTAGTAATGTAGTAACATTTTTTGAATGCATAGTAATAGTAATATGTTTTAAAATGAAAAAAAAGTAGTATCAGAATAATTATCTTACAGCATATACTTTTATATGAATAATACATTGTACTCACGGTTTGAACTTATTATTTGCCAAATCACTTATTTCAATGTTACGAAACATAGTGATCCTTAAAATGATCTCGGGGAGAACTATACTACAAATAATAATAGAAAATTATTAAACAGCATCCTATATTCTGTTTATAATTTAATCTTTATTTTAATATAACTATTTGACCTCTCATTCAGCTTAATTTGCTATGAATTTGTAAATAAAGTAAAATTTTTTATAGCATAGTTAAGGGGCAAATAAGCAGCTGAGTTATCAGATAGTTACCGTCCCCATGGGCATTCGTAACCCCAAAGGAGTCATCATTACGTTGCCGGCCTGTTGAGAGAGAATAGGATATCTAATGGAGGGGATCGGGTAGATGAAAAAGGTAGACAGGGAGAGGGGGAGTGGGCCACAGGGACTCTCATTCTCTGGATGCGACAACGGAAGCTGTTGCTTCACATCCATATTCTGTGAGAATGTGGTATTTCGCCTGTCTAGCCGACCCATTTTTGTGGTGCAGCCAAGTTGGCATGTTATCCCTCTACCACTCTAATATGGCTCTACCTTTCTATATTATATTTGATTTATAATTACCAATATTTTGCTTTTATATTTTATGGAAAGAGATTTTTTATATATAAAGATATTTAACGTTCATTATAAATACCAACTAACTGACATAAAAAGCATGAATATTACTTAAACATATGACTATATTTTTTTTACCTTTATCGTGTCTATGTACTCAATAAGAACTTGTAAAAAAAACCACAGTAATATTGCCAAAACAACAATAGTAACGAAATCAATTTCTTAGCATATTAACAATGTTAAAACAAAAATTTTTGTAAAATAGCAAATGAACTATCAATATGAAAGAATCTTTTCCACTGAAAAAATCATTTATTTATATAGGATTTCTCACTTTATTTCAACCTCTTTGTCTTTTTCTTACAGAGTGCAATGAATAAGCAGAATTAAGGAAGATAGTTTAATTTCTTTCCTTCTGCCTTAGCGTCAATTCTCTGCTTATGCAGAATTATTACCTAATGCAAATGTCTACTTTTTTTGTTTGCCCCAACTCTTGCTGCCTGTTTATATTTAACATCAGGGATGTACCCGAGGGGGAGTTGGGACTTCAAATCCTCTATTAAAATATACACTATGCGGTCTTTTCCAATCTTTACTGTACAAGAGATTATTAATAAAATATAATTACAAAGTAAAATCCTTTCTCCCCTCAAGCATATTTTTAAACAGGAACCAAACTCCCTGAAAAACTGGCCTGGAATACAGCTGTTTGAAATGCTCAAACCATTATTCATACAAATATATATATATATATATATATGTATATATGTTTTATTTTATTATGTATTACATGCCATTGAAATAAACAATAACGGGTGTAGTAGTTTGATTACATGTTTGCATTTTTTACTACACTAGGTCAAAGGAGTACTTATGGATTCAAAGCTGCCTTTAGAAACATTAGGAAAAATTTGGGACTTAGCTGACCAAGATAAAGATGGCATGCTTGACAGACACGAATTCATGGTGGTAAGTCACCGATCATGTTCCCAAACATTTATCTTGAAAGTTCTTATTCCATAACAAGATATATCACATCTTTAGTTCACATGTGAAAATGTTGTAATTTTTGTTATTTGTTTTATACATTCTTCAACATTATACAGACTCTAATTGATAAGTTTCATTTTTAGTCTAATGTATTTTTAACATTTGTTTAAGTAGGTATATTTTTCTTTAATAAATTTTTTGTAAAATCAATTTTTTAAATATTATAATGGGACCAAATAGACAGATATGGTGATTTCACTAATTTTTGACAATTATTACCAAACTTTTTGCATGTCTTAAAACAGTGCAAGTGGAAGAATTGGCTTTGATTTTTATTTAATTAAATACGTTCAAATAGTAGTAATAAAATTAATTTTTAAATATCAATATATTGAAGATAAAGAAACAAAATACCCATTGTATTACCATATTTTTCAAACAATCAGAATTAATTTCTTATCTAGGGGGGATAATGTATTGTTCTAAATATTTACAAATATCATGAAGAATGTCACTGTTTGCTAGATTTACATAAAAATGTTGGTGTATTAATAGCATTAAATGTAACTCGGTCTCATTTTAATAATTATATACTTAAAAATGATATTGCTTATAAAACACCTTGATGAACTTACAGATTAAATTTTTAAAATTGTCTTTGCAGGCAATGCATTTGGTGTACAAAGCATTAGAAAAGCATGCTGTTCCGACTACATTACCTCCAGAGTTGAGGGCAAAGCCCCGGCCGCCGTCTAGGCCGCCCTCGCGTCCACCATCCAGGCCGCCGTCGCGACCGCCCTCGCCCCAACCGCGTGCGCCACCACCGCGCCCCACGCCGCCTATTGCTACGCCAACACCCACGCCTATTCCCCCACCTTCCAGCAACACTGCTCTTTTGGAAGGACTACTCGATTTAAGTGTGAGTTCAACATTGTTACAAGGTTGTTTGAATAATTATGTGGTATACAAGCAGAGATGGTACGTCTTTATTAATTTGCTACAGGAATAAATATAAAGTAATTAGGACAAAGTATATATAGTAAAACTGAAGATTAGATGAAAATCAGTGTTTCAATAAACACTCAACATAATTTTTTTCAGTGAAATTTTGTCATAAGATTATTTTTATTTGTTCATATAAAATTGTACAACGTTTTACAAGTAATTATATCACCTAAACTGCTAAACAGTTAATATTCAATACAATTAAAAAATAAATAGTTAGAGTTAATAGAATAGAATAGAAATAAATAGATAAAGAGTTATACTATTACTTTATTATAGTAGCTCTAGTATATAGTAGCTCTCACAACTTATTATAGTATTGAATAAGTCTTTTTCCTTTAAATTGATCCCATTTTATTCTAACTCCAGAACTCGTTTAATCCTAATTTGGATCTCGTTCTCATTCGTTATTCTTATCTTAGTTTTGTTTTCGATTCCATGCAGAGATATTGTAACACATATATGCTGAGTAGGAGCATCCTTGCACCAAACAGTTACTCAAGGTGTATGTTCTAAATAAAACACCAGTTATTGCCTATTGTAATGCAAGGGAGGCCATTTGGGTTTCATATACTTTTTGCCGCTTGATATTGATGACAAAGGTAATTCACACAAAGCAATCATGATAATCAGCGTTATGGCTGCTATTTGGATGCTAATTTAAGGAGCCTGTTTAGATTGTATATTAACTTGATCATGAACAATTTCAATCTTAGACTAGCTTTCAATTCAATCTAGAACTTCGACTTAATTGCTACCGAATTAATTTGCTCCCGATTCCGCTCTTTATTTTGATCCTGGTCCCCCTCTATACTTTAAATTCTGGAAACAATTCCAGTTTTACTTCCAATGTCCAGTTGGGTCCCACTTTCGATTCCAATATATATCGCTCTTTGTTTTAAACCTGGTCTCTCTGTCTATTTCAATTATGGTTTCACATTATGTTAAACATATAATATCACACAATTGTAATCAGTCATCGATTTCTATCCAGTATAGATTATTACTATAACAAGTTACAATTTATTAATTATCTCATCAATACCAACATAATGACACTTAACATATCCTATATATTATGCAAAATGAAGTCAGTAAACTTGTTTAATGTTTTTTTTTTCTACAAAATTTCCATGTTGGCTGGTAACTAATGAATCGAGAATTTTTGTAGTGCTAGGGAGGTTTTTGCTATTTATTTGCTGGAGGCTGCCAAGTCTTGTAATTAAAAATTAAACGTGTGGCACTCGGGGACTGCCGCGGTAAAGCTATTGCATAGCATTTTCTATCAACTTATGCGATTATAATTATTCATTTATTTATACAGTAATTTTTTTCTTTGATATTAATTCAAGTTTTTCATCACTTCATTAATAAATGCACTTTGTTTATTCATATTTAAAACACTTTATACACAAATTTTACGCGTATAGCTATTACGCGTATTTATGCTATTCACCAGCAACAGCTATTCATTGCTGTACATAGGTACACCTATGTATACATATATACCTACATGTATATTTACGGGGCACATGCGGTGAGTGTGGCATTATAAAGGTATGATAGATACCTATACACCTATATACTTTCTCACAAACAGCTGCTTACGTATTTGTCCGATTTCAAAGCAGCTCGTCTTGATCCGTGCGAGCTTCATACAGTCGTACCATATACATACATGTTAAGCGAACACTCGGCCGAGCTACATGGTAGGCGGAGTGGGGGGTGTTAGGTTTTATTTTCGTTTCGGAATTTCTTGATTCCGTCGCCGCGCTCAAAACCCGCGATAAAAGCTATGCAATAGCTTAATAAAATAATGTATGTTTTACAGCCACCAACTCTTGCTGCACCCTTAGTGTCATCTGTGCAAGCTACTTCATGGGTGGTTAGCCCTGCGGAGAAGGCGCAATACGACGCAATGTTCACTGCAGCAGACAAAGATCGAGATGGTTTTGTATCTGGCTTAGAAATCAAGGACACATTCTTGAAGAGCGGTCTACCACAGCATATATTGGCAAATATATGGTAGGTCTCTATAGTATCTGTAATAGGTGTGTTGCATGGGAACTTTTTGTAGCATAGTCGAGGGGTAGGCGAGCAGGTGAGCCATCAGAGCAGATAGTCATCACCGTCCATAGACACTCGCAACCCATAGGAGTCACCAGTGCGTTACTGTCCTCTTGGGAGGGAATAGGATATCTAATGGAAGGGGATCGCATAGATGGAAAGGGAAATTAATCATCGGAACTCTTACTCACTGGACTAAATGCAACAATGGAAACTTCTTTCTCTATTTTGTGAGAGCTTGGTATTCACTGGTCGAGCCGATCTATCTTTGTGCTACAGCGAAGATGGCTGTAGCACAAAGATATCTCATATTTTAATCATGCTTTTTTAGTACCAGAGTTTATTGGAACTCGTTTTTTTGTACATACATAATGTGTGCTAGTTAAACCCTAAGGTTTTTTAGGATCTGTAGTGAAAGCTAAAAACGGAATGCTTATCATTTTATTCTGTTGTCATATGTCACAATCCTGTAACTCTGTTATCATCTTTTCATTGCTTCTCATAAAATGTCTTATGTGCACGGTATTACATTATGTAGAGATTATGAAAAAAAAATTACTGATATTTTAGGGACAAATTAGCTTGTATAATATTACCAATTACTATTTTTTCTGTTATACGGTGTCATTAGATAGGTATTTAAAATGGCATCAAACTTTTGCTCTAAGGGTGTATTTTGTGGTTTACTAGCTTCTGAAGTTATTAAACTTGTGCTCCCACTCTAATTTCTGAAGCATGTATTTTAAAATATGAAAAATCATATTATTAAATTTTTATAGTTAATTGGATGAAAAGTATTTGGAGGAAAATCTACAAATTTTCTAAATAATCATTATTTCTAGTCGTTATTAATAACCTGATCGCTGGTTCATATGGATGGATTTTGTGGATCTTTATAGGTAGCTATTATTCAAACATATGTAGGTTGCGGAATAAGTTTTTTCATATATTATACATAAAAAATTGCAGTAAAATCTTTTTGGTTGTGCTGTTTATATTTAGCTAGTTTTCATGCCATTAAATAGATGATAAAATTTTATTACAAAAAAGGAACAAATGGGACATAAGTCGTGAAAAAAAATTGTGACATTATGGATCTAATGCAGTGTTGGTAAAAGTTGGTAAACATTTTCACTCTGGTAATTTTGATGTCAAAGATGAACCTTGGTCTGATCGACCTGTTATGGATTAATTTGATGTCATTTTGGAAATAGTAGACCATAATCGGCATATTAGTTTCTAAGAGATAGCTGAAGGGCTGGGGTTTGATTGCAAAACAGTGTTGACCCATTTGAAAAAGGTAGATATACAAAAAAGCTTGATACTTGGCTCCCAGAAGAGCTCACTGAAAGAAATTAAATGAATCATTAAGAAAACAATATTTCAAAATATAGATCACTGGTGATGAAAATTGGATTCATACCAACAAGAAACTGCGAAAAAGATCATGGTGAAAAAGCAAGCAAGCTCCACAGACTAGCAAAATCCAGATTAACTGCCAATAAGTTGATGCCAGGTGTATGGTATGATAGGAAGGGTATCGTTCATTATGAGCTTTTACTGGTATGCAAAACCATCAATTTGGATCTTTACTGCTAACGGCTGATGAGACACAAAAACATTTAAAAAACAGTTAAAATTTATCAACAGAAAGGGTGTGGTGTTTTACTATGATAATGCCAGACCACACACATCTTTAGCCACTCAGCGAATATTTAGAGTTCGATTGGGAAGTGTTAATGTATGCACCATATAGTCCTGACCTTACATCCTCGATTTTCACCTGTTTTGATCTTTTCAGAATTCTTTAGATAGTGTTAGGTTAACATCAAGATAAGAATAGCAAAACTATTTGTCGCAGTTTTTTGATCAGAAATCCCAAAACTTCTATAACAATGAGATTATGTCACTACCTACAAAATGACAAGTTGTTGAACAAAATTACATTTACTATAATTAAATGTAAATAAAATGTGATGAAAAATATCTTGAATTTGTATATAAAAAAAGCTTCTTCCCCGACTCTTTATATAGTACGCGATACGAATCATGAACAAAATGGCGCCAACTGCCCACGTACATTTTAATCACTTTAAAAATTATTGTTTGATATTGAAGTGTAATGTGTTACGTGGTACTTGTTAGGTTGCCAGTATGTAAGCCGAGCCAAACGCATGTGCGTCGCTCATTACTATGGTCATACATCTCGCTCCTTATATCTATGTCAACTCACACGTTATTATTGCTTAGTGTGCTATCTCATGATTTGTGGCGTTTATTATGCTTGTGCCCATATTTTAGATTAAAATTTTTAAAATGTTTAGTTAATGATGCTATACCTATTTCATTAAAATTTAGCACAATTGTAATGATATTTATTTGTTTATATGGGACCCTAAAAGCTAGAGGCCGACTCTCGCTTTGGTCGATTTTTTTTACTTATTGCTTTCAGCAACTTAATACTAGAGGATGTTTGTGTCACTAATGGGTGGTATACCCATTGCTACACCCCATATTTTGTAGTTCATTATCATTCTTAACATTACATTAATTATTTAATATATTGTTACATGTGGTACATCCAAATGGAACAATTGTTTGTGATGATTGTTTGTCTTAAATGTCATTAATGATGTTTGTGTCACTAATAGGTGGCCTACCCCAACAGGTAGACCACTCTGTTAATGTACACCCCATATTAAAAATTTTGGAATCCATTATCATTTTGAACATTACATCCATCATTTAATTTACTGTTGCGTATGGTCCATCCAAATTGAATAATTGTTTGTCTTATATGTTGTTGATGTGAGCCGTGTATAACTCATAAATATAAATTTTAATCGGCAGGGCATTGTGTGATAGTGAAAGTGTGGGCAAATTGTCTCGGGAGCAGTTCGCGCTCGCCATGTGGTTGGTGCAGCGGGCGTTGCGTGGTGAACCCCCACCGACCACACTCACCGCCGACATGGTGCCGCCCAGCATGCGCGCGCATCAGCTTCAACAGCCACCTGCCGCCATCACCGCCACCACGGTCCCTCCACCAGTACCGGTCTGTTCTTTATTTAAGCATACAGATATATGACAAACAAAAATATTTTTTCATGACAATTTAGCATAAACCAAAAGCTTTTATCAACTATAAAAAATCAATCAAATTACATGTAAATAAAACTTACAATACTTATTTGTGTTAAATGTTATATTTCAAAGTAGGTAAAAACTATCAATCTATGTAGCTATATTTTCACAAACACTCTAATTAACAAAACCAATCTGATGTGTAAAATCAGATCTGTATACATAATGATCTGTTTGTCAATGCAATGAAATACGCTTGTGATATAGGAAACATGAGTTCGAATATCAGAACATCATTACTAAACGATTTTCTTATTAATTTGCAATTTGAAATATCAATCATCACCTGCTTTAATGGTGCAGGAAAACATTACGAAAACCATATCAAGGAAAAAATTCACCAGGCCTTACAAGATATGTATGTCTTTTCTCAAGGGATGTCCATGCCCTTTACAAGAATATTTTCTGGATTACATAAATAGTGTGAATAGCTATTCATATAAACCAGAAAATATGTAAAATATAACTATAATTTATATGTTTTGTGTTGTGTATTGCATATGTATTGTATATAATAGTTTGTGTCTGAAGAATACTGGTGCTATTTTATTGCTTTATTTTAATCTATCATGTTTTATAAAGAGTTTTATGTATTATATCAAATAGCTTCAGCGCATTATTTGCAAAAATGTTCTTCTGCAGTTTTCTTTGATAATTTTTTTTAAATCAATCCAAACAAGTCTATGATAATTAACCAGGCATGCACTGCGATTAGAAAAGCTTAACCTCAAATATCAAACACAATAAATTGATAGTTTTTACAAGAATAAACAATTTTTTTTTCCAAGTATATATCTTCCAATTTTTTATATAGCAAAAACTTTACATAAAAAAATACTTGGTCTTTTGAATTTTATTATTGAGAGTTCACATTGTATTTAAGAAACAAAATTGTATTATGTTACATTTTGTAATTAAATTTTTGTATCCAAATTATTATTGGTAGCTTATTAGTGCGTGAAGTATGTCATATATGGCAGTTATGATGTTCATATACAAATGGGATTAAGTATACAAAAATTCTTTTTGCATACCATTTATTATAATCATTGCACATGAGAACTGTAATATACAGGTGAATTTTATTATGCATCTTTTTGAATATATTCATAATCTTTTTTAAAACAACTTTGCCAAAGTAACTATAATAAAAATCTATGATAAAAAATATGTATATATTATTGTACTTAAATATAATATTATATTCAAGATGAAGTTGGATGTTGACCAATTTTTGACCAAAAACATTTTCCAGTCTTTAAGGAACAAACTTTTAGGTTAATGTTAGACCAAACAAGAACTGTAAATGCATTCAAATAATTTAACCTTATATTTACTTATAAAAATCTAAAATGTCACCTTATAAACGCTTATAAGTCTAAGTAACCGGAGTGATTACTTAGTGTAATTACTGTTATTCTATGCTTTCATAGGAGTCTTGAGCCTATAATGGCCAGTAAATATGATTCTATAAACGGTTACAGGATATAATTATAGTAGTAAACATACTAAAGTAAAAACAGCATTTATTTATGCTATTGAAAGCATGATAGCAAATGCTGAAGTCATTATTGGAGCTTTATAAATCTATATGGCTTTATTACGCTCATGTCTCAGGATAATTTTGCTTTTTGGGGATAAACTTAAGTATGTAATCATCAGTATACATAAGCAAATTTAATATACCTAATTTGGGTTGATAGTTTTTGAAGATGGTTTTCATTTTTTATTCTTATAAAAATATTTTTATAATGTATATAGGAATTATTTTATATTGAATTTCAAGATTTGATTGAAAATTAATTATGGACCTTCGCCTAAAAGAATGTGTTCAATCAACCTAGAATTTCAGAAACTCAGTTACTTTGAGACATTTTATATTTTGAAAACAAAGGGTCATAATATGTTTTTAAAATAGGGTGTGTTACTGCAAAACACAATGAGACACATCAAAATTGGGTTCTTTGCAGTTTTGTATTGGCTATGCTATGATCAGGATTTATGATTTAAAGATCCCAAATAATCGTAAGTTTTTAATTTAATTGAAAATAATGTTATTGATTCCCATTATTCTGCTATTTATACTACATAATAAATATTATATAATGAAGCTATATGCATTTCCATTCCTTTTTGAATTAGTAATATGTTTCCCCCAAACATGAAGTATGTTTCAATTCACTGATAAATGAATTTCAATTTATTGTGTTTTGCATTGTTATTGAATGTTTTACTTTTAGTAGATATTTATGAAAATAAATGCAGATTTTTATACATTATGCCATTTACAATTTCTAAAAATACATATGTATAACCAAACAGTACATTGTCATCATATATTGCCATTGGTACTACAAATAAGTTGCACTAATTTGGATCATAGTCTTTTGTCCAAAATATTTTAATATTTTTAGTGGTGTTACTATGTTAATGACATTACTACTTAATGCTACAGATTTTTAATGTATTTTATTTTTTTTATTCATTGTATTAAAAATCTCAAAAATAAATATCAAAAATAGGTTTGAATAGTTACATTCAGAAAGAAAATGATTGCTGTGAGAGGCATTTAGGATTATTTGTTACTTATAAATTTTTGTAGATTCAGCTTTGAGCCGTATTTTGCAGTTTTAATTTTATATCATATTATTTTAAGTAAGCAAATCTTATACGCATTGATATCTCACACAGCTTAATGGCAGAAGAAAATGATTTTGAACGCAATTTGTATTTTAACAAGTTTTTGTGTTTCTAGTTTATCTATATAGATGTCATCTCTAGAAACCATGAGATTACAAAAAAAAAAATTAAACATTGCCTTATAGCGCGATCTAGTACAATTTTCAGGTTATTGCATTGTTGCAATTGTCATTGAATGGAATGTTAAAAGACCAGTGTGCTTACAGCAAATTCAAAAGATGCCAAGCAAAGCCAGATTGCACAGGTATATCTAAAAATTTATGTATCAAACAAGACTGAATATTTTTTTTCATAACATTTTATTACTTACAGTTTTCATACTTATTATAATAAGCCAATTTTTCTTTTTTTGTTTCTCAGTACATTTATAGCTACCCGTAATAATACAGCCACAGTAAGCAATGTAGCCATCAGGACAACATGCTGGCTCCAATGAAACTCTGAGCCTTGCCATATTTCTAGTTTTATAGAGCCTGCCAATTCATCTTCTTCCCAACAACTGTAAAGTTTCAAATATGTGAAAAATTTTTAAAGACTGAACATCTCATTTTCTGTCCTAATTAGTACATGTGTCAGTCCACATATTGGATACAGATCTCCCATTTTCATTATACTCTATTTCTTGATTGCAATTATTAGTCAAAAATGGACAAACCTGTATAGATTAGTGTCGGTATATCTCACAGATTCGATGACTAGTTGGTCCAGAGGTGTGACATAAACCCGGCCACCACTTCTCTTATCAATGTCCCATGGAATCACGTCCAGAGTACCAATCTTCCACTGAACAGGAATATCACGCAGTGTGGTTCTGTTTTTAAATAATTTTTCTTTTTTATGTTTATTTTCTTCAATACTAGATAAAAATACCTTACTTGATTTGAGTTTAGATACTCTATCAGAGTTGTTGGCTTTGATCAGAAATTATATGTGTATATGTAATTATAATACCATGTAAATATTATTCCATAGTATAAATTTGATACTTGACTTTTAAAAATGTATTGATTGATTAATTTTTATATTCAACTTATTCTTGAATTAATAACATAAATATGTATTAAATATAGTGTGAATTAACTTTTTCTAATTATTCACATTCAATTTATTATTATAAATTATGAGAATATTAAAGAATATATACCCTGGGCAAGACAAAATGATTTTTTGAAGTCTTTCCACAAATATAATATCTCTTGTGGGAGGCGGCGGTTGTGGAGGGGTGCCTTGAAGCAAACTGTATTCCCTTGCGCTATTATTGGCTTTTTCTATAATCCGACCATCTTGAGATTTTACTTCAAATATGACATTGTTCTTACATGGTACCTAAGATAAAAAATGTGTTTTAAATAACCTTGTGTATTGTCCTTTGTTTGAGGAGCTGTGTGAAATATAAGTACCTTACAAAGACCAATCATAATTTCGTTGGAACTCTTTGCAGTGGCTTCATTACTTCTCAAATATTTGGGCAAATATGTTGCTTGGTATGGTATACCATTTGGAAAAGCTGTGAAAGACAACAAAACATGTTATAGTTTTATGAACTTTATTTTGCTATATTATCTTTTCATTTCTAAATTATAAATTACCTTCAAACAATTTGGTTATGTGTTCATCTAAATGAACATAATCTGTAGCTTCTGTCAAGTCACCATTCTGTGATAGATAAAAAAAATGTGGAGTATGAAACAAAACTGATAATTAATTCGAATACTTATTATATTTGGTAATACTGACGTTCTGAGAGCCAGAAGTGTAGTTGAGCATTCTTAAATAACGTGCGCCGTACCGTCTTCGGCGACCCACATGATCACATCGGCTGCAATCACTCCATTCGTTCCAAGTAGTAATAAGGGTCAGTCCACTGATGGTCAACCGTTGATTTAATTGTGGGTAAGGGCCATGAGACGAGAGGGGTTTCACCTATTTTTCATTAAATTATTATTATAACTTATTTGCATAAACAAACAATATCTACAATCAATATTTATAATTACCATACATTATTAAATATTTTACACATTATTAACTTAGATGTAATATTAATAATTGTAATTCTGGAATGACGGTTTTCTCAAAAATCATATTGACATGTATTCATACCAATCTAGTTTATGTCACATTCTTATATAATAGTAATCGAAAATGACACTATATACATTCTTATACTAATCAAACAGACATTATATAATACATAGTTTTCTCTAAAATTATACCTTTCATTTTCATATGTGGCTCCCTACAACCGACAGTAATGAATACATAAATAATATGATAGTCAAAATACATTAATATTTTAAAACACTTCTTTTGTAGTAGAAATTTTTTTACCAGACTGATGTTGGATGTGTCATCAATGACTTCTAAAAATATCATATTCCCTCTGCTATCACCCAATGTACAGTAATACAAGCCTGCATCTTCGTCTTGAGTTCGATAAATGATGAGGTCCCCATCGCTTTCCTCAACTGTATTGTCTTTGTCTTCATATAATGTGAATGAGGGATTGTCTATGGTCTGTAAAAAAAATTGTATGCTTCTTTAACCTTTTTTAAGTTTATATATAATACATGACTGGAATAATGTATCGAAGGGATTTTTTTCCAAAACAGGGCCTTTGTTTACTGTGCTGTTTTTAAGTACACATCATTTATATTGTAGCACCATTTGCGACAAACTTATTGTGACAATATGTGGCTCTCATATTGCTGGGTTTTTTTTATAAAGTTAATGTGAAAATTAATGTCGGTCAATTTACTTTCTTTGCGTCAAAATTGTGTACATGTATAAATAACTATATAAAATTCAAAACATGTAAGATGAACTTCCCACTACTATGTCACATTATATTGTGTTGACCTTAAAATGTAGAGGACTTTGAAATATGTAACTAAGACAAATATCAAGCATTTAAAACTCTTAAATATTATTTATTTAGGGGCAAACCTTGCTGTACATCCAATCAATTGTGTCTATATCTTCAGGAGATGCACATATATTGCACGGCAAATGCACTACACCCCCTTTGTAAATATTCATTCCTATGCTAGGCAAGCATTCTGAACGCGTTAAGGTTTTCACCAAACTTTTTGTGCACATTTCATATTCGGCCCAAAGAAATGTTATTGCATCAAGTTTGTCTTCATCGCCATCTGTGCGTATGGAATTCAGATTTTTTTTTAATAATCTGATGCTGTATAATAAGTAATTACATAATGTGTATATGTATGTGTGATAAGTGTTATAAATTACATTCAATCAATATTGGTCTAATAGTGATCACAGAATCAACAGAATTGTTTTTGGAATGTTTATGAATTTTGAAAATATTACTTGTCCTTGATGCTTACATACTTGGATAACTAAGTTTGTCGCCATATTCGAATTCCCACTGTTTTATCTTCTTCTTAGTTAAATCATCAAATTTGTCTTTGGCTTTATTTTTCAATTCATTTATTTTATCCTTTAATGAGTTTGTAATACAAAATGATTTGTCTAATACAAGTAAAACATATACTAAAATTGCCACTTTGGCCTTCATTTTTTGACATTCACTTATGTCAAAAATACTGTCAATGTAACATTCTAAATATGAATACTTTAGTTTTCTACTTTATTAATATATACATGTATATTCACAAAAAAAAAACTTTCTAGCCATTTTTTTATTTACTATTTGTCTTAAATATTGTTCTGGTATGATTTATATGCCTGTATAGACAGACAGACAGACATATACACCCGTATAGACAGGTAAAGTTTAAACAAGTGGCTTTTTTCAATTTTATTTCAGTCTGTTTTATTTCGAATGTAAATTATCCTTATTACTACACAAAAGTCAATTTAATATAGCTTTGTTTTCTATATTAGTGAACATTACAAGTGGTTTTAACCATATTAATTTACTTGCCTTAATCCGCCGCTTCGCTGAGCATTATGGGTTATAAAATTAAATAAAAAAAATTAAAGTTTATGGAATGCGAAAAATAATTATCCTAAAACCAATTACATATAATTTCATCACTTCAGATGGTGATAGCCTACATAAGTTAAGAATAGCTACATAAGTTTTAACTGATTCGCGACAAAGAAACACATTCATTTTCACAATATACATGTAGATTTTTTTCAATTTTTAATGAAATGATTTACCTACATCTTACTTTTTTTTAAAATAATGATACCCTCTCCACTTGCATACATTTTAAGATGAAAACATTACGTCTTCACTCACAATTTAGTTTGTGGTAAGAGTAAGAGGCTTAGAGCTCGCATTGCAAATGTGAGAACGATTGTTTTCTCTTGTTCTTTTAAACAATTCGCAAAATCATAGTGTAATATTATGATTTCTACAAAGTGTTGCTTTTTTAGTCATATATTATGATTGTTAGGAGTTATATAATGAAGACAAGGTGTAATGTGAAGAATTATATTTATGTTTTTGTAGTTTTTGACTTTAAAATATTGAATGTTGATGCACCTGATTGATTAAGAAATACTATATTAAATAGGTATAACGTAAAACGTAAACACCATATAAACTAATATCAAACTTTATAATTTCCTTTTGACATATGTAATGCATAATTGAGATATATATTTTTTTTCTAAAATTTAGATATCAAGTGAACCAGCGTTGAATTTAGGACCTCAACCGACGCCAGAAATGGAAGCGATAGCGCGGGAGGTGGACGCTCTGGCTCGCGAGCGGCTGGCGCTCGAAGCCGAGTTGGCGACCAAGCAGCGAGACATCAATGTTAAAAACAGTGAAGCGGACAGTTTGCAGGTAAATGTGTAATTAGTCATTGACCATGATTATTTATTGTAAATAGCTCCATGTTATTGATTGCTTCGTAACACATAGTCATTACAGAATACAAATTGTTTGTGCATTTTTTGTGCAAAATTTATGAATTTTTTAATTTCTGTCTTTTCAAAACCTTATAATTAATTTAAAACATAAAAGAAAAGATGTCTGTATAACTTGGTAATTTAATGAATTACCTTGGTCATAGATATCTTTTCCTTAATGAAATATAAACATGTAATAAGAAAATACTTGAAGAGTAAGGTGTTTAGATTCACATTAGTCCTTGTTTTTCAAGGTACATTTTGTGAATTCTAAAAAATAAATTTTTGATCACAGGTTAATATAGTCTTTTGTATTTAAGAAAATATCTTTCTGCACTATAATAAAAGATTTGTAAAAAAAATTGTGCACTAACATGAATTATTTGTACAAAGACAAGAACAAGTACTAATAATTTTTGTAAGAACATTTAGATAATATGCCTACTTGTTTTACAATAACATTATTTTTTAAATAAACCCCATGCTATTGCAAAAACACAATTGTTTGCATATTAACCTCAATATCGAAGTAAAAACGACCTCAAGACATTGACATCTACTCTACAGCTATATCCATAATAAATGTCTATAGATGTAGCTATTTTCAATCTATTTGAAAATATTCTATATCTGTCTCCATCATCATAGTTATTTATGAGTGTTCATCATAATTCGTCACCACTGCATCAATTAATACTGTTACATACCCAAACAAAATTAAAATAGATTTTCATACATATAATTCTAGGCGTCGTGTGCCCGTTTTGCTCGGCGTTATGGGTTATGAAAGTAAAAAAAAAAACAGCCTAAAACCATCTACAAATTATTCCACTTTGAATGATCAGTCCCATAACAATACATTCAGTAGTTTTCAACTGATGTTTAGGCAAAGAAAAGATTGTTATCATTATATATATATATATATATATATATATATATATATATATATATATACATATATATTATATTAATATTACATATGCAATTATACATTTTTTTTTTTCAGAAAGTGTAATTAAGGATAAAATGACTTTATTGTAATTATTTAGTAGATATGTTAATTATTAATTAATAAACAATTGAACATGTGGTTACAGAGCGAGTTGGACACGCTAACAGCCACATTTAAACAATTAGAAAATCAAAAAGGAGAAGCGCAAAAGAGGTTAAATGATTTAAAATCACAGGTAATTTTTTTTGTGTTTTGTTAAACATTATTCATAATGCATAATGCAATAAATCTTTAGCCACCTAAGAAGCAAAAAATAGTTTTAGGGAAATATTAGTATTATATTACAATATATTACTAATTGTATGTATAGATATAAAATAGTATTATTTTAGTCCGCTGAGAAATCTTACTCTTAAAGAAGTTCATAAATTATTTTGATATGTTCTTTGTGCCATTATGTCCTTTTCTTTGGTTTCAGTTTTTTAATTAAAATTTATGTTGAGTATTTGATGTGGATTCAAATTAATTCATGAATACAAAATGTACTATCTCAAGGAACAATCTTTTAAATGTTGCTTTATAAGCAAAGAAATTTTTTCATCATTTTTTTTTGTGATTTTGCAATACATTTTTTTTTTATCGAAATGTGTTTAAATACACTTATGTTAGACGACTTATTATTTGTGTATCTTAAGAATTCCAATATTAATACAAAAATATATTGTGTAAAGTTAGTTTTGGTGGTATATTATTATTGTTTTTGAGTCAGTTTTTACTTTACAAGCGCAAGTTTTGGTCATTGTTTAAGAATGTGTCCACGACGCGACGATTGCTCGCCATGAATAATTTTAAAAGAAAATGAAAAATAAACTTACCTTAATTTTTATGATAAGATTTCACATTATCCACTAAAAAACAAGTAGATTTGGTTTAGCATCAGCATTACATAGCAACTAACATTGTTTCCATGTGTTTAGTACACCATATTAGATCTTTCAAATTTTACTATATTTTAGGTATGTACAAAAATCCCCACATATCCTAATTCAATTTTAATGCTAATTCAACAACTAATTATAATAAAAAAATGTTCAGATCAAATTAGATATGATTTTGTGTATGTTATATATTCAGTTATTACACATCATTTAGTATATGCAATAAAATCTTAAATTAGTTAATATTACTTTCACTTGCACTTATAAAGAAATGCATGCAATTTTTCAAATTAGTGCACAGACAGGCATTTTGATCTAGCTGACACAAAGCTGCACATATACTATGAGTTTATGTAGTCTATAATTCTGGTATACAATAAAATGCCATTCTGTAATGGCATGGCTTTTTCACATTTGCTTCAACATCTTGAATAAAGTTAATTTATGTTCTGAAATCTAGGAAAGTCAGAAATACTTTACAATTCACATAGACACTATAATTAGATAATGACGACCACCAGGTACAGTGAAATATATTATTTAGGTGGTAAAACATGGAAAAAACAGTCCCGCAAGCGATTGGTTCCTCCGGATAATGTTAGAAAATCAGAAGATGATTTCTGATCATAAAAATCTACACTGAACTAGTACATTAAATTATAATAGAATGTATGGCGATTCTCCAACTGCTAAAATCGGCATACTATGGCAGACAGGACGAAAACTGTAAAAGAAAGAATTAAAAGAATCTGTATTATTCTAGTCTATAATGTGGTTTTAGGTAGAAAAGCTGCGCTCACAAGTGGCAGCACAGGAGGCTGCTGCAGCAGAAACAGAGGCCGAAGTGGCTGCCCGGCGCGCCGCCGCCAACACGTTGCGCGAGCGCGAGCGCACGCTGCAGGAAGAAGTAGCGAACTACGAAGCAGAAGCGGAATCGGTGACAGCTCAGCTTAGGCGCATCGTCCTGGCTGTCAGTCAGGTCGAGTCATTTATTCTTTTTAAATGGAATTAGATGTGTTTATATTGCAGAATGACATCTTTTCATAATTCAAGGCACTATAAAAATGAAAATAGACTGTAAACAAGATCACGAAATAAGTTATAGTGTAAGAAAAATATAGTAGTTTGTTTTTTATACATTTTTGGAAAAACAAAAGTTCGCCTAATAGATTTCTTGTTAAAATAAGAAAAGTACTATTTCACTTTGCAAATTTGAGTATGTTTAATTAAATATATATATATATCAAAATAATAGTGCGAATTAGTTTATTTTGGTGTTCCTGAATAGATTTAATCATATTGTTAAATACGAGAATTACATTTGGAAGTGAATATAGTACTTTTTATCTATCTCATGCCACTAATTTCAAGAATCTGTATGAAATCCCAGTGAAATGCATTAGTTTAAAAACAAGTTTAATATAGTTCCATAGTTTCCAAGTAAATAAAACTTATTTACTTATTTGTTAAAGCTCTTAAATCTGTGTCAAAAGAGAATACCAAAATTTCAGAAAGGAAGTTATAATTTCCTATTTTAGAATAGTTTGAATTCAGTTCTAAATGACTAAGTAAAAAAACGCTTGCTTGACGATTTGCCAGTCCGAATTGACGGTTTTGCCCGGCGATAAAAGCTCATAATGAAAAATGCTCTTTTAATTCGACCATACACATAGCATCAATTTATTGCGAGTTAATCCAGGTTTCGCTAGTCAGTGGAGCTTTGAAAAATGGTTCAGTTTCATTACGTTTTAATAGAGAATCGCAAATGAGTACATAATTCACTAGATTTCTTTCAGTGAGCACACGTTGGACCCAAGTATTGAGCTGTTTTTCTATGTCCAACTTTCTCAAATGTTTTGAAACTATTTTGTGGTCAATTCCTATGTGGTAAGAACTAATGTGCCGATTTGCTTTACTTTTTTCCAAAATGCCATCAACTTTATCCATAACAGTTAGATCAGAGTGAAGTTCGTCTTTGACATCAAAATTACCGTCCTGAAAATGCTTGAATCAGTTTTGTACTATTTTACTGACTGCGTTAAGTTCATAATTATCACAAATTTTTCGCGCGTTTTGTACCGCATTTTGCTCTTTTTCGTAACAAAACTTCAAAATGTATTAAATTTCTGTTAAATTTACTGATTTGGTGGACAGAAAAACAATAGAAAAATGGCAAGACACTGTTTTCACTTTTTATTTTTCCTTTTTTAAAATGTCAATTATTTTATGGTATAAAAACTAGCCAGATACAAACAACACAACCAAGAAAGATTTCACTGTAACTTTTTACTTGTACAATATGAAAAAAATTTTTTCACCAATCTAATATGAACACCAGTTTTTTTTTATTTCATTGTGTATTTAATGTCTATGGAAAATAATAGAAATATTAGAACCAGTGTGTTAACCATTGTTTAACTGTCGCTCGTAAGACTTCGACTATTCAAGAAAATACAATGAAATGTGCTTTGATGATAAAAGTTTTTACCCTAATATAATATTTTATAACAGGCGAATATAAAGATAGCGCATTTGGAAGAACATCATCGTTCCTTAGAGGAGGCGTGCACGGCGTTGAGTGCGGTCGATAGCGGTGCAGCGGCGGCACACGCTCACCTGTCGCTCACGCCGCAGTTCTCGGCTGCGCATCTTGATCGCCTCGTACGCAGCGCCACACCCAACGATGCACTGGTTTATATTATTACTTGTTTATTAAGTTTCGCTATATACTGAGTTATATAGATAATAGTACATTGAAGAATGTGTAGCAACTATTACAGCAGTCATATTTTTTTTATATTTCTTATTTTGTATTTCTATTTTAGAGATACAACGAAATTTTACCTTTAAATGAAAATAGAAGTAAATTTTAAAGAAAAAAAGAATAAAGAGAAAATAGGCATTACTTATTATATACAGACAAAAAAATATAAAGAGCATAACTTCATACTTATTTGTCAAGGACTAGGCAGATACTATAGATCTCCATTTACTATGATCTATACATATCTCTTTTGCTTTGCAGACAGTCATTCATTATTTCAATTTCTTCCATTATAGGTTTTTAAAATTAGTTCCTATTTGATTACGATAAACTATTTGGTCATCACTTTGACTTACATTAAATTATCTAGGGCAATTTTGTCTAATCTTTTAGCAAACGATCGCTTTATAGATTTCATTTGTCATTATACTGTCTTAAGTTTGTTAATGTCTTCAAACTTTAAAACCACTCCAACATACCTTATTCTCTTTGTTCGCGCAGGGATTGCCCTGAGGGATAGTCAGTTCGGGAGCTTACCTAGATTTCGCTGGCGCTCCGGGCAGCGATCGTCTAGTGGCACTGTTGTGTTGTTCACTCCTGCAAATTATATATTTTCTGTATAAAAGGTAGATCAATCCCGCACTGGCCTGCGTAATTTGGTTTTTACTCGTTCGCACGTAAGCAAAATACCTCCTATCTGCTACGAAACGAGTATTTCTGACGTCTGTCGTATCTCCCTCCTGCTCCCGCATCTGTCAGTTATTTATTGTTTATGGGAGACAAAATATCATTTTAAAGGGGGGAAAGTGGCGTGAACAACTTCTAACTACGACGCCAATGAAACCACACAGCTCTCGCACATCACTGTTTTTATATCTTCCTTTCAAGGACATTTTACTCATGCTGTACAGAATTCACAGTTCCACTGCATCGATTCTTTCATGTTTCTTCTGCCAAACTCAATTTTAAGGGTAGATATTAGAACTCGATTATGGGTAGTTAAACCAACTTGCTGTCGTTCATAAGCAAACAACCAAGTCACATAGATCATTTTACTTGTTCAACTTTTTTACCCTTCTTTATAAAATTATTCTTTTACGTGTTTGATACACTATGAACTTGGTTTCATTTACATTTATGTCTATAACTGACAGTACCATTTGTTCATACTATATCCTGCAACTTGCACTCCAATGTTGTAAGGATTATTTGATTGTTAGCATAGATTTATATTTAAGCTGTAACTCACTCATTCTCAGAATACATTTATACACTATAATTTAGATAGTTATTTATGAAAAAACTGTACAGTCATAGTGATGTTAATTACTAACAATTAATTGTCTGACATTTCAAAATATTAGTATGAAATCAGTTATTGTATACTCCATTTATTTTAAAGTAGGCATTGTAATTTAAGATTCACTTTATGAACAGAAAGATTCAGAGAGCGTGCTATAAAGTTCACTTCTTTTGTGCTGTTTTATTCTACGATATATTACAATTTTTAAATTATGTAGTTAATATAAATTAGCAATAAAAATAAAATTGTTATTTTTATTGTAGAATACATGACGATGGATATATAAATACTACAACGTCGTTCCTTGTACAGGATGATGAACCTTTCGAGAAAAGTGACGGATTCGCGACGATGAATGGGTCAGCGGCGGGAGCGGGTTTCGATTCGGACCCTTTCAAAGATGGCGCGTTCGGCGCCGCGCTACCTCCCAACGACCCGTTCGCACCTTCCGCAACGCGCGCTGCCGCTGTGGTATTTACGTTTTATAGGATTTATTTGTTCTACTATATAATATGTTTCATTTTTTTGTGAAAAAATTATTTAGTTACAAAATTACTAATCATACTGCATATTGATAATGCATAAAATCGTAATATACAGGACGGAATCGATCATGCATCTTTTTTACAAATTTCCTCCTTTTTTAGAACAGCTTTGCCAAAGTAACGAACAAAAATATATCATTGAAAATATATTTATAAATAATATAGATACAATCTTACTGTATGCTTAGCCAGATTGCAATCGCGAGCGCTGTGCTGGGTGACCTCGTGCCGCGCAGTGTGCCCGGGCACGTGACGAACTCGAATTCTGCCCCGCGCTCGGACTATGCTCGGAAAAGGCGACTTTGAAAGAATTAATCTTGTCACTTACCTACAAATGACTTGATATCGTCAGCAATGTAAAGGTCGCCGAAAGTACTATTACATTAGTCTCTGATTTTCCACATGTGTTCCACTCACCTCTAAACAAACAAGGTGAAATAAGGAAAACTATCGCGTAAAGGATACACAGCACACAATATCATTTGCGGACTCGCAGGTTTTTGACTATCGGGTGTTTCATTATAAAGCCTTAGAGCCCCAACAATAAATCATGTTTGCATATTCGATAGTAGCGTAAGACATTATTGTGAAACACTTCAATATTAATGCCATACAATCTTAGTTTCAAAAACGCCAATATTGTAAACATAACGTTCATAACAAAGCACCTAAACTTCCTTGGAAGTTCAACGACCGCACGCGGACACACTTCGCACTGAGCTAGGGAGACGCGGCAGCATGCACTGTCGCTAGCGCGAGACTGGCTGCACTCATAAACCGCTTCGTGGCAGCGTTTCGCGCTTAGCTACGGGGCTCGGCGTGACACACAACTTTCACAGGGTTGGATCATAGTAAATTTTTAGAACACGTTCTGCGTTTTCATTGGCAAATGGTTTTTTTGGCAAAGAGATTATGAATATTTGCGGAAAAATGCACGATTAATTCCATGCAGTATAAAAATGTATGCAGGCTAAACTATCTAGTGATACAAAGATTACATTTCATATTTTTCAATTTGATTAAAATTTATATTTATTTACTTTATTGATGACGTGTTTTCGTTCAGTAACAACTTTATTGATTCATGTGTTCCAGTATGTAGAGACATCTTAAATTATATTAAATGTCAAAAGCGATTTTTGTTATATTTAACCATAATTAATCATTTTTGGGTCAAGAAATTCGCCATTAAATTATAATTAATTACTAATATTTAATTATTTATATTTAATTATTAAATCACTAATTCCATTATTATCTTTCTGCTGGAAATGACGACTTTGCGGTTTGCAGGTGATAATCAAATGAATAGAGTTAATAATAATGGTGCTTGTTGCTTTTCCATATGCACCACTACCAGTAAGTATCGGTTGCAGCATTCTTTACTTATTAATATTTGTTCCATTGTCGTACATTAGTTGGCATTATACTATTCACATAGTAACATGCAGCTTCGTCGGAATATAAATAGAAAGTTGCATAATCTTATTTGAATCATAAATGTTAAATTCAACTACACAATACAATACAAAATACAATAAAACACACTATTTCATCACAAAAGCTAGATAATTTGGTCATAATGTTATTACAGGTTTGATACATATCATTTTAAATATATGATAGTAGAAATACATACTTTTAGTAAAAAATGAACAAAACACGAGCACAAAAATAGCTTGTGGCGCACGTACATTATGGTCGCCGAGCGATGTCAACCCGCCGTGATTATAGTTGTGTTCCAGCCGATACAAGTAGCAAAAAGGAGACATTATGAATAAAGTTATTATTTCTTTTTTTATGTGTGATTTTATCAAGTAATACTCATGGAAATCTTCTCCATGAGCCCCCGACCACATTTGACACTATTTGTATAAATATATGATATTTTCACAATATGATTTACATCGAGAGAAAACTATTATCACAATTTATCACTATAAATCATTAAAAACTAAAAAAATTTGAAAACGTATGGAAACAACATGTAAAATAAAATAATGACTCATTTTATTCATCAAAATTGACAAAGGTAAGTTTAGACACATTTTTCATTTATTTGCTTCCAAGAAACACTATAAAAGTATGAGGGCTACACTGAAATGATCAGTAATCAAGTATTTAGAACTGAGTTAGAATAGAATCTTTTTTGTTATGTGAATACTGGCCATTTAGTATGGTGATAATGTTTACACAATCAATAAGAAAATGTCTTTAAAAAAGAATATTTCAGTTTAAAGTTAAAAACAAAATGGACTTCACACAGGAAAATTTCGGTGCCACTGTTTATCACAACTTTCGCTGAGGGTTACCTCCAGATGGGTCTTGCTCAGTTTATTTCTATTCATGAATTTGAAACACCTAGTCAAGCAACAATATACCGGTTGTATGCAGAGTTTCGACGAGGTCGTGCCTCTTTCGGCATCATACCTAAACTTCCTTGGAAGTTCACATCGACAAAAATCAGCAGTAACGCCTGAAAATATCGCTGCTGTGCAAAAATTGTACAAGATGGCCGACATGCGACTTATAAGCAGATTCGGGCAACTATGGGTTTTAGAATGACTCCAATTCATCGTATTTTACACGATGAATTGGGTCTCAGAAAGTTAGTTTCCTGTTGGGTACCCCATAATTTGAAGACCAAAAGCCAGCTTGTATCAATTGGTGCTGATCAACTCTGCAAGAATTCAATGGAAGGAAATTCAAAGCTGTTCATAACATCGTTTCAGGTTATGTAACATGGAATTATTTATATAAGTCTAAAAGAAAACACAAACCGGTAATTTGGGTCTTGAAGACAAGCTGAAACCAACAAAAGTAGTGCATTCCCACAACGTGTCTTAAGAAAGAGCGATCGCTTTGTTTGTTTTGAAAAAAGGATACGTTACCACAATTCCATTATAGAAATACAGAAAGGTCACTGCAGAACACCATAGTTGTTTATTTGCCAAAAATGATAGATGAACTTCATAATTTATATTTGAACTTCATTAAATGACCCAAAACGTCGCATCGTATTCCATCATGATAACGCGAGCACCCACATCGCTTACAAAACAAACTACTTTTTGAGGTAGGAAAATGTTGAATTGTTGACCCGTCTTTCGTACAGTCCTAACTTGAGGCTTAAAGATTTCATTACATTACCTAGAATGAAAGATTTATTATGTGTTCAACGGTTTGAAGATACAAAAGTAGCAGTAGCAGCTTACAAATTGGTGATTATGCCAACATCAACTCAGACTGGAATTTCTGTTCAATGATTGATTTTATTGAATGCAAAAGTACATAAATATAAAATTAAAGTAAACAAATAATTTATTTATATCCTGCATCTTGTTCTTTTTATTCCTGATCACTTTGGTGTACTCCTCTTATACACTGTACTATTCTACAAACTATTTTATGTGATTTTCATATATATATAAATTCAAAAGATAACAAGACGACACTCGGATTCCTTTTGTAAATTCTAATATTAAGAATACAGAATACACGCGAACACGATATAGTGATGCTATAGTGACCTAAACCCACCTTAAACTATTTAGCTAACTTCAAAAATTTATTATAAATTTTAGGTGTATGCGACGTAGTATCGTCGATGTTTTTTGCAGCTTTATTGTCTAGGTAACAAGATTCGATTTTGTATAAAATTATCAATATAACCCAAAATTTTAATATGAATTTACTTCTGACGCCTATCCTCGCTTCCGCTACAGTATTCGCGCGGTCGCATTGAAACGATACATGCGCGCGACAGTAGCATGGACATTGCTAACAAACCAATACTTGTGTCCTTAAACATTAGTTTAATAAATTTAAAGGGGTTGTATTATGTGTATTTTCAAGATGTTCAAATTTGTTTGCAGGACGGTTTTTCGTCAGATCCGTTCGCGAGCGCGGGCAACGGCGCCGATCCGTTCGGCGGGGACGCTTTTGCGGCTGCGGATAAGAATAAAGTTGAAAATGTAAGTTGTATTTTCTGCAATATGTAAGTGATTTTTGATATTTTCTTCCATACAGTTCTCTTGATATATTTTGTAAAAATAATATTGAATAGTACGTTGTTTATATGAATAATACTGTATGTTATTTTTTTCTCTTTAAATTTCTTTGTTTAGGTGTATTCTATAGAAAAACGCGAATAAAAAATCTTTTTCCAAGACGTTGTTTTATAATTTGTTAAATTTTTAGGGAATTGTATTGTTGCTATGCTATAGATATCAGTAGACTTCAATGTAATGTTATCAACAGCAGATGGCATTACTTGACATAAATTAAATAGATGGCATTAACTTAAGAGCAGGTAGGTAGCAGTAAATTTTGTATATTATTTAGTGTGTGTATCAATGAACATGAGCAACTTCTGTGAGAAATCATCATATTCCCATAGCAAACTATTACAATGTAATTATGTATATAAAAAAATAGTATATTAACCAATATTTATGAATAAAACAGGAGGATCCATTCGCAGTTTTGCATGCGCCAACCCGAGACTCTGCGTCGCCGACGCCGTCGTTACCGCCCAAAAAGCATAAGACGCCACCGCCGCGCCCCGCGCCGCCGCGCCCTCAACCCCCTCAAAAGGTACTCATATATATTGATGTACACATAGGGACAGTACACAAGCTGGTATTTATACAATACCAATGATGAATGTATTTTGAGCGTGTAGGTATAATGATATTTTAAAAATAATCAAATATGGCTTTGCAGGAATACATGCAATTAGTAAATTTTATGTTGTTTGTCTTATTGAAATTAAAAATAGAATTAATGTAAAATGAAATATATTACTGTAAGTAATATAATTCATTTTTTTTATAGTTCTTGCTGACTTGTGTACTGAACAGATTTAGTAACAATAAGATTTTCACATTCTTAAGTGCAAAATAAATAAATAAAAAATAAGTCTCAGTATGTTCTGCACACTCTAAAGTCTACTATAATATGATAATTAACAATTAAAATCATGATCGAAACTTTACACTAATTTCCGATACCTAGTTAAGTGTGTAAATATTTATTTTGTTGTTAATTTTATTTTAAATCGTTGGATTTATACTAATTTCTTATTCATAAAAATCCTCAATTCCTGTGCATCCCTTTTTTTATTTTGTAGCAGTATGTAGTGTTGATGTAATCTCCGTAACTTGTCTTTTCATTTTTATTATTTTAAATGCTGCAGAGAAAGTAAAATGGTACGAAATCAGTTCTATCAGTTATCACATCCACGAGACCTATTTTATATCCAGTTTTCGAGAATGGCATTTTAATACTTGTATAATTTTTGTATTGGTCAGTATTAGGTGTGACTACTTTGAACTTTTATCACTACAACTGTGCTCAACCACATTTTCTTCTTATGTTTTTATGGTTGTAAGAAGATATTTTTTGATGATGCAATTACAATTGGGTTTGATTTGGGTATGGTATGGCTTTCAGCTGCCTTTGATTTAGTACACTTCATATATAAATCTAGTTTTTTCTCAAGCAAGGATAAAATGTCACTCTTGTATTTGCTTTAATCTTAATATTTGTGCAGTATAATGGACTTGCTTTCTCTGTCTGTTTTTTGTATACCATTGACATATAATTCTTTAATCTCATGTTTAAAATGTTGCCATTTTAAAATTTTGGTGTTCTCTTTGTTTGATGTTTACCATAATGCTTAAAAAAATAATATGAAAAGTAAATTATGTTTATTATTGAGCATATGAATTTATTAGCAAGACAAAAAATTCTTGACAAAATATTAAAAATTGAGTATATTATGTTTATAAGCGTTTACATTTAAAATGTTTGGATGTACTGTGTTATATCATTGTGTTTTGTTTTTTTTTTATCCTAATATTCGTTAGATTCTCATTTCATTTTCATTCATATTGATTTTCAATTATTTGTGGTAGTTAATCCTTTTTTTGGTTTTACACTCTTAACTATTGGAGGGCTCATTTCTAACACTGAATAAATGCTATTATTATAAATTTGCGAGTGCATGCCACAGTTTTGTCATTGTGTTTAAAATATGGGTATTCTTTTTTTTAAAGTGAGATAATGAAAATGTGTATTATAATTTTATGGGTACATTGACGTGCGGTATGCAGTCGGTCGCTAAATGTCATCACCTAACACTCTGTCATTGACATCGCTAACACGGCTCGTGTGCTTGTCTCCTTGCATTGCAGCACTAAACGGACGCCGCGCGCGGCGGGAACGGACACGTGCGTACCACCCCGTCCTCGCTCCTTGATTCACCCTTTCACTCTATTTAATTCACTAACACCGGTCGTAACACGCCTATTCCCGTTAGCATCGGTTTCGCTCACACACCGCCTGTTTGTATTACGTTCAGAGCGAGCGCAGCGCCGACTCGACCTTGGACTTCACTGAGGACCCATTCAAGGACTACCGCTACGAGGACCCCTTTAACATCGAGGATCCTTTCGCCGACGTCGCGGACGCCCGCAGCTCGATTAAGCCGCAGGCCTCCGGTTTCGCCGACTCGTTCGCGCGACCGACTTCGGTGGCCGGCTTCGAGACCGACGACTTTTTCTCGTCAACTCTGAACGGCGACTTTCCGAAACCCGAGAGGCGCAGCGGTCGTGTATCCGCACCACCGGTAACTTTTGATCCATTCTCATCGAATTCCGAGTACAGACAGAAGGCCGTTCCGTCCGCGCCGCCGGCCAACGACAACACGTGGGCCGCCTGGCCCAACGATAACTGGGCCGCCGACGATGCCTGGGCCACGGCTGACGCCGGCAAAACTAACCAAAGCTCTTCAAATAACTGGAACAATAAAGAAGACAGTTGGCCGAACAAAACTGACAACTGGGCGAAATCTGATTCGTGGGGCATCGATCATAACCGAAATTTAAACGATACATGGCCGAATACTATGCCGTCAAATAAAAAAGAAAAATCGCCGAAGTCGGTTAAATATGCTCGCAGCTTAGTTAATACAATAGGAGGAATTGGACGGAATAGAAAAGAAAAAGAGAAAAAGAATAAAGATAAAGGAATCGATTTACGCGCGTCAGATGCGTTCCCCAGTGAAGAACAACAGATCGCATGGGCGGCGGCGGAGTCCAAGAGACTGGAGGCTGAAGAGGAGGAGCGGCGCAGGCAGGAGGACGTGGAGCTGCAGATAGCGCTCGCAATTTCGAGACAGGAGAAGTAAACGAATTGGAGTAAGCTTTAATAGATGTTTTTGATTATTTTTAAGCTTTTAACAGTCGACGCGACACCGCGTAGCGTGTTGGTCCAACGCCTTTAGATAACTACAATTTTGTGTTTAAGATGCACATAGAGATTTAATAGATAGACAGATGAGTAGTCTTAAAAAGAAAAATCAAATGTGGTTTGATTTTATATAACCTCCTATATTGGTTACAGATTTCTATGCAGTCACACTAGTCATCTTGATTAATAATAATACTCTTATTGGCCTTCCCATTGAAATCTAAAGTTGCAATAGTTAAAATGCGTTAGCTTTTACATGTATTTATTTGTATAAACCCAGTAATTACATTTAAATATTCATCATACAACATAAAAATGTTGTATAATTAAAATCAGCAATTTTATTTCTGACAGTAACAGTGAGATTTATTTAATTAACACAAAATGAAAATGTTTATTCAGAAATTTTGTCCAATGATTACACTAATTAACACCAATCCTTGCTTGCATATGATTTTTGTTTCTCTAACCTGAAAAAAAAATATATTCTTGTATTGCCAGAAATCAAATTGCTGTCTGAAATCAGACATAATTCAAATGAATGTGGGATGAACAGCAATCCGGCTACAGATGTGTGTATTTTCTACTACATTAGTTAGTTTGAGTCAGTTCAAAGCAATAAATGTATAGTATAATAACTAAATTATTTGCGCTTAGGTAAATACTGTATGTAACGGTCATATATTATCACATAATCACAATACATGATAATCGCGAATCAAAATAATACATTAAAAATAATCTTGTGGATGGCATTTGTAGGGGCACATATTACTCGTCCTCGTCCACATTTCGCGCGTGACTAGTGTTATTATCACATTAATTGTACATGTACATAAGGCCTAATGATATCTTGCGGTAACTAATGATATCTAAACATTAGCTTGTGAAACATATGAGAAGATATTATCTTGCAAACATCTTTGCGTCTATCGGTGTTCGTTTCAATGTTATCTCGGTTAGTGCGCGTTCAACGACGCCGTCATCACTGAGTTAGATATCGTTTGCGCGGTAGTTGTATAGATAATGCCATCAAATGTACATAGCTAAGGTCTATTCTTGCTTTATCATGTTTTTCTCTGGAATATCGGTTACGAACTCTTTGAAAGTCATTTATTTTATACATTATTATAATGATGAGGATAAGCAATTGTTTAACTGAACCGACGCGGCGACGTGCATTTGTATTTAATTCTAGAACATTACGATTTTTGAATTAGGCGTCCAATGCCAATATCCTCATAACAATATAAGTAGAAAATGATTTCCAAATGGTAAAGAAACTTTATTTCAAAAAGATAAATATATTTATTTTATATGTTTTACTACATTTAGGCAGATGTTGTATGAACCACTTTGTACAAATTAATTTTGCTCTAGAGCATTTTGTTTGTCAATTATTAGAATATAACTAGAACCGTGTTCTGATATTATTTTTTTTATATCTTTTAAATAAAATTCTCTGCAGCCAATTCTTGCCTGAATATTTGTAATACATGCATGAATATGTTCACAGTTTCAATTATTTTTTATTTGTGAAATTTTGAAAATTTGTTGTTATAAAAACACTGACGCTAGAATTGTCAACACCAGCCAAAATGTAGAAAATGCTATATATAGTGTACCTTAAATTTCATAGTATACCTATGTAGCTATTAGTCACTTTGTATATTGTTGGACATTACCATTTGATAATTAGATATAACTTATTTAATAATTGCAGTTTTATATTACCATATATTATTTTCATGGTTATTGAATGTTCTAAGTACAATTGTTAAGTTGTACGCATTATTCGGTAGTTGTAAAATTACATATTTTTTTGCCTCGGGTACATATGTAGATATTCAGAAGATATAAAGCACAATGACTATAGTAATAGAACATTATCAGTTTGTACTTATCGGGCTAACGTTTTATGTAAAATGTTTCATTGAGAATTAAACCATTGGCTCTTCATGAAACAACATGTACTAAACTATATATCTTGATGTTTAGGTGTGCAGTTTGTGGTGGATTTCTATATCCATTCCCAGATCTCTGTTTCCATTTTCAGAAAATAAATGTGTAGATTAAAATACAAAATTTGACCAATATCTTTATAAATCTCATTTTCTTTGTCATTTTTTTTTTATCTGGCTTAATTATTATGCTTACACATATATGTAAAATTCGACGCTTTTACTGGTAACCAAAGGTACATAATTTTTAATTTTAAAAGGATTACAGACCTGTGTGTATGCTGTGCGAATCTAAGGTCGCGTCAGGTATATTAAGTATTTTGCATTGTCTATTAAACTTAAAAAAATTGTCTCTTTTTTTTTGTATGTTATTAAAAAATGTTATTTAATTATATGAATTCCAAAGAAGGTATCGTATCGAAACATGTGACCACCGATTGCTGAATGTGATTCGCTTTCTGTTTTTATTTAAATGATATCCTGTTTCATATAAAAATCTACATGTACGAGTACGCGCGTCGCACGTCCGCACTGCTCTATTAGTGCCTTTCCATTGCTATTGTTTGATGTGAAGATGTCACTATGCGCAAACTCGTTATATGTACAAATTTAAATATTAATGGTAAGTTATCGAAACAGTATAATGATCTCTTGTAACTGATTATGCATGTGATGTTCCAGAAAATTAGACTATTTGCAGGTGGAATTAGGAAAATATTTAAGAAATAAACTTTGCGGTATCACTTGCATAAGGTTGTTTATTACTCAGTAATAGAATATAGAGTTTCTTCCATTATTGACTAAGTCTGGGATTCGCACTCGAGTCTATCAACCGGCTTATACTGAAGCAAATATACAGAGCGGACACGATCAGCAGATATGACATATTTATGTTACAATCTGTCTGGTGGATTTATACGGCATAAGAATCTTGCGTTAAAATCCTGAGTATGAATCCTAAGCCTTATGCATTTTTGATGCTATATTTGATGATTGTACACTAGGGGCTCAAATTGCAGAATTACTTCAAAAATTCTTCACATTTTCTCACATTCAAGGTTACTTTTAAGCTTTATATTTCTGATTGAGATTTATAGCTATATGATTTGATGATAGTCATGCCGAGAGTAAATTAAGGAGATCTAAAGTGTATAATAATATACAATTTGTATCTCCAATATAACCAATCCATCACATAAGTTCAGTAAGACCACAGATGTTTATTAAACATTTTCTTGGAATATATGCGAAAACTAACATTAAAAACTTCACACAGTCTCTGGTGTAAATACTCTATTTTATCAGTTCAGTGTCTATAGCAATCCTGGACTTCCATTCGTTCGCTGCATGGCCATTACCAAATCACGTCCCATCCAATTTCAAGAGGAGTGCCAGGGCTTCAAAATAACTTCGTATGTATGAAAATTTTATAGTGTTTCTCTAATATGTCTCACAGCGTAACTAATATCGAGTTTGCGTATTTGTGACGTCATATCACTCTAATATTTTAGGTAAAATGTAGGTGTTAGTATTTCAAATTACAATGTTAGCAAAAAAGGGCTTTCACTGTCAACTGCATTTTGGTATATGTGCATTTTCAATAGTGTGTACAGTTTTCCAATTTGCATTCTTAATTAATATTTGCTTTGTAAATTTGAATAATTTTAATTGTTCAAACGATGTCTGCCCTAAAGTAGGACAACTATAAGCATAGAGTTTGTATTTATTTCCCAGTTTTTTATCTTTATAGCAACACTGTAAAGGTTATCGTACGCACGGGCCGATCGCGCCGCCTCCGACAAATAACTAACTTTTAGAATTAAAAAATGTATAAGTGTACCTATACTTATTATACGTGTAACTAAATATAAATAACGGTGTATTTATAAAAACTTAAAAGTTGTTAACTCTTTCTTAGGCGCTGTTGTTTGAACGATCTGTTGAGTCGCGCGGATTTTTTAATGGCCATAAAGGAATTATAATTATACCCTCTTCTGAAAATACTCATTTTTTTTAATAAGCCCAAATTATCAAAATAACCTCTGATTAATCAAGTTGTCTTAAGAGGATTTTAGTACATGCGTACAATCTTATGTAACTAGTTTCTCTGATGGCGAAACGCAAATTCTAATAGTGGGTAGTTATTTTACATAACAAGAAGTATTGTTATTTTTATGTTAAAATTTTAATGTAAATTCTAATTTTTTTTTTTAAGTATGTTGTCCTTTTATAATAGTTACTTTACTGCATTATAGACGAATTTTATAGTGTTGAAAACAATTTTTACATATTTGTGGAGCTCCTGAGGTGGATATAAATGTTTAATATCACCGCGGCGCCTTACGAAAAATGTATTTATTTTATCAATACGAAAGTCATAACAAATGTAACTGTAAATGTACATATATAAAGTATTAGTGATATTGTTAGTTTTAATTTAAAGAAAGTGCTCAGTTACATTCCATGTTCATTAAATTAATGTTTTAATTAATATGATTTTTATTTTTATTGTTATTGTCATTTACATAAATATCTCAATTTAAAACTTTTAATTCATATCACTAAAATATTTATTAAAGGAATCTCTCATTTAGATCGTTTCATGGAAACAGAAAATACTTTTTTTATGCAGTCAACATTAACTTTCAGTACTTTGTGAATTCTTTCCTAAATATTTTAATTTCTGGAGAAGATCACGTAATCGAACCGCGCGGCTAGACAGATCAGTCTGTTATTATCGTGTAAACATGTACTTTAATGATATATGGGAAATCTTGTCGTGTATATGTGTACTTTGATGATAAATTCATTATTTGATAAATACAGGAACGAGTTTCACAAAGGCGGTGTACGGGGACGGTAACAGTATTTTAGGGTGCAGAATTCAAAGGAAATGCAGATGCATGGAGGATATTACTAAAACTCGTCGAAATTTCAAGCTTTCAAAAAAAAAAATGCATTGCAATTATTTGTATATCGCAGTAAATATACATAAAATTGAATCTGCGATCGAGTTACTAATTAGAATTAATTCCTAATTACTTGCTTTTGGTGTTTTGTAAACAATTATGACTGTCGCCCGTACACTCCTTGCTTCATAGCATAGTGATAATATAGCGTATTATTATCATCATAGTAAACTGGCTATGAATGTCTGGGCATTGTAGAGTGCCAGACGTGTTAAGATGAAGCTTTACCATTGGTGAGGACATGGGGAACTTCTCTCAAAATTTCTCATTTGCTCTTTATTTTATTATTTCTTATTTGTAATCTATAAGAAAACAAATTTAAGTAGGTTTATAAAGCTTGAAATGTTATTTTTACATAATCATCTCATCGATGCTGAATCGTGAATGAATACTCGAATTGGGTACAGGTAAAGGAGAGGTTAAGAGAGGCAAATTAGGGGAAAATTAATTTTCCATAGAAATTTAAACTTTACTTTTTACGTGACGGTTCGACGTTATTGTGTTCTGCTTGTGTTGAAAAAAAAAATATTAAAAAAATACAAATAAAAATGAAATAAATACTATTACACAAAAATCAAAAAGACGAATATTGCTATTGCAATTTAGTTACTGTTCGAGTTTGAACTGTTTAGCGCGATTGAAATGTTATAGGGTAAGGTAGAGAGAGCGCCCCCCCCCCGCCCCTAGTAACCGACTGTGCAACTAGTATTTATTGGTGGAGATGATTTGTCACAGAAGAATTATTATATTGCTTATATTAAATGTATGTTACATTGTTGCTGTTAATGATTTTTAAAATTAATTTTGTTCAAATGAATAAAAATCATTTCCTGAAATATCTGCGAATACTAAAAACAACTGCATATTAATAATGCACATTATTCAGAAGATTCTTATAAACCTGTTTCTCCCTATTTAACTTAAAATGGATTTATCAATATCTTAGTCATTTTTACCAGACTGAATGAGAACTAAGACTTGATTGTTTACAGTACTGTTTAATTATGGTCATGGTTAAAAAGTCCTTTTTCCTTTTATTGGTATTTCAAAAATTAATATTGCATAATGAAGTTTACTCTCTGTTTCACAAGGGTATATTTCCATTTTTATGTATTCTGTCTGTCTGTCTGTCCAAGTCTGTCGATTGATCTAAATGTCAATGATTACAATCAATATGCACATTTCCAATGTTTTTTTTTCCTGGATGCCTAGATTTGCAAGTTGATTCCTCGTGTTATATTTTGAAGTGGCCTATTGCATTTCATGGTAATAATGTTAATTTTGATTTAAAATACAGGCATAAAAATTGTTACACATCATCTCCATCACAAACAGAATCGTCGCTGAAAATCCCTCGTATGAGCTAAGCATTTATTATAAGTAGATTTATTACAATTTGGACGTATATAGCAATACTGTAAAAACAACTTGTATCAAAATTGTTATGCAACGAAATACAAAATGTTTGTTAACTTTTTCTAGTACAATAATGTCATATCATTTGATATATAAAATAGTTTCATAAGCATCCTTATGAGAATGGCTTTTATCGCTTAGAATTTGAGCTAATATATATTTAGCATAATTAATTTCATATTATAATATATACAATTCTTCTGTTTCATTATCATGTCACTGTTATGTTAAAACATGCCTATTGAAGCTTGGATGCCTAGAATTATTTTAGCATGTTCTTTAGAATCAAACACGATTAAATCAATCATGGACTTATCCATACAAAATAGAACCAGGCCAATAAACATTTCTCATGGATTTTAATATCGGATTACATTATGTTATCGCTTTTTTTATATTGTCATTGTTGTTACGGACATATTTTTTTATTGCAATCTTAAATAGCACATGCTTTAAAACTGTAACGTCATAGTACATTGGATGGATTGTTAGGTTTTGGTGGAATCGTGATAAGAAATTATTGTGTTTAGATGCGACATTTTTTTTTTCTTGAGAAATTCCTGGTCAAACATTAAGTATTGACTTTAAAAAAGAATTTTGCTTAAAAAAATCTGCGTCTGCAATTTCAGTTGCCACATGTTACCTTAAAAAAGTATTTTGCTGTACAATTACACTTTTTTTTTTGACTTATTCCATCCCTATTAAAAGTTTTATGCAGTTTTGTTACTTATACCTAATTAATGTAATGAGATAAACCCTTTTTTCTATACTTTTCAAATAATATTTTTATCTGAAACAATGCAAGCTATGTTTAAAACATTTCCAGATGATTGTATAGCTAATCCGATTGCAATGTAATAGCATGTTATGCGTTTGATGCAATCTTTGAAAAATATTATCAAAGATTCCGTCAAATTATATTAATATCCTCAAAAAATTGTTATTACTAAAAGGAAGTCGCATCTAACGCAAAATAGTGTTGCAAGTGAATTTAGATGTATGTAAATGTTTATAAAATTTAGACTTATGTAATATTTATAAAATTGTGTATCTATATTGTACGACCAATTAAATTTTTATTGATTGCTATCATATCTGAGGGAGAATTGTGTCGCGAGCAGAGCGTGCAGTGTGTCGCGAATTTGTGTCGTTTTCGGTAGACAGTTTATTTATTTTTTTATTTGCACGTAACAACTGCGTGCATGTTCCGTTTCGATGTAAATTCGGCCCAATTTCGCGGTAAATTGCATGAATACGCCATTGGCTCGATCTGTGTCGGGGAACTCTGGAAATGATATGTATTCCATTTTACGTTAAGGCTAGTGCAACTCTTTTTGTTGAGTATTGAAATTATTTTTACGAGGTTATTGTGAGTAAGTAGTTGTTGGATGTAAAACACTTGAACGCTATAGTTATCCCCAAAATGCTCGGTTTCTCAGCATGAGCCCGCGACACGCGTTCCGCCGCGCGCATCTAGTTGAGGAAGTGGATCGGGTTGAGCCGCGCGTAACCATTACCTGCTGATAATAATATGTATTCACTGTAATAAAATCATGATATTATATTAATATGAAAAGAAACAATTCCTGATATAATAAAAAGAAAATGTGACACACTAGTTTTATTCATTACATCCCATATTGTATCAATCACTTGAATATCGTACTACTCAATGAATCTTATATACATAAAAAGACAATAATAATATTAACCTTCACTTGAGTCAAATATAGCATAAGAATATAAAGCATAAAAACGTAGAGATTTGGTTTAAAGTTAATTACATAATTTATAAACCAAGATAATAGTTTTTTCAATTGCTAAAATATATCAAAATATTTAATATTTTATATTATATTAAAAAAAAGTAAAAGAAAGACGTCAACATGTCGTTTGGTTTACTTCCATGTCCATATTTTTAATTCCGTTCATATCTTTCTTTGGTTCGTTTCTGAGCAATATCTTTGACAATTGGTTCAAAGGTTCTTCGACCAGCAGCCACAGCAATACCGCCAACAGATACGTCATGAATGTTGTTGAAAAAAGTACGACGAGCTGCAAACGGCAATAAAACAAAATTTTGTAAAAATATTGGACGATAAATCAAAATATTTCGCATGAAACAAAATAACATTGAAAAGTTAAAAAGATAATTAAAGAAAAACAAAACAGCTTTTGATTTAATTTATATTACAATAAATCGTTAGATCACGCTCTAACAACGCGCATACTATATAATAATAAGTGCAAATTTATCAATTCTATCAATTTTTTCATTTTGATCTTTGATGACACAAATTAATGCCATAAATGAAATTAGTATGTCATCGGTATTACCATCTAATTGCAATATTTCTTACGCCACAAATGATTTCCGAATATTTTTTTTTATAATATGGAACTTCATGTGTACTTATGGTAATATACAAACATAAACGTAATGTCGATGCGTATCATTCAATGCGGATCATTGCGTCACCGGTGAGCGTTTGAACGGTTGGTATCTTTGAATTGAACTTTAAATTCACATTTAGTTATGATAGTTTATATAATTGTATGTTTAACACATAGAATTAACCGACTGACGGACTAATCAATGCATAGCCGAAACAGCTGCATCTAGAAATTTGAAATTTTGCATAAGGTTTACCTTTATGATATAGATGAATACGAAGAAGGGTTTTTTTTTTGTAAAACAAACGATTGGATCGGAATCTGCAGCGGGGGTGGATCGGAATCAAGAACGAGATGAGAAACGGAACGGATACAGAACCATAATTGGATCCGGATCGGGATTGATAGAAAGTTTGCTCGTTACAAAAGATAAAGGAATCATTCTGCGCCCACGCAAACGAAAACTGGTAAAACATGCATAGTCACGACTACACATCCACGATAACTTTGTTACGGACGAACCCTCGAACATTAGTGGAGCATCACGTTAATAATGATTCGATGCGTCCGAGATAGTATCGTCACGTGTTTATACTCGGAAGGTAAGCAACGTCGGCTCGGAGATTTCATATATAACTATGTTCAGTTTTGATAATAATAAACGTAATTTTGATCATGGACCGACGCTGTAGTCGGGATCGCTCCCGCGAGGGGACGTTTTGTGGATTAATGTCATCGACTCTAAATAAGCCTTCAATGAAACGGACCTGCTGGAGGTTCCGTCAATCGCCAAACAGGAATTAATAAGATGTAGCTAATTAGAAAATTAATATGGATTTGTATATTAAGACTTGTCACTTCGAATCATGTATGAATTTATAACAGTATTGTATTAATGACGCTACATGGTGATTAGTTGGGTGACATTTGAATTTCTCGACGGTGAAACTTTGGAATACGTAGAAAAGATAGACAAAAAAGTACTTGGTATATAATAGACAGGAGGGAAATGGATCTTGAGATAGCCCTATTTTGTTATTATAATTACCTAGTATCAATGTTCTATTCGTAACACAATAGTGCAATAAAAAATTAATTAAGCTGCAAAGTGAAAAACCGTGTTAAATGCATTTTTTTTTGCCATTATCGAATTTGTAAGGCAAGTATTTATTAGATTTAACTATGTATCTATTAATGGTTTGTATTTTCATTTTATTGCGAAAATAAACTAAATTATTTCGGCGGTAAAGTAGAGAAATCTTTTGTAAAACAATATTATAAAGTATGTTGTCTGGATGATTTTGTGGCAGCGAATCCCATATATGATATGTAAGTCTAAATACTTAACGAAATTAAAAATAAAGCAGTTGTCGTCCACTTATTTAATATGATTTCATTTTATTTTACGTCGAATATTTTTAATAATGTTTCATCAACTAACCGTGAAGTAATCGAACATGTGAGTGGTTTGCATAGAGCCGTACAATCCCTTCTGGAACATGAAGTGCAGAAGGTACGCCCCGTACGAGACGCGGCCGCACCACGCCCACCCTCCCCACTCCAACACGCCTCTGAATACGCCTGAAACGAGAGTTACATGAATAGCCGCGCCTAGTATTATATTGAGCATCCGTCCACTATGCTAGGTAGGTACGTGTGTGTCACATCATGAGAAATATGGTTTTGGATCATCATAATCATGTTTTGGATCTAGAGAGTTTTAGAAGAAAAAAAAACACGATAGACTGGTTATATACGTATTTAACGCAGTTGCTATAAATAGCTTCCGACTGTTTCGCGATCACTTTCATTTTTAAATATATACTAGTTTCGCGGCTTCGGTACGCCATTACAATTTGTGTTTACACATGCACAAAATACAAGCCGCCTTTGAGGGATCCGGAGATGTTTTCCGAGTGCGATCGAAAGTAAAAAAGCAGTCATCGAGACAAATGAATTTGAGACGTTTGTTTATGACCGCAAAATCAGTCGGTTTCGCTGTATTTTTACTTCTGTAGGTCTAGATTCTAATCCCCATCTAAATTCCGATTCTGGTCTCGCTCTCGATTTCGATCCCGGTTGCACCTTCGATTCAATACCGATCATATCCTATTTTCAGGGGGTTTTCCTTTTTCGCGCAAGGGTCTTAAGTCTGTTCAGGGTAAAAAGTCCTCTTTGTGTAGCCCAATAAGCTCTTCTATCTTCCAGTGAAAATCCCATCGAGATTTCAGCCCTTTCAGCCGTTCTGAATGTTACGCCGTACAAACGGATAATATTTTCAAATTATTTGTTTTTTCTTCATTCTCTTCGTGTGAAGGGGAATGAGTATAAAAAACCCCTAAAACAATTCGACCCTGTAGTTAGTTTCTAGAGCTTTATCCGGAAGTGGCCAAAAAGCGTACAGGAATGCCAACGGCGCGAGGTTGTTAGGGTATCGGTGACGTATAAATAACCTTGTAATAGTAATTGTTTTTATTTCCCTACACACAGACACATATACCTATTTTTATTATATGTATAGATTAAATAGTCATACCTAAAGAATGCTAACCGAATCTTATTACACGTCTATAACGTACGTCCGTTCGTCTGTCTGTCTGTCCTACATTTAATAGCTGTATTGTTAACTGGAATAGGTTGCCAGTTAAAATTTTAAAACAAGAAATGTATTATTATGGTGCATATCCTAACGAACAATACAATAAAACTTGGGGGATCATATAAGAAACTTGGTTTTCTAACGCTTTCTGGTTTTTCTTTAACGTTAAAACAGTAATACATGTATACAAGCGTCAAATTTTAAGTGAAACGACTCGTAATAAAAACCGGTCAAGTGCGAATCGGTTCCGTATTAAAAATTTCGAAATGTATGAATAAAGACTTTTTTTATAGTTAATACATAAAAATCAGTTACATATACTGTTTTGTAACACATCATCTACTTTGAACGAACGCGACTCGCACTTGGCCGTTTCTTTATTCATATCTTATATGTATTGACCGCTTAAATAAATCTAGTCGAAGTTTCTGGAGTTTACCTCTTAAGTATCAATCTCGATATATAGCCCGCGGTAGGCAAATCAGATGGGCGAAATAGGGTATTAATAAAAAGTGCAAGTCTCTTCTCCGTACAACATAATTGCGCATCTTTCATCTCTAGCATTTTCATTGAACTGGTGATTTATAGATGTGTTTAAGTTTTCAATGCATATGGTGTTAAAAATTGTTATCGTTACGATTGTAGTTTTGTAGTTCTAAAAATTTTAGTATGTGACATGTTTTACGTAATATATTCTATTAGATCGTTATAAATACATGTGAATAAAATTATGTACACTCTTTCAGTATTATAAGAGATGCGTTCGCCTAACCTCATGCCCTTTGTGTATATTCCGAGACACGTAATTAACTCCGGTCGCGCGTCGCTGACACGCAGCATTTTTTTTTTTTGTGTTTTATTTTATACTGTTCGACCGGATTTTTGTCTATCATACAGCTAGGCTTTCCTAGCATGTATGCATGTCAAGTCAAATAAGTCGCGAGTACGGCCGGTTCCTATTAATATGTTAAACGTCGACGTTTAACGTTTGCCTTCTTCGTGAACATTACTGAAGCGAACGCCTCCATAACAAAACAAAACGAGCCTTCGAGCTTCGAGCTTCGCCTACGAGCGGAATGCGGATAGGGATCAACCACTTACTTTCATACTTGAATATTACTCCGATTACCCCGGCTAAAACCGTCATGTGAAAAACTGGCTTATATAGTGACGCATGCGCAACACGCAGTCCGAGGGGTGCTTCGTAGCCGTCTCTGAAGAAAATGCCTCCGGAGAATATCAAACAAATGCCCAACGGCAGCAAGGCCCAGTAAAGTCAACAGTATTTCTGGAATGAAATTTCGTTAGCGATAAATTCTAGAATAGGGAATGGTTTTCAGAATTTATTATATATGTAAATAAGATGTTACAAAAACTGAAACGAGATGGCAGGCGATATATCAACTTCTAGATGAGATGGATAATCGCGTTGTAAAATATTTGCATATTTGAATATCTGTTTGTTTATCAAAATACTAATAAAAATGTTTAAATTCGAGCTGACACATTTTTTCTTCGAATAACACTTTATGGCTAACTTAATTAAGCACACACCAAAACAGTTTTTTATTATATAGAAATAAAGTTCTGAGATAAATATAACTTTTAGGGTAGCTAAATACCTATAACAAAGTATTTTCTAAAATCTTATTATTTTGAGAAGCCATTTAATTTTTTAAGTGGTAGAGCCATGTTGTGGTCCACTTAAACGCAGCACGAAAATTGGTCAGCTCAACCGGTGAGGTACCAAGTTCTCGCAGAATACAGATGTGAAGTAACAGCTTCCGCAGTTCATTTCGCCCCAGTCGAGAGTACCAGTGGCCCCCTCTCCCTCCATCACCTCACGCCCTCTCCTACAATTCTCCCTCCATTGGATATTCTACCCCAACCCAGGAGTCAGGCAACGCACGGGTGAGTCCTCTGGGGTGCAACTCTCTATGGCGACGATGATCGCCTATTCTTTATTAGCTCACAAGTTAATTGGCCCTTTGAAAATATTATAAAAAGAAAATGGACAACAATTATGGTACAATAGTGGTGAAGTCAACACTATATTGTATAAGTCGGACCTATTTTGTAAATGTCAATATATCAAATAAAAAATTAGAAAAGACAAGGTTAAAATTAATTATCATTTAAAGTCCATCAACATTCATGGCTTCTATAACTCTTATTAAACATCTGTACATCTACTCTTAGTATATTTTTGGATTCAGCAATCATATGTTTTTTGATTGGGTAGTAATGAATCCCAAAATTAAGTTTAAAACGTCTTTATTAAGAGTCAACATATATTGCGCGTGCCTTTCTTGATTTATTAATATCAATTTTATAGGGAGCGTCCATAAACTACGTAGCTCGACCAAGGGGGAGGGATAGCTTAAGCGCTACGCTGAGGCACGTAATAGGGAGGGAGTCGAGAGCAAAGCTACGTGGTTTTCTTCAGATGAAAATTTTGTTGAATAAGATAATTTGTTACCCCGATGTTAATTTAACAAGAGGAATCAAATAATTAAATACATTATTTGAAAAAATAAACTGTTAATAAATTAATTTATTATTAATTATTTTATTTTATAAATAAATTAATGTATCGTGAAAAACCACGTTCCATTGGGTTGGGGGTCATAGAAAAGGCTACGTGAGGCCACATGGGGGGAGGGAGGAGTCCTAGAGAGACTAAAATATGACCACGTGGTTTATGGACGTTCCCTAGGGTATTAAGAAAGTTTCTTCGTCGGTGGAGCTATCGCTGCATAATATTTATCGTTTATTAACACGACGCTGTCGTTAACGTGAAAATTCGCTTTCAATCACACGATATCAGTTAGAATAACAAAAAATTAAATTTTCACGTTTCGTCAACAAATAAGAACTACGTTGTGATCCAGTAACGAGCCTCTTTGTCGAATATACATTTTTCAGGAGTTATTTTATTTTCATTAGTTTAATGATTTTCGACTTATCTCGCATAATAAATAAGTACACTCGCTGGTGAATACCTTGTATTCGGAGAGATCCGGTTGTTTTAGCTGCAAGCTGTAAGTAAGGAATCCGGCGGCCAAACCCAGCACGTACGGTGCCAAGTTCATGTGTGCCGGTATGTGCGTCAGTCTGAATACATCGCTTTTGGCGTACACGAGCCGCATTGATCTGTCGGCGTTTATTTATTTGGGGTATAAATAAAATAAAGTACACACCGCACCTCGAGGACAACAAAGGGTGATCGGAAGGTATTGCACGCCTCATAAGCGGAGCGCATGAGGTAGTGCTCTACTCTCGCCTTACGAAAAAAGAGTGATTTTTTGAACTTTAAATGCCTTTATTTATTACATGTTGCACTTGTAAAATAATGTATGCACTCAAACGGCAAGAATAATCACTGATTTTAATATCTGTAATATCTTCAAAACACATTTTGTTATAGAACATATTTTAAAAACTGTTTTAAAAATGTTTTTCGTGGACGTCCGTGTGTCTGTATGTGGTCACGATAACGAATGAAATACTTCACTAATCGAGTGTTTTTTTTTTATTCCCTTGAGTATGCATCTGAATAGAAGCCTATTGAATTTCACTGTATAATTCGGTGTAGTTTAATTGATATTTAATAAACAAAATTTTGACGAGTCTTTTAGTGAAAAATTTTTTTTTTTTTTTTTTATTAAATCTTAATCTAGAGAACATAAGAAACCCGAAGCGTGACTGTCTTTTTTATTCTCAATGTTTAAGTAAAAATTTTGACACCACGGTATTTTTTTTTTAATTTATTTCAATTTAAAAAAAAATGACGATTACGGTATAATTTTTTATTAACTTATTGCAATTTAAAAAAAATGACGATTACGCTATAATTTTTTGTTAATATATAGAATTTAGAGTATTGAACAATGCATACCAAGTAATTTGTAATCATTCATAAAGAGTGAGCTCCAGTCATTCGTCGGAGCTGACATACACACTTTTCTTTAGTAAAAATGGAGTAACCGCTATGAGGCGTGTACTTTTGTATTTTTGTAATTTTTTAGTCTTATTGTGACACCCATGCGCGCGGGACAGTGATCCCTCCCAATCTACCGTTTTTCATATGCTTTAGTACACACTGTATCGCCATAAATATGCACATTTTTTTTTCTACAATTAATCAAAGGTAACTACTATAATCGTAAAAGTCCCGTTCAATTTAATAGGTAAATTTTTGCGCGATGTTCGTACGTTCTAAACACGCAGAGTGGAATTTGAAAAAAAATATTGATTAAGCCTCTATTTCACGAAACGCCATTTTAGAAATCAATTTAAAATTTCGTACTACTGTCAGACGACTCCACGACAGAGAAAAATATATTTATTGTTGACTAGCGCAGGGCATAATGGCGTATCAATCTCGAAGTTCACATCCTGCTGTTACAAAGGCTTCTTCTTTAGTACTCAAAACAACCTTCCTAACATAATGAAAAATAATTGACTGTGGACATGTTACCGCACGATTGCAGCACTACCTCCTACTCTTAGATGTTTCGTATTAAATTGCATAGAATGTTTCAGATCTTTTTCGATGTGTAAATATAATGTAAATGTATGACTGTTTGATGCTATTTATGGCAAGTAGTTTATGAACAGACATGTGTTTAGGAAGGTACGAATACATAGGACTAAATAATATTGTATATATATATTTTTCCCTCCGAATGCCAGGAAAACTTACTCGGGTGTTTGCATGAAAGAAGCGTCCATGTTTAGCATGTAGGCCTCCGCAGCGGGACCAATGATTGCGACTGTAAACAAGATCCATAGAACTGTTCGGCGTGCGCGCTTGGAACGTGCGAGCACACAGATAGCCAAACCGATGTAGAACAACTGCGTGTCTGCTGCTAGGTACCTGTCAACAATAAATAAACTTTCCGATCGAGCTATGTAAATCGAGTTCCTTCACAGCATTTTGCGCGGTGAGTAGGAAATCATGCGGTGCCAAGAGCAAAATTTTGTGGTGATCGCTTTTTCAGTCATAAAGTTGTTAGTCGTCGTGTCGGTTTTTGATTATTATATTTTCGTTTGTTTGTCTATTTCGCGCAGAAGTCAACACCAAAAGCTACCACAGCGGTCTAACGGCATTACGATATTGTATGCGGTGCATGATGCCGGATCACTTCAAATAACTCATCGCCGGTTACCGACGACATGCAAGCGAAACATAACCGACAGTAGGTAGATTGCCGCTCGCTTTTCGAACGTGATAGGTCGAGTTTTGAGACGTCTCATCATCAAAAACTGATCGAACAACCTCACCATGACTGCAACATACAGAACGTTTCTTCGTATACGTAGTTGTTCAGGTAGAGCGGATGGAGCCACCAGTAGCGCCGGCAGGCGCGCGTCTCGCTCTCGACCAACGAGTACCACAGGGGGCCGGAGCCCATATGTCGAAACCACGTGCACACCGTACCCAATACCAAAAGGTATGTAGGCGTTACCCTGAAAGAGTTATATAATGAGCGTCAGCATATTTTTTGTCCTCATAGACATAGAAATATTTTTTCCGCCTATTCTATCGATTCTACTTTAGGCTTGCTCCCCATGCTGCCCTGAAACGTGGTTCTAATATCAACCCTTCTTTTGGTTCCGATATTGGTTTTTGTCTTCGGTTTCGATTCCGGTTCCGTTTTGCGTTCCGATCTCATATTCGACATCGATCTTTGCGTTTCGATCCTGGTCCCACTAACAGTTTTTGTTATGATTCTGGCCTAAGCGATGATAGTGGCAATAGTGATTAGTCAAACCTTTGTCTTGTAAAGATTTTTCTTCCCTTGAGTTCATATGCAGTATGAATACTATCATAAATCTTTTTATATTTTCTCTATTTTTAAAGCCTATTATGGTTAACCTAATTTATTGTTAAATTAGGATAAAAAAAATTAAAATATAATAAATACTACAATAACAACACTGACAATTTTATAGCGAGCAAACAAATTAACAGTTACGACGATTACGTCAGTACGGTTGTGTTCCTAAATGCTATCATTTCAAAGTTTTCTTAGTGCTAATAAGAATATCAATGTCGTTATTGGACACTTAAAAACTTGATTTCCATATGTGGAAAGAGCAAACTGCATAAATTTAATCGGTAGCGATTCTTGGAAACCGTTAACATGAATAAATGTTTTACGCCATTTTTTTTTAATATTATCATATCACATTTAGGAAAAAAGCATTATCTAAGTATTAATCGTTTTAATTAATTTACATAATGCTCCTTGTAAATATCAATAGTAATTAATTTTTAATCTCTTATAGACAGAATTTCAGAACTTTTAAAATGTTTTTAAAACAACTTGCAAAACTACTTATGAAAATTTGTTAATAATATAATAATAAAAAATTTAAATTCTCTTCCGTATTCTTGCTAAATTGTTATGTTTTCTTCTGTTCTATCATAGTGAAGAATTCTGTCTACACTTTTGTCGCCCCGCTAACCCTCGGTCAATGACCCAGCATCAATAATTGTTAGTTTGTCGTCAGCGTGCTATGTGAGGGTTTTCTATCATCATGCATTTTTTTATTGCAAGATGTGACAAAGATTACATCGAAACTATTTAAATTTATGTTTGTAAAGACACAACACCAGTGATATTAGAAATAATATTCTGTTGAAATTCGACTAAATTATATGTATCTTTAGGAAAGTATATGATCATCGTAACCGTTATGCACATCACGTATGCGTCAGAAATCAATGAGTTATCGGTTGAAATCTAACGGAAAGGCATATTTAGGTTTTAAGAAATAAGATCAAATATCTAGTTAGGTCTAAACATTGCCACCATCATCGCCATGTTTAGGTCATCTTCCGTTATAAAACCAAAAATTTTGAAAGAAAAATATACAATATGAATACGACTTTTCACAGATGCATGATTTACTTTTTTCAACCAACAGCCAAAGAAATGTTAATGTATCCGTCGTTTCTAAGAAACATAAGTACATTCCTGTGTTTAGATCAAAATTCAAAGGGTTAGTACGTAGGTCATACAGAAAATTTCGGGAACTGATCATTAAAAAAAAAACAAATACGGCTTATAAACATGTAACTCTTTGGCAGTACGCTGCATTTTAGTTCGTGTGGATTGTCATTGTTCGGGTACACTTGTAATATCAAAACTGTCTCACCGTATCCATCTGATCAGTATCCCCTTGGGTATATCCATCCAAGTGGGGGTGTGGCGTTCTGCGTGCAGTTGGAAATTGAAGGCCAGCAGGAAGGCGGACATCACGAAAAATGTTTGCACTAGAACTGAGCCGTTTAAAAAAAACAGCTGTGATGGATTACTGTATAGCTGAAAAAAAAAAAGAAAACAAAGATATTGTACGTTATACCTTTTTATATTTATACTATTTGCACACTAGTTGAAGCTATTTTCATGACGGAAAACAAAATTTAACTGAACGTAAAAAAGAAATGTGATATATTGTACGTTATAGTCTGTCGGTACATACGTCATGCAATATGGGCATGATAATACGACTTTTCGCAAATAGACATAATCTCCTTCCCTTTTAAAACCTACTTATCCAAATAAGCTACGGTTATTAGATTAGCGGTTTCGGAAAAATTTTGAGTTAAAACACTTTTCAAAATCATATACATATATCCCTATGCTAAAACAGTAGCTGACACTGCTCGACTAAAACGCTAATTTAGGTTAAAAATTAAGTCGGGGGCAGTAGACGGTTGATAAAAGGGTCATTAGATTTTTTATACTATTATTTGTGAATAGTGCACAAATTAATAAGGAATTATAAATTTTAAAATTTAATACTTTTTTAATGAGGATATTCGAATAACGGCTCAAAATCATGATTTGTACGAATAATTCTTTTGAGCTTGATATTGTCGAGTTTTACAGACTTCAAACTGAATAAAATTTCTCTTGTATTAATTTTTTCCTTTTCTGTAATCAGGTTTTTATGCGTGCAATAAAAGATGTCGAAAGTGTTAGTCATATGAAGTAACACTTCTTTAGGGATATAGGGAGAAAATTTAGTATAGTATTAAAAAATAAGTATATGTATATAGTTATTATTTTATTAGCGTTTAAAACTATTAGGGCAAATGAGGTTAGAACAACAAAATTTTTTTCCTTTTCAATAAAAGCTATTTCATTGGAGAGATAAATACAAATAGTATGATCAGTTTTATTATTAATGTTATTTTAATAATTATATAATTTTATTTATAATTATTTAATTAATATTATATACTTTTGCAATAAAAATTTATGGTAGTTAAAATAATTTTTTCTACATTCAACATAAACTAGGAGTATCGTGAAGCACCAATGTGACGGGCGAACGTGACGTGACTGTTTTAATACGGTAATAAATTTTCTCCTTACGTACCTAACGGATTTTCAGCCCTAAAAGTTACCTTACGCTGGTAATATAATATTTTTATGAGAAAATTACATTGAACATGAATTGTATAACAGCGCTATTGTTACTTACAAGAATTTCGATAATAAATAAGTTTTTTGAGTCAGTTTTCTATCTATGGCCACTTTTACTTTTTTTTGGGCGACGGGGCACATCAATTAATACTATACAATACTTTATAGACTTTTAACTTAAATGACAGGTGATAGTGCGATAATGTGACTTAAATGCTGTAATATTATTGCGAACTGCGCTTGCAAGTAAAAAATAAAATTATAAAATAATTTCTTTAAAAAAAATATCCAAGAATAGAATTTTCTAAGCATAAACAACTCCGAGCCGCGCGCACTGCCTTCTCCTCTGTCGGCGCTTTTGATTTGTGTTTATGTTCTATTTTTAAATGGATTTATTTTGTGAGATAGAATTTTTGAGAGTCAATAAAGATTGTTTTATGTCAGACGTGGCATGGTTACGATTTGTATGTTCTAGATAATTTATCGATTTATTTATATTTCAAGAACATTCTGAACGGCCAGTCGGAGAGTATAGACAGCCATGTGCGAGCGCTTAAAAATGGAATGTCATTTATGCGACCAGTGCGTTTACATGTCAAATGCGATCAACAACAAGCGTTTGATTGGTTCTGTAACGATTGATTTTGATTTTATATTTCTGAATATACGTCTTCTACGTATTTCCTTACATGTAATCTCAATCCTCAAACCCCAAATATGTTCATTGTATAACAATATATAAAAACTAAATTTGTGGGTAAGCGCATCATTTGAGAAAGACTAGACCGATTTAGCTATTTGTTTTCAATTATCGTAATAGTCTGAGTAGGTTAAGAGAATTGGAAAAATTTCCTTGAAAATTAGAAAATTCGGTAAAAACTGAAAAGGTTATGGTGTTTTGTATGAAACCAATATCACTATTCGAAAGATCGACTCACGTAATTATTTTTTCTTATTTTTGTTATAATCCTGGAAGTGTTCAGATAAAAAATACATCAGTACGTGTTTTCGACGTAAGAATATTTTTTCTTCTGGGATAATTCGTCCGTAATTTAATCGAGGGTCGAACAAGTATCGGAAGTGAGATGGCAACAGGGATCTGGATCAAAACTGATCTAAGTCGAGAATAATGTCGGAATCGAGAACGAGACAAGTTGATACCGTGATTTATTTTTAGAAAAGATAGAGGATTTCATTCTATAGCTATGCCCACAAGTCATGGACGAAAGTTTGTAGAAAAAAAATAATAGTATTTTTTTTTCTCTCCCAATAAGTGTAGAATGATGGTACATATTTTTGTGTTATTACGTAAATAAATGTCTTAATTACTAATCTCTTCGAACAAGTCGCTTCGCACAATTATGATAGAACTTTACATGCGATAATTTCATTTAATCATTGCTCATATAGTACTAGAAGTGCATATTCAATACAGTATATTTATTAGGTGGGTGATACTATTTATGAATTGCATGTATTAGTACGTAGTGTAATGTGTATTATGATGATGGTAGGAGTGGATGTGATTAGCGCAAGGATAATCCAATGGTTTATAGTATATATTAAAGTTCAAAAGCATTTCTTAAAATAAAGTTCTGTTTTTTTTTTTGCTTTTATAAAATAGAACTTTTGATCAACTTCTTGTAATAATAATAAACATAGTGAAATACTTACATTTTCTATGAAGAGTGGATTATCGAGGTACATGGTGTGCATCAATATAAACACGCGGAAAAATAGCACACAAACCATAGTCAGGCTCCTAAAAAATAAATGTGGTTATTATTGAGTACCAACATTTGAAGTTCTTAAAAGAATATCAAATAATTTATCTATCTTAAAAAAATATCATAAAAATTATCTATTTTGTTCTATCACATATAACATTTTAATATGAATATCCGCATATTCTTTGTCAAGGTACTGTCGACGGCAGTTCAGTGGTCAGGGGCGTCGCTTTGCAACCAGAAAGTACCTCGTTCGATCCAGACCGATTTGTTTTTAAATCAAATCATTTGCTACGTGCCTCGGAGAGCACATTTAACCGCCGTGCCCAGACGCCGCCACCGCGGCGCTAACTGTCTTCTAAAGTAACACCCTCTCAGTCCGATATAAAAAGATTTGGAAAGAATACGCCACAGCAATTTAAGTATGACCCAACAACGTTTACGGCCTACGTCAGTATTTGTATGAGATTTCGTCTTCGCGTAAGGAACTGTCATGGTACCCGCGAAACGTCTTGACAGGCTTGAATTTAGACGTGTATGGCGTTGAAATAATAGTACAAGGCAACGCACGAAACTCTGCCGCTGTGAATTGCCTGCGAATGATGCATTGCGCAGGTTTAACGCTCTCCGACCCTGCCTTATCCCTCGCCTTCCTTATTTATGCCGTGGCGACGCTTTCGTGACTTACTTCGCAGCGGCAGAATTTCGTGCTTTGTACTGTAATTAGGTCTAAGAATATTATCGGAATGAGGGGACGGGACGGCACGGACGAATTTCATCCCAGTCAAGATATTTCGTGCGTATTCATACTAATTTTACTACACAAAGAGTACGCCGTTTTCATAAACTCCTAATGGCGATTCTCTTTGACAAGTCTCGATAGTGAACTGATTCAAACACAAAAGATCTTTCATGATCACCTGCAGGGTGAAAAACCCCAGGGTAGAGTGCACCTGGAAGAAAGCTACTGGGTAAGAAGATGTATTCTCCATTCTTTGACTAGAGTTCGAAAGAAATTGTACGTACATTGGAACAAAAAAAATATGGAAACATTCAACAAAGGACAGTTAACTTCCGTTTATAATATCGTAACAGGAGATGAATCATGGATACATTGTTATAATCCCGAAACAAAGCGGCAATCGGCCCAATAGCGGTACTCTTAAGACAAGTGGCCGACGAAAGTAAAGCAGGTCATCGTTTTTTAATAAGATCGGTCACTATATAATTATTTAATTAAACGGTCAAAGAACACTTATATACATATAGTGAAATCATAATGAAGTCAACAATAAATATATTTTTTTAAAACAATAATTATTGAGAAGCGATGATGAACTCAAAACAATAATTTTTAATATGTTTGTCTATTTGTATGGAAACGATAAATGCGGAAACTACTGAAATGTTTAAAGGAGTGAAAAGTGTGAGTAACTTCATTTTGATTAAAAATTTGTTGGGTGTATTTTGGAGATGGGCTTTTGTTGCTTCCTGCAGGAAATGATCTCGAAAAATATAGACATTTAAAATAAACAAAAAAAAAAAATTCACGCCTGTGAAAAAAGTCTGAATAAATAAATAAGTAGGTACTAGTTTAATTATTGTTACTATAAATTCATGCCTATTTCCCGGAAGGGTATACAGGCAAATATCGCCGGTTTACAGCATTTTTGCGCATGGGACATATGTACCTTATTTTTATTGCTTTTATAATCAGAATTAAGAATAAAATGTCTTGATCGAAGCTTTCCCCTTGTTCTTCCGTACAAGCTCCCATACTATACTTAAATTTATCCAAATGAGAATGTAACATGTGCATCTTTAGAGACATTCTACATCCGATGATGCAAAAATTCGAAATTATGTCAGTAGGGAATCAGCTTGTCATAATTTTCATCTGTAAGGTTTCCAAGGAAACCGTGAACTATCAATAACCTTAAAATTTTCCAGGATTTTTTCTCCTCATTGCTAAGTAACCGTGGGAAAATATCACAGTTTCTATTTTTTTTGTGGGTTTATTATTATTGACAATAACAATTGGGCGCGGAAATCAAAAATAGTAAATCGCTATAACGTTTTTATAAGCAAATATTTTCTATATCCAATCTCAATTATTTTTTTATAGTTTGGCTTATACAATCAGAATATATTAAGTAAATCGCATGCGCCAGAAATTTTTATTTTTTTGTTGACCGGTGTGTTCGACGAGTCTTAGGTATACGATTTTCTCATGGTCTGATCTTTGCATTGATCTCTTTCACTTCGCTGACGTCTATCAACCTTTTCATGCAAGGTCGTCGTTTTCCGGTGTTTAAAATTTGACCTTTTTTTAATATACCACCAATATGGTCTGCACAGGATTTTTTAGGGCGACCCTTGCCGACCTTTCCATCAACACATTCGCTCTATAGACTTGTTTCGTCAGTCTAGTTTCGTTTGTCCTTTCCAGGTGGCCAAACCACCGCAACATACCTCTTTCTATTCCAGTCACTACATCTTTCTTCAAACCACACCGTTCTCTAACATCACTGTTTCTACATCTATCCTTCCGAGACACTTCACACACACCACGCAGCGATCGCACCCGCACTACTTTGATTCTACTTTCGTTTTTCTTCTGCCATGCCCAATTTTGACTTTATCATTGTTGTACTGCCATGCTGTAGTCAGTTTATGGTTGCAGCCCATAAATGGGCTGGCTCGATCGGTACAATGTATACTTTCACAGGATACGGACGTAAATTAACAGTTTCCGCTGTTGTTATTCGTCCAGTGAGTGAGAGTTCCGGTGACCCAATTTCATTCCATCACCCCCTCTCCTCCCTATCAGCCCGTTCCGAACTCCGTCGGATATTCCAATCTTATCCATGAAGCCGGCAACGCACTGGTGACTCCTACGGAGTCACGAGCGTCCACGGACGGCGGTGACCACTTGTGTTCTGGTTGTTCACATGCTCGTTTTTCCCCTCAATAATAATATTTAAAAAAAACCACTGTACATAAGCGTACGGATCAGAACCACATTATGGATTGTCGCGCTTGTCGCGAGACACTCTTATAATTCATATGAGTAAGCAAGATCCCATTCACTTTATTTTCTGCATTTAATGTTCTTTTAATATCTTTATCATGTATATCATCATTTGTAAACGGACTATTCGAGTATACAAACTCACTTTTATGTATATATATCCCATTCGGTCGTGCTTTCGCCTCTTTTAAACACCATGACCTTATTCTTGCTGACATTTACTTTCGTACTGTTCTCTTAACAGAATCATTCATTTTAATTACCATCTCCTGCAATTCGAACGCCGACTGCTTAATGATTATTTGGTTCGTAATTGGCAACAATTAGTACACGAGGGGCGCTCTTTAAGTTTCTGAAATTGGCCACTTACATAAACAATATTTAAAAAGTAATTGCTACTGTCAAAAATGGAACTCTTTGACTGTAGAATACAGCTAGCTTCATTTAACTGGCAATTGTTTTTTACATTATGGCGTCATTTTGAAAATTGTGTGCCTTCGTTACTATTGATTTAAATCGTGAAAATGATCGTAGTATGATTTTCTACTATTTGAAGTGTAATTTGACAGCTCAGCAGAGCTTCGCTCAGCTTTCAACTGCTTTTGGCGATAAAGCACTATGCAAGACGATTATTTATAACTGGTTTGCAGAATTCAAGCGCGTTCGTGCAAGTCAATCTAGTGACGAATTTCATTGTATGGTCTTCACCGCTGTGAACAACAAAAATATCGATGTTATGCGCCGTATGATAGAAACAGACAGGCACGTCACCTACCATGCGATTCGGGTATTCTTAGGAACAGGCATGAGTCAAATATAATCAATCCTATACACAATCCAATATACAAACATTAGGATAAGAAAAAGTTGTGCTCGCGGTGGATCCACACAATTTGACTGAGGCTCAAAAATTAGACTGCGTCATTTGATACAATGTTATGTTTACCAGATTCAAGGAAGGGGCGTCAAATTTGACGTGGGATATAGTAACAGGTGACGAAACATGGCTTTCTTGCTACGACCTCAAAACAAAGCAGCAATTGACTATATGGGTATGTAAAGATAAGCCGAAACCAACCAAAGTGACGCGCGAGCGAAGTGCCTCTAAGCGGACGATTGCTTTTTTTTTTTTAATAAAACTGAACACGTGACTACTGTTGCTTTGGAGAATTGTCATATTGTGAATAGTCATTCGTACACGACCATTTGTTTGTCAGAAGTTATTAACGAACTCCCTAAAAATAACCGTAAACGTCGTGTCATCTTGCACCACAACAATGCCAGTTCTAACATGGCCAAACAGATAAATAAATTTTCGAAGGATTAAAACGTAGAACTTATATACGGTCCCGATTTGGCACCTTATGGCGTTTTTTTCCCCCAAAAATTAAGAACCAATTATGCGGTCAACGATTTTCATCACCAGAAGAAGCTGTCGAGGAGTATGAAAAACATGTTTCCGAGGTCACCAGGGAGAAGTGGCACGAATGTTTTCAAAATTGGTTTATTCGTGTGAAAAAGTGCATTTCTGCCAACGGAGAACATTTTGTGAAACAATAAATTTATCTTCGACCATTCATAGTCACTTTTTCTCATTCATTCCAGAAATTTTCAATGCGCCTTACGAATTATGAACTTGTAAGGATTAATGCGTAAATTAAAGTCGTCTACCAAAAATACATATTTTTGCATAACAATAACTTCAAATTTGGGGAAAATTTCAATTGTGGAATTATAACACTAATTCTTTTAAATATTGTATTGTGTGAGGTGTTAATAATAATTAAAGATAATTATAAAAATATATAACACTTGCTTAGGTGTTCGATATCTGTCAATCCTCTGGAATCAATATTCAATCATTTGGATACAGATTCGTAGTGGATAGGCAGATTCGAGAGTCACCGGTGGGTTGCATGCTGCATGTTAATGCATGTTGCAGGCAAGCGTCTACTAATTATTTTGTTTATAGCAAGTGAGTAAGTTTACCTCACACTTTGAAAAAATTTAAGTCTTTCCAGTCTAGGCTCCGGACCGACGCCGCTGGGAGCGGTCAATTTCGCCCAATTATGCCGCAGAGAGAAACACAATATATATTTATTGCCTGTGGGATGAAACAAATGATCGTTAACAACAATTATTTTACAGAGATCCAGTATTAAAAGATCCAAAATCAACCTTGAGACTTTGACGATTTTACGTCTATTTTTAATAACGCTCAATTTTCTCCCTTATTATTTTTTACTACTATAGAATTGAAAGTCGGCGCAATAATTGCTTAAGTCATTTTCTGCCGTTATTCCCGGTGAAACAGTTTCATTTGTTTCATTAAAATTGTGAAAGGAAGAAATAATAACTTTTTTTTATTGCATTTCTATTTTTTTATTAAATTTTTTATTACAAACACATTACGTGTTTGTTTAAAAAAATATTTCACAATCAAATTTATTTTGTATATTTAAAATCACATTAATTTTTGAATTATTCTCAAAAATATACAATAAAACACTGTTCCCGTTCCTTGGCTCAAAAATTTGTAAGTGATATAAATTTTTTTAACAATTAATTCATATTAAACACGATTGCTTGTAATCAAAAGCTATGGTAAGGTTCCGATTCCCTTTTCGTTTGTAAGGAATTGATTATTTTCTATTTTAAAAAGAAAAAAGAATAACAATATTCAAAAGAATTCATATAAAAAAATAAAATTTTACCTCCATAATTTTTGTTATATTTATTCCAAATGATATCATACAAATTTGCTATGATATTGATCAAAATTATGGCACCATACACAACAGCCATAAATATATCAAGACCGTCTACAGTGACACTTTCTTTAGGTTGGTCACAGTTCACTATATTCTCCACACGGGCTTGCAGTTCATAATCGTGCCATAACGATTCGTTAAGGCATAGATCAAGGGCAGTTTGTATATCCTCCGTCTCATTTAAATTTTTGTCTATGATAAATTTTGAACAAGATCGTGTGACGCACACTCCTCTATGGATTTGCGTATGGTTAAAATGTTTCCTTGTGTAAGCTGAATACTCCTGAAAATTGTGTACAGACATACGATAACTGTTAAATACTTATTATAACAATAATTTATATCGCTGTATAATATTATTTATTTACTCTTTAATGGAGATTGTTCTGTAAGGTGCTGATAGTTCATGGTCTTAAGTTAAATTTATTACTAAACACTGCCGTTAAAAGAGCAAATCCATATAAAATATAGATACATATATATACTAGCTGGCCCGGCAGACGTTGTTCTCCACTTTCTTGAGACTTGCCCGTATGGTTAATGCCCGCTCTGTTACATTAGCGTGGACTTGAAAGGATATTTTTTTTCTTTTGTATCGATCGATGACAATTTCCATTCCGGTCTCGTTTTCGATTCCGATCCCATTCACGCTTTTGATTGAGTACTATCCTGTGAAAATCGCATCGTCATTGCAGCCATTCCAAAGATACCCCGGATAAATAAACAGACAGATAGATAAAAAGGATTATTTTCTTTGATACAAACCCTGTCTAAACAAAACGAAACACAAAAAAAAAATATCCAATTCGGTGCAGTCGTTCGGCAGTGATACGCGTACATACATTTTGGCAATTCATTTTTATTTATATAGATATGTATAGCGTCACTTTGATCAGCATTATACTGAAATCAACGAAGAGAAAATAGGACTCGCAACGAAAATTGTACTATTGCATACAACCCGAAAAGTATAACCTTCATGTAAATTCAAAATTAGTTATACTGCTTCAGTATAATAACTTTTTGCTAGTGAAACTCATAAACTGTAAACATATTTGAGATCAAAATATTTATTTGTGCATTTCAATCAATGCATATACATATGCGGATGTGATAGAAGGCGTTTTCTGGTTCAGTTTACTTATACTAAAAACAAACCAATTCCCAACCTTGATCACGTTCATGAGCCGGTTGTCCGGGTCGGCGAACAGCCCGGCGTCGACCACGCAGTACACGCCGCCGGGCTCCGATAGACACTCGTTGTAGGGCTCCAGCGCGTACAGCGGCGGCATGCGGCCGTATTCAGTTTCTAGAACATTCAGCAATACATTGAAAAATTAATTACTACCTGTTCATTTACATAACATCGTTTGATGAGTATACAGGTTACACATACTTTGTATATACGACCAGTAACATATGTATCAAATATATAAAATTTAGGTATGTACTACGTAATACATATTTTTCTCTGGGCTCATAATTTTGAAAATAACATAGACAATGTAGACTGTGGATAAATCCTTGTGTAAACTCGCATTATACCACGCGACAGTTTCATGACTAGAATTACAGTGATAGGGGTGCAAAACGATTCCTACTCGATCCTACGCAATTCATTTTAACAAAAATATGCCAAAATGGCGCTGACTATTATATAGTATGTCTATAGATGTATAGATTTATTATTCACGAACTAAGTAATTTTTATTTACAATATCATGCAGTTGTTGGTCCCAATCGTCGATAAGTGATATCGGTTAAAAGCTGTTTAATGTTCATTACGAAACTTGTATATGCAGTGAACTTTGATCAGTTCACTGTTTGATTTAAAATCATGAGAACGTACGCCTGTTTTTTTTTTATATATATACAGATAATCATTATATAAATCCGATTGGACACAAGACAAAATACCTGTTTGCGTATTGTCGTAATAAATTGACCATATAACGATTAATAACATAAATTGCGTTCGTTGATTTTGTTATATTGTTGTTTTTACTGTTTGCCATCGCTAATCGCAATGTTTTATGGCTTACGAACTGTATATTAAACCTTTGCAATGTGTCATTTATATCTGGCTTTGCTGACAGGCTTGCTCTTATAAACCTAAAACCTAAATTCCGTGCTGAATTCATTTTAGTGACTAGCTGAACCCTCGACTTCGCACACGTGGAATTTTAACTTGAGTCATAAAGTTCATTTGTATACTAATTTTGGTATGATAAGATCGGGGGCAAGCATGAAGAGCTTGTTCGCTTTATTTAATATGGGGCAGAGCCACGTGTATCGCTCTAGCTGTACTAGAACAACTGATATTAAAATTCACGTTCATGAGGCTTAGTGTTTAGCCTTGCGCTTTGTTTTAGGCCTTGACAAGCTCATTGAAAACAGTGCAGGTTTACAACAAGTTGGCAAAGCGTTACGAACAAGTGCAATTCGGGATACGAAAATTCGGTCACCTAGGCCAATTGATGTCTCTGCTTCTATTATGTTACGTTTTAGAGACGTAACTTAGTCTTGTGTCCTTAAACATTTTTGGAGGGTGGATGGGTAATTCGGGATATTGGACAATATTTTACCATATACAACTGCTTAATTCGCTTCAGCGTAACCGAAATTAGATTGAAATGGTAACCGAGTGATGGAGCCGTACTGTGGCCAATATGGATTCAGGATAAAAATCAGTCGGTTCGACTTGTGTAATAACACACACTCAAGGAATACGGACGTGAAGTAGCAACTTCTGTTGCTGCGTTTCACCCAAAGAGTGATAGTTCCGGTGGCCCACTCTCCCTCCATCATCTCATTCTCTCTCCATCAATCCCCCCTCCATCGGATATCTTATTCAAATCCAAGAAGCCGGTAACGTACTAGTTACTCCTCTGGAGTTGTCAATGGGCAACGTTGACCATCTACTCTCTGAGAGCTCGTTTGCTCGTTTTGTTGCTATAAAAATTGTATTTATTAATAGAAACCTCGGTGCTCTTAAGAATTTTAAAAAGTCTGGATAGCTCCTGGGTAACTGGTAGATCCATCTTGCCCAAAAACTTTGGTAACAGAAACATATACTTTTTGTTCAACATTGTCATCAACATTTCAAGTTGGTATATACGACTTTATAATTCACTTTTTGTTTTGTTGTTATTCCATTACAATTAATTAAAATCCAAATGTTGCTCCGAGTCTAATAATTTTTATTAGAAATCCTTTTAAAAATGCATTCGTTAATAGTTTCAGACAAAATCGTGAACAATTTTCCAAAAAAATTGTTTTTTTTAAATTTTATTACTATTTCTATATTACTCTCGATCAGTTTTGGTAAATATATTCAATATATAGATACACAGTTCCTATCTGTTTCTTTTATTAATTCTATTATATTTAGACAAAAGCTGAGTCTGCAACGCGGTATGCGTGACATTTGTTTTTAAACGTCAATAATTTTGCGCAAGCCGATTTTGGTGATATAAAACAAACAAACAAAATTTTAAAATACACTCCCATTGTATTTACTTAATTACTATGGTACTGCAGGCCCTTCCTCGTTTACCGATCCACTCTCTCCCCAAGCCCCCCACGCCCGTTGTATATTTTTTAATAAATTAAGCACGTCGTGATCAGGTCGAGTGTAAGTTTTTTTTTCTTTTGAATTTGCCTCGTGAGTTCTCAAGTTAGATCTTTAAATGAGTATAACTTTTTTTTCTGACGATAGATTTAAATAAAATAAACCTTATATTCTGTTCCAAGTTGAGCTCTATCTACACATGAAACGTGTGCGTGAACAGATAGACAGACAGAAAATTTAAAAAAATCTTTTTTTTATATTACCTTTCTCTCATCGTCCCTTCTCCGTTTTTGACGTATACATCTTCAATGTACAAACACCGAGTTTTACTGTTTTGTTGTGTGTAGTATAGATATATTTATTTATTTAGTATATCGAACGGTGTGAATAATACGACACGTATGATATCTAACCCTCAAGAGGTCGCTAGTAGAAATGTCACATAACAATGTAAAGAAATTCTTAGCTTAAGAGATCTGCAAACTGCGGCTCTCGGGCCTGGCACGGCTCACCAGTACCAGCAATCGCATATGGCGCGGGGCGTTGTATATTTAGGAAAATCGCCTTAACTGTGCGAACGACTTGAAACAGTGTGCATGTGGTCTAAGCGTGGTTGAGTTAATCACAAATGCATACAGTAAGCGGACGATCGGGTACTACACTAGCTTCTATGATGCAGTCCAACAGCCGTACGCGGGCAGATTACTTAATTTGATGCCAGTTGTGATGTTTAACAACGTTCAATTACGATCAAATGTTCATTGTTGAGTACGCTGTACTACGTGAATGAATAGGAGTAGATTCGTGAAAGAATCTACAGAACAATTGATTATGGTGGAAGGGCCGGTAACGCACGCCTTAGAAAGATTTAAGCCGGCCAAAACCGGGACAAATTTTAAGCATACGAATCCTATAAGCTGCCATTAAGCGACGGAGCAAAAGTTACATGTAAATATCGTACAAATCGGAAATATGTGGCCCATGCTCACCCTCGGACCAAATAGGCGCGAGCTTAGATTAATTTATTTTTATTCCGGGAATTAAAAATAGAACATATATTTTGTTTTATTAATTTCGGATAATAGTCCGAAACTTATTAATTTCGGACTTAATTTTCTTTTTTATATCCAAAATTAAATTTCATAACAGTTTTATTTTCTCGCTGCGATAAACTAGGGGAATGTAACAAACTATTTAAATTAGTTTCCAATATATTGTATATGCTACTGCAGATCTCATATTCAAAGCAATATATTCTTATGTGCTATAGCCTATAGAAGTCGTCAAATAAGAAAAATTTAGTAGATCACAACTTACGATTTAGATGGAACAAAACTCCTTGGCAGTTCTTGATTGTTATCAAAAAAATAAAACCAAAAATGGTGAAGTAAATCATTTTAAACTAGCATGAACAAGATTTAAATCAAAATAAATTTAAATTTACGCTTTTTTTTGCGAAAATTTATCAATCAAACTGTTGCCTCTCACGCGATTAATAGAATTGTGACCGCTAAGAGTTATCGACAAGATTCACAGTTTAAAGGCAGGTTCTTCATAAAAATAATTTATCCCCACACGTACCTTATCAATACGACAAAAAATATGGCGGCAATTAGACACGCATGATTGAGATTTCCCATAAATTGATCTTTTGTACATGAAAATAAACACAGATTTTTATGTTATTTTCACTACATATATAGTATAAGGACGGGGAAAAAGGTTTTTTACATTTACATATATATATGTATATATTAAGCAAGAAGCAAGAAATAGAGAAAAAACGGCCGCAATCGATTACCAAAAAGGCTGTGGTTTTTCACCATGACAACGCCAGACCACACACATCTTCAGCCACTCAGCCAATTTTGAGAAAGTTTGGTTTGGAAATGTCAATGCATCCACTCTAATTTTGCACCCTCAGATTTTCATCTGTTTCGGTGTGTACATATATAGAGCTTAAGGCTCATCAGCTGTTGGTAGTAGAGATCCGAATTGATGGTTTTGCCCGGCGGTAAAAGCTCATAATGGATAATGCCCTTCCGATCCCGCCATATACATAGCATCAACTTATTTCGAGTTAATCCGGGTTTGCTATAGTCTGTGGAGCTTGCTTGTTTTTTTAACTATGATCTTTTTCGCACGTTCTTGTTGTAGGTAATCCTTTTCTTTTTTGTACATCAGTAATCAATCAATTCAATTCGGTTATAACGTTTCAATAGAGAATCGCAAATTAGTACACGATTCATTAGATTTCTTCCAATGAGCTCGTGTGGGACTCAAGAATCCAGTTTTTTTTTTTGTATATATAGCTTTTTTCAAATGATCCGGAACTGTTTTATGGTCAATATCCAGCTCTTCAGCCATGTCATAAGAACTAATATGCCGATCTTGTTCTAGTTTTTCCAAAATGGCATCGACTTTATCCGTAACAGGTCGACCAGAGCGAGGTTCGTCTTTGACATCATAATTACCGGACTGAAAACGCTTGTACCGGTTTTGTTACCGACTTTGCATTAGGTCCATAAACGTCACAAATTGTTTTCAAAAATTTTGAAGGTTTCATACTTTTCGGTAACAAAACTTCAAAATGTATTCTATTTTAAATTCATTCATTTTGTGGGAACAAATAATAGAAAAATGGAGAGATACTGTTTTTACTCTTTATTTTTCTTTTCCTAAAATGTCAATTATTTAGTATTATCGGCGCCTCCCTAGGGGTAGAGCGAATGGAGCGGGTGCCTTAGGCGCCATGTAACTAGGGGCGGTAAAAACCAAATGCAAAAGACAATTTTCAGCAAAAAATTAAATTTTGAAGTTGCTTTCGGAAAGACATGGAACAGTGTTACGATACTTAAAGTTACTTAATTTAATTTAAGCTTAATATGTGTTGATGTTGGCAATAAGAACTTATTTTGAAAAATTAGTAATTATTATTTACTTATGAAGCCGAATTAGAATTTCTGGAAAAATAAAGCACTCACTTAAGGGCGCTAAAAAACAATGTCGTCCCACCCTGAACAAAGCCAGGGCCAGCGCTAAGTATTATCAATACTAACCAGATACAAACAGCTCAACCAAAGAGATTTTACTGCAATTTTCTACTTATAAAATACGAAAAAACTTTTACCCCGACCTAATATTAGGAATAGAAAATAAAGAAGAAAATGAGTAGTAATTAATCTGTATGAGAAGTTAGGCAGTTTAAGTTTGTTCAAATGAATGTACTATAAATTGACAACAAACATCGTCAATTTTCATATATCATGGAAATAAAATATGATTGCGGTTCAGTTTCGGTCTTGAAATTATATTGATACAGATTATATAAGAGTTTATATAGTTACTAATTCCATGACAACCAATCCTAAGGCGAATAGTAGATATATGCATGCCCTTATAGATATCGTGGCTTTGGAATTTTAGAATGAAGTAGTTTGTATGTTTTTTTTTTTAAGAATTGTAGGGCTTATTATACGTCATAGCTATAAAAACACGGCTTATGGGCAAAGATAAATATTTCATAACAACAAGTCGATTCATTCATCCATAAAAAAATGGATACAGCTATTATGTGTCGTCACGCAAATTAAAGCCCAATAAACGAGCGAGAGTCGAGCTGCAATGGCGTTGGGCGCTTCCTTATGGTTGTGTTGTTTACTTACTTAAAACAAAATCGAAATTGACTTAATAAATTTTAACATTGACTTAGGTATTTTAACCGCCCGTCCAGAAAGCAACATAATGTTTCTAGTTCCGTTGATTTGATACAATAATGAATAAGTAAAGAGCTCTTGCGCAGGTGTAACTGAAGACAACGAAATGAAGGTAATTAATGGCTATCAACATTAAGTGCATTTCAATATGAATATTTAATTCAAATAAAATTAAAATATAACTATTTAATTAAAATAAAATTTAAATATAACTATTTAATAAAATTATAACTAATATCATGCATTAAATAATAATATATACACAACGAATTCTTTCCCATTCTTTGTCGGTCTGTGATGTTATCAACCATGACGCCGGTCTCAATCCCGTCCTATAAGCCATATCAAAAGAACCCGTACACCGAAAACGCACGTAATGTCGCTATTTCTTTTTGTTACGAAACGATCTCACACTCTCGATCCTGATCCCGGTCCTGCTCGCGATTCTGATTCCGAACTGATGTCGAACTTTAACCTGTCTTTAACATTGTTATTACCGATCGCCATCAGTGAAAAATTCGTTCTATAATCGAGCAAGCAAAGCCGCGAGGGAAAGTTAATAGATATCTGTATAAATTATACCCTGCATTTTACTTTGATTTATTATTGACTGCTTTATTATTGAAAGATTTCAGCTAATTATGTTCAGGCGTTAAAGCGTGATTGATTAACAAAACATCCAAACATATGAACTTTCGCATTTTTAATATTAATCGGATGAACATTATTGTAGTGAATAACCAATCTCCATAAGTAAATAATTCGTCCTACGATTGCACAAACAAAAACGCCATACACGCACATACATACACACGCACGCATTTGATAGTATTACCTCGCCCAAAGTGGGGATTTTCTCAAAATTGAATGTTCAAAATGTTGTTCAAAAGCGCCCATTGCGGCGTAATCCTAACTCACACTGTCAAGGTAGTACAGGGCACTAAATCTATTTTTTATATAAAATTCTTGTTTTTCTGTTATTATCTCATAAACAACAAAACCTACAAAAAATGTAAATGACAAACTTATAGCAAATTTAATTTTCTACAAACTAGGTCACTTGCATCGATAGGATACAATATGATAGTTTAAAAACGGTTCAGCATCATAAACAATAGTTTATCAAATATTGATAAAATAGTTCTATGTTTTGTAAATCACTTGAGATGATTATTAATACAGTAAATTTGATGAAGAAACCTCGATGACCAGAAGATCTCTAGACTTTAGATGAATAGAAGCTCGTTGCTAGATTTATCTAGGTCTCTACAAAATTTATCGGCCTGCGGGTCAGTCGAAGTACTAATTAGATAATAAAGCTCATCATGAAGAAATTTTCCAAGTGCATAATGAAATTTTCTTTGTGAACGATAATGACCACTGTTCGATGTAAATTGGTGTAGGGGACGTGCAAGTATTGCCAATTTTCAATGATTTTAAATCCCCTTATGATAATAATTTTTTCAATAGGTTCCTCGAATTGCATATCGATTCATTTGTAAATATTATTGCGCTTAGTAGATAATAAGAAACATTAAATAATTTAGCATTAGCGTAAGAAAAACACTATTATCAATTTAAATAATGAACATTGTTTTGAAAACACTTTTTTTTGTTTTGTACCTTTTTAACTATCGCTTTGTCAGCAAAAGTACGAAAAAGTTAATCTCCCCAAACGTAGGTAATACGTGAACGCACCCGTGGTATACAATTTATATCGAACCCCGGTGGTTGACAGAACAATATGTGTTAATAGCACTTTATTCAATGTAATAAAATATGATTTTATATAACATTGATTATCACTAGTTTACAAAATTAAACTTTTTTTCTGTTGCCGCGAATTTCATGGTTGATAATGTTCACTTATGACTTGTTTTTGTCAAATCTACCCTCAAAATTTTTTAGCAGCTCGAGTTACTTTGTTTTTGATTTTTGTCATTTAAACGTATATATTGATCTATAACAGGCGTATTTTACGGTGTTAAGATTAGTATCTAACATTTTTGCGTCATGAGTAGTTCAAGGAGGCGTTGTTTAAACAATCCAGATCATTTTTGCTATATATGCGGAGAATATGCGTTCAAAGATTATAAAAAAGTTATATCAGAGTTGGTGAAAAATGCTTATTTAGAGTATTTTGGGATGCTCTTGGATAAAAGTGAGAAGTCTTGGGCACCCAATTGTGTTTGTAAATCGTGTGTGGAATATTTAAGATTATGGCAAAGTGGAAAAAGAAGTGCCTTTAAATTTGGAACACCGACTATTTGGCGAGAACCACGGAATCATCTCGAAGACTGCTATTTTTGTAGCGTGAACGTAAACGGTTTGAACACTAAAAATCGAGCTAAATGGCAGTACCCAAGTACTAGTTGTGTTCAACGTTCAGTGTAGCGTCCACCTGACTCTTCAGTACCTAAAAATATATCTAAGCCCTTAGAACAAGATATTGAAGGACCAAGCCCATCACAAAATGTTGCAGATTTTGAAGGTATGTCAAATAACCCAAAATGCTTTTCCCAGAATGAATTAGATGATCTTGTAAGAGATTTAAATCTTACTAAACGAGCTTCAGAATTGTTAGCATCAAGACTGAAAGAAAAAAATTTGCTTTCTTCAGATACTAAAATAAGTTTTTATCGTGAAACAGATAAAAAATTACGGCGTTATTTTTTCGAAGAAAACAGTATCACTTTTTGTTATGATATCAAAAACTTGTTGATAAAAATGGGCTTGATACAATACGAACCAAACGACTGGCATTTATTCATTGACTGCTCAAAACGTAGCCTAAAATGTATTCTATTACATAATGGAAATAAATACGCTGGGTTACCTATTGCCCACAGTACAAAGCTAAAGGAAGAATATTGTAACATTTCGCTAGTCTCGAACAAAATAAAATACAATGACCATAAGTGGCATATTTGTGTCGATTTAAAAATGGTAAACATACTTCTCGGTCAACAAAGTGGTTACACCAAGTTTCCCTGTTTTATATGTCTTTGGGACTGTAGAGCTGAACAACAGCATTGGGTCAGAAGAAACTGGCCTTTGAGAGAAAATATGGAGCTTGGAAAAAAAATATAGTCCAGAATTCATTAGTAGCTCGTGATAAAATTATCCTTCCACCATTACATATAAAATTGGGCATCATGAAACAGTTTGTTAAATCACTAGATAAAGACGGGAACTACTTTTCTTACATTTGCCAAAAAGTTCCTCAGTTCACTATGGAAAAGATTAAAGCCGGTATTTTTGATGACCCCCAAATTAGACAACTTACGAATGATACTCAACTTAGAAATTCTATGACTGAGTTAGAACTAAAGGCTTGGACAGCTTTCGTCTCTGTGATGCAGAATTTTCTCGGATATAAAAAATCTGAAAATTATATCGAACTTGTAGAAAATCTTCTGCTACAATTAAAAAATATGGCGTATAATATGAGCATAAAACTCCACTTCCTCCATAGTCACCTGGACAGGTTTCCGGAAAATTTAGGAGATATGAGCGAAGAGCAGGGAGAGCGTATGCGTCAGGACTTACGCGTCATGGAAGAGCGCTATCAGGGTTTCTGGGATACCCATATGAAGGCTGACTATTGTTGGTCTCTGATACGTCATTTTCCAAAGTCTACACATCGGAGAAGAGCTTTAAAACTAAGTTTTTTAGAACTAAATGATTAATTATTTTTTTTAGTAAAGTTTTTCTTAGTAAATACATGTTTTTTTCTGTTTTATACCTACATAGCTGAAACTCAGAAACTAGAGCTGATGAAAATCTTCTAATGATATTTTTGAAAATAGCATATCATATGTAGTCAGCAACAGCTAAAATTTCTTTGGCAACAAATGTACTGTAAACTAGTGTTATGATTAGTGAAACAATAAAAAAATTAAAAACGAAATATAAAATCAGTGTTTGTCTGTGTTGTGGACACGGCCGCGTGAAATTCGTGTATGCAAGAGATATTGTGTTTGATCGAATTATATGTAAAATTATTTTTAAATACTAAGACGTCTCGTGTAGTTATAAATGTAGTAGACAAAAGTGCACTAGCTGCTGCTAAATGTGATTTTAATTATCGGTGTTCGCACATAATCGATGTCTATACAGACCAGCGTTGATATAAAAGATATTACATCATACACTTGCATTGCCTCGGTCGCCCCAGCCGCAGGTGTACTAGCTCCGTCGTTCATCTGCTGATGATCTGATGGTCGTCGATGATCTAACGCCTTCATTCGTAAGTTCCCGGCGGTCATGTAGTTTTATGGGTATCCCTGGATTATTCCTGAGAAGCACTTTTCAACCGTATACGATCTGTATATTTTGATTTGGCTTTTTGACGATCATAGACCGATATTGCTTTATTTATTTCATTTTTTTTTATTTAACTCTATGTATATTTTCTACAACTTTTTCTCAATAATATTTTATATATGCAATCGATAGATTTTGACAAGAGCTGATGATTTTAACTCAAATGGAAATTGTAGCTTCTCCAAGTCAACATTTATACTAAAAAGAATTTTGTGACTCACCGAAACGACCTCAAGCTATCGAATTAGCTATCGAATGGCGTGATTCAATTTTTGATATAGATGATACACATGTAGCTGCAGCATCAAACTGTATCTCTCGTTTTTGTATCACCAGTTTTCAGAATAGTCTCCCACAATGAAAGCAAATTTAAAGACGTCAAAAAGGTTATGATTGTAATCTATGATGTAGATCGTCCTCGTAATGGGGTCGTAACCTGCTACATTGGCCATAACTAACCGACTTATGCCGAAATTATCGATGTGTATGTATCGTTTGACTATTATCATAATATCGATTACAGATGTGAAATGTCACAATTTCGAAATTCTACAACTGTGAAAATTAAATAATATGTTATGCTTTTATTATTCATTACAATCTCTATAATCGATAAAGGAATCATTTTTAATGTATATCTATTTATCTACCTGTAAATCATTCAAATGATTCAACACCTAAAATGGGTTACTGTCTTCAAATATGACGTATATTAATATGTATGTCGTGTACTTTACTAAAAGCGAAATTACGAAAAGGTCAAGTTTAGGTTATTTTTAAAGGTAGTTTAACAGTTTATTCGTTAATTATATTTTTCTTAATTTATAGCCATCTTATATTTATGGAACTTGAAGTATTATAGGAAATCCCTTGAATATTAACTCAAATGGAAATTTACGATACTTGTTACAAAGAAATCAGTACTGTTTACTGTGATTTGTGATCGCAAAAGTAATATTCATATGAAGAACAATTTTTTACATATACTATTTTAATATTAATATATTGGTCCATTACTGTCATTTCGTTTTTATAAGGAAACTTTTAAAAATTATTTATGTTGTTATTTATTTCAAGAATACATTTCGTGACATAAGCAAAAGATTATTATTCTAAAAACTAATCAAAACATGCTGAATTATCTTTAACTATATGATAAGAACACTGTTTGATGACCAAGAAAATATATGTGGAATTGACAATTTTATTTCCATATTATCATTTTATAAAAACATCAAAAATTATAATTTAGTTAAAATCGAAAAAACAGGTAAATTCACATTTTTCGGTGCCGACTGGCGTTCTATAGATTTGCCTCGTAGTAATAATTTGAAGACTTGGTTGATCGGTTCTTCTACCAACAGCCAGAGGACGGCCGCCGAAACGTAAGTTATGAATATTGTCGCACACAGGACGATGAACTGAAATCGAAAGTTTGTATAATTGAATGTCAAAATATTAGTTTGGTAATTATGGTTTTGAAAAGTTTAAGACATTGTTTTGGCAGACATATTTGTCTGTCCAAACAATGAGAATGACACTTTTATTTTTTTTTTAAGGTCTGATTCGATGTTTAAAAAAGAGGAATATGTATATAGCCAGATAACTTTTGCGCTATAGAAAAAAAAATAAGGAAATAACAACTTTTAGAAGAAAAAGTACTTCTTTATAAAGATTTCTTTAATTTTCCTCGTTTAGTTTTCCTCATACCCGCTTCGTTAGACGTTAGCCACGCCTATGACTTTTCTCTCGTTCCTTACATGACATACAAAACCTAGGCAATGCCTAGGCCGATACAATTGCAGGAATTATATCAGACCAGCGGAATTAATTGACGGACTCACGAACAGTTCGACAAAATACAGTGTTCTGTTCAAAAATTAAGTAGCTAAGGTATGCTTAATAAATAATCATTAACCATTAAGTAGTCGAACACGTGTATGGGTTCGTGGATAGCCCCGTAGAAACACCTCTGGAACGGCGTGTGCAAGAGGAAGGCGCTGTACGACACGCGACCGCACCACGCCCACCCGCGCCACTCCACTATGCTCCGGTACACGTCTGAAATATCATATACGCCGGTCTAATTTTTTTTTACTAAATATTTGAACATTAGGTTAGGTTAAATCTCTTACAGAAAAGTCTAGTGTTAGAACAACTTTTGTGACAATTCACGCCCCGATTATTACACAAAAGTTAGATTTGTATATATTTTTTTTGTGATTTTAAGTGGCATTCACGTATGGGATACTCTTATTACTGAAAGCTGTACTAAATAGGGATTAGTTGTTGATTGACTTTTAAGATTTATATACTAAAGATCTAACCAGTTAACACTGATAACGGTAATAACATCACCATTACTTAAAAATTTAAAGAATTACGATCGAATTTCAACCACTGCGCGTCCACTAGTACGTAGAGCGCACTGAAAGTTTCTGGAATTAATGATACAAAATTGCTGTGAATGGTCAAAAATGAATTAATTGTTTCCCAAAATTATCTCCGTGAGCATGAATGCACTTTTTCGTACGAACAAACCAATTTTTAAAAACAATTATGCCACTCCTCCCTGGTGACCTAAGAAACATGTTCTTGAAACTCTTCGACAGCGTCTCCTGGTGATGGAAATCGTTGACCATGTAATTAGTTCTTAATTTTTACGAACATAAAAGTCATAAGGTGCCATGTCGAGACTGTATGCAGGATTGCTAATAAATTCTACTTTTTTTTCTTCAAAAATTTATTTGTCTGTTTAACCGTGTGAGAACTGGCATGGTCGTGGTGCAAGATCATACGAAGTTTACGGTTACTTTAAGGAGTTCAGCAATAACTTCCAACAAACAAATGGTTGTGTACCAATCACTAATCACCACGTGTCTAGCCACGCGTCCAGTTTTATTAAAAAAGGAAGCAATCATCAGCTTAGAGCCACTTCGCTCGTGCGCCTCTTTGGTTGGTTTCGGCTCATCTCGATAGACCCATATGGTCGATTACTGCTTTTTTTTGGATCATAGCAATAAATCCATGTTTCGTCTCCTATTACTACGTCCCACACCAAATTTAGCGCCCCTTTTTTGAATCTAGTAAGAATGGCAGTGCACCAAGTACCGTCGTCCGTTTTTGAGCTTCAGTAATTTAAATTTTTTTTTTATGGGATCCACTACGAGCACAGCTTTTTCATATCCAAGTGTTTGTGTATGATCGATTGTATTTGACTTATACTACCACGAAATTCGTCACTGAGACTGACATGACCGCGCTTGAACTCTGCATACCAATTATACAGTCGTCTTGCATGGTGCTTTGTCATCGAAAGCAGTTCGAAGCCGAGCGACCCTGTCCGTCTCAGTTAAGCTACACTTCAAATAGTAGAAAATCATACTACGAAAATTTTCACCACTTAAATTCATAGTGTTGAAGACGCACGATTTTTAAAATGACGTCACAAACAATTGACAGTTAGATGAAACAAACTGTATTCTATAGTTAAAGAGTTCCATTTTCAAATGTAGTAATCACTTTTTAAATATTGCTTATGTAAGTGGTCAGTTCAAGAAACTTATAGTGCGACTCATGTAAACATTGCACACACGAACCAATCACTTATAATTTCTTACCTTCGTATTTAAACACGAATCCAATGATGGCTATCACGACTAATATCTGAAAGGCTGGTTTATACAAAACTGCATAAGCGACGCGCAACGCGGTAGGTACTTCGACACCGTCTATGTAAAAAATCCCGCCCGTGAGTATCACACAGACCGCCAATGGGAACATCGCCCAGTACAACCAGACGTATCTCTGCAACAAATGTAATACTATTCAGATGTATCATTATCAAAGTTCAAAGATTGAGAAAAAATAAAAAAATGATACGAAATACATTACAGAACCTCTAAAACACCTTTAATTTATCGTACCTAACTTGTTGACGCACTGATCGCTAAAAGAAAACTGTCAGCCCTCGAATTCTGGTATCCGAGAAGTATCATGAGCGAGTTAGTGTAGGTAGAATCTCTAGAAGATTCATTAAATATAAACAAAGTTGTAAATTAATTTATCATTCTCTATTGTATAAATAAAGGTCTGAAACTTTTTTTATATAATTAAGGCTTTAGATAAGATCACTATTGATTATAAGGGGGTTTGTATTCTCACTTTTTACGCGGTAATACGCGCAACAGTGCCCTAGACTACCTTTGTGTGAGCTACTGTATGCCATCACTATAAAGGAATTGCCATGATCGAAGTTTGTAACGTCGTATTCCTTTCCTACTATCAAATTTGATAACCATTTACAATAATATTATAAAAAATATGTTTTTTTAAGGTACGTGATTTTAAATAGATGAGTTGGTGTAGCTTAGAACCTTACCAGTAACTACGCTCTTGGGGGTTAAAAAAGCGGCCTAAAAACATCACGTGAATAAAGTAACTAGACCCATATCTAGTATTTCCTGGAATATTCTAACCAATCAAAATTATCTATGTACGCGCCTTTCGTTCCAAGCAAACAGAGTCGTATTCTGTTATTTTTTATTATTTTTCTTTATGAACATATTTCGCATAACAATAATGAAATTTGTCAAAACTGTTTTAGTGTTTCGTAGCAAAATTGAGAATAATACGTATTTTATGGAATTTAGTTAATCTTATTACGCTTTAGGCTCTTGCACTTGTCACAATCTATTCACCCAGAAATTACTCAAGATAAAGAGTTAAAATTAATTATAAGCCATAAGAATCAGTGGTCTAATACAGCGGTATAATTTGAAATCTTAATTTTGGTGTGAGTATTTTGGGATGAAATCTATCCGTATAATAAAATTTTAAGGAACCCAAATCTGTCGAGCAAATATTTTATAGTAAATGATATGTAGTTTATTCATAATACAGACCCCAAAACAGCTGCTTTTAAATTTTTTGTCTGTTTGTAAAAATGTTTGTTTGTTTGTTTGTTCACCCATTACGCAAAAAGTAATAGATCGATTTGAACAAAACTTTTATGATTTATTAACACTAATCCACTGCTTAATTTAGGCTTCAATTTATCACGCTACAATACCTAAGGGTTTGACAGAGAGTAAATTCATATTTTCCCTCTCTTTAACGTGAAATACGTACTGAATAGATTTGCATAAATGGTACCTATCTACCGTTAGATTTTTTGTCAGTGCAAGGGTCATAGAAAAAAAATGTTTACAGCTTTCCATAACTTTTTCTTAATCAATAACATGCGTGAAAAAAAAAATCTCGCTATAAACATTGTGGTTTTAAAGAAGGCATGACATGAGGTCTGACGTTTTCTATGGATGATAAAAAGCAACGAACAAATGAAGGACAGCTTTCGTGTCTTTTTAAAACCCTATTACGTTCAGAACCACCACGCGAAGGAAGTCGCAGGCGACGGTTACTTAAGCATGGATAATGCAGACCAGGTTTTTATCGTGATGTTTGAACAAGCAAAAGGCAGCACCTTGTATTTGGAGATATCCACTCCCTCCTTCTGCCAGCGATAAGCCAGAAATCCTCCGGCCAAACCGAGCACGTAGGTAGCCAGGTTGGTGTGACCTCGTATGTACAGAAGCCTGAAGGTGTCATCTTTTGAGTACACACTGCGCATCGTCCTGTCAGGAATTGGCAGTTGGGCACAGATAATTCGACTTTTATACAATATTGAAATTGGGTTAGTCTCATCTTCTAAAATGTTATTATAGCTAGGCCTTTCATAAATTGCATTTCGTCTAAAACTTTAATGCCTTTAAACTTTAACTTAAACTTTAATTTCAATAAATATAATAGTAATTCGCCTCGCGTCTGTACATGCATCACTCTAAAAATACCGACATGCAGCGAGTAATCTGTGACAGTTCTATGATCAGTTTTAATTTGTTTCCGATCTATGATTATAGATTCGTGCAAGCTTGTCGATTTGTAGTACTTAAATTTGACTCTTCTTTCCAAATCATTAATATGATCAGCATAAAGTCGTCAAAGGCCCCCTTTTCGACCTCTTTATCACTATGGATTTGAGCTAGCTCTCCTAATTAACTCCTTGAAATGAAATATGCCATATGTAATAAGGTACCACCAAAGTCAAATCAATCAACGCATTGTTTGTGCATGTCTAAATTATGAATATAAGATATTAATGTCCTAACCTCCAATTTTCAGAAATTCAAACATAAAGAAGCAAAATTTTTCAATTCCAAGAAGAAGCGGCCGACCAACGTGAACCATCCTAAATATCTTACCGGTAAATACGGGAATCCATTGTTAAGTCAAACAAGTGGAGTCACGGAAAAACTACAAGTTTTTCCTTGCGGCTTGGTTCGTGTTAACATACAATAGATTTCTTCATATTTAATCCAACTGTTCACTGCCAGCAGTAGGTAGTTAATGTCTTGGAGGTCTAAGATCTGTACCGAGACCAGGATCTCAATCAAGAGAAGGATTGGTGTTGCGACTGACCGTGGATTCGGGATCGTTATTGACAGCAGGGTCAAGTTTGGGATTGCTATCATTGACATGATTGTCAGTGTTGCGAAAATATGAAATAGAAACATGTACTAAATAAGCAAAACGAGTAGAGAAAAACTTACTCAGGAGTTTGCATAATGGCAGCGTCCAAGTCTTGAAAATAAGTGTGCGCTGCAGGAATGAGTAGGGCGACTGCGAATAAAACCCATAAGATCAGACTGCGCGCACGCGCCGATCGCGCCGACACACAGATCACTAGCCCCACACAGAACAGCTGCATGTCTGCCGCCAGGTACCTACAAAAAGCTAGTGACCAATATTTTTCACAATTACAAAAATCAAGGCGTGTTTATGTCAATCGGTTACGTACTAGTTGTGTGCTTCCGTTTTTATTTCCGCATCACTCGGTTTTTAATAAATACTTTTGCTATGCATCGAATGACATAATAGATACTTATAATATAGCGAATGGCTGTAGTGTAGAATATAGTCTTGACAAAAATTAAACAAACGAGAGGTGTCGTTCGCCACTCGGTCGGAACTAAGTTCCTTTAGTTATATATTATGTATTAAAAAATCATTAAAATGACTACTATGAGTTAACTTTAAAAGATAGATATATGCTATTCGGGGCTTTTGTGAAAAACTTTTTGAAGGGTATTGCTTCACCATACATCATTTTCGTGTAACATTAACTATTTATACAACGCATGCCAGGGCAACTGATGATTTTTTTCCTACTTATTTAGAAATGTCGTCATACCAGTAGCTTGTTTTCTAAAAATATTTATAAATTACAGCCTAAAAACATCCAAGATAATTCCTCTTCGAGACACTGTCGTCACATCGGCGACAGCGGTCGTTGGATGACCCCGACCCGCACTGAGAGTCAGCGCGAAGGCCTTAATGGTATAGGTGATGGTAAAGGGATCGTAAGGCAGATGTTATAAGTAGATCGACAATTGGAAATAAAAAAAACTAACCATGGATAAAAAAATCTATAGTACCCAAGTGCTTACCCTGCAGGGGGATCTCAGGGAAGGCATGCCCCCCCCTCCTTCCCGGGTAAGGCTTGTACTTGGGTATGTGTAGATGTTACTCCAATACCACACATTACAAGCACCTAATGTTTCAATGTCTAATGTTTTCATACAGGTTGTTGTATAGAGCAGAACAAGCGCGTAGGAATAGGCTCTAATTTCTGATTTGCTTTATAGCCCACCCTGAGCCAAAAGCACATAATAAGGGCGCACCAAAGGCTATATAGGTACGCCCTTGATAATGGCTATTACGAAAATATGTTTACTTTGACGTCTCCGTCATTCTTATTATTTTTATTCGATTGCTAACTTTCATACTACGGTTAGGACATATACAATTTTTTCTTCTTATGCAAATTCAAATATATATCTTTTTCTTCTTTAAACAAGATTATTCGAAGTTTTCTTGGGAAACAATACTCTAAACAATGAAAAGCTTTTTAAGGACTGTGTATACTTTATATATTATTATATATAAAGATAAATACAATGATATTTACTTGTGCACATACTTTTCGTAAAAAAGTTTAAATCAAGTTTGAATTCGTATTTTCGAAGTCCAATAGAGAACTTTAAAAGGATAGAATAAAGCTATCGAGTCGGCCTTGCCATTTTTTAAGAAGTGGTTGTTATAAACAATTAAGGGAAAATCTAATAAAATTGAAACAGTACATATTGCCTGTTTTTAATTTATAAAAATAAAATTAAGGGATGTGATTTCGTCATTAGTAAATTAAAAGTATTTAACAAGTTTGTTTATTCTAGTTTTTTGGCGAATACTTTAAGTTATAGTATTTTAACGTAAAGTAAACACAATCCTTCGCCTATTCGCTGTGTAACTGCGTTATATTGAGAATTCATCTTTTATAAACTTTTATACTATAGATTAAAACATGATTCTTTTTTTACCACGCCTGTGGCATACAAAACGCATCGTCGTAAACGTAGTTATTGATATAGATCGGATGGAGCCACCAGTAACGCCTGCAGGCCTTCGCCTCGGTTTCCACCAGCCAGTACCACAGGGGGCCGGCGCCCAAGTGCCGCTGCCAGGTGCACACTATACCCAGAACCAAGAGGTATGCTGGCGTTAATCTAGAACAAATATATTAAAAAAGTGTACTTGTATCAAACTAGAATTACAATTATAAAATAAACGAATCGAATCCGTAACACAATTAAATAAAAAAAAAATACACACTACTTTGATCCGGCTTTGATCGTTCTGCAGGCGGTTTCGTTTAAATCATGATACGTATCATGATACACCTTGAAATGAATCTGGGAAATAATTGAGCTATTGTTTTTTTAAAAAAAAAGGATTTTCATTAATCGTATATCCGATAAATGATATTACCAGTCAGTAAATAATTCAGTACCATAGCGATTTTCCGTTATAAAAAATATTTTAATTATATTATCATAAAACAATTTTAATACAATTTCAAATAACGAGAAGGAACTACAAAAAATGTTAGTATTAGATTTATAATCACCACAAAATTACACATTATAGATATATATATTTGTGGTAAGTTTTTTTAGAGACAAAGAGCAAAGGGGCATTTATAAATTGCATAAGACAATTTTTAGCACTTTTTGACCCACTCTCTCCCATATAAAACAATAATAATAAAACTAACGCCTATTTCCCAGGAGGGTACGCAGAGATTATAAATTTCCACATGGTACGATCTTTGCGTATCTCTCTTGCTTCACTGACATCCATGAATTTTTCATGCAAGCTCGTCGATTTCGGGTGCTTAAACTTTGGCCCTTCTTTAATATGCCACCAATTAAAATGGTCTGCATAGGATTCTCTAGGGCGACTCTTGCCGACCTTTCCACCACACACATTCGTTCTATAGATTTATTTTATCAGTCTACTTTCATTCGTTCTTTCCACATGGCCAAACCAACGCAACATACCTCTTTATACTCTAGTCACTATAACTTCCTTCAAACCACACCGCTCTCTGACATCACTGTCTCTACATCTATCTTTCCGAGACACTCCACACATACTACGCAGAGATCGCATCTCCACCTCATTGATCCAACTTTCAATTTTCTTGTGCCATACCCAGCTTTCACTACCATAACATAAGCATAGAGGATCAGGACCCCATTATGGATAGCCAAATGCATATGTCGTGGGACACATTTACTAGGGTAGACTGGGTACGGTTGAAACAAAGGAAGGTGGAAACAAAACAAATATCTTGCGAATGGTTACGAGGAGAGTGAAGGGTGCAAGGGGAGAACGAAGCGAACGACAGGTCCGGTCACTTATCTCAATGTCACAACGTTCCCCGCATAGTGTCGTTTTGTACAGGAGACCATATTTTATTTTGGTAACCAAGAGTAAATATTTTTTTTCTGAGATTTATAATATAATCGTGTGTTTTATTTAAGTTAAAGTATTGAGTAGGTTTTTGTGATTTTTGAAGAGTATAGAATATTGGATAATACCTAGTTTTAATGTGTTATTATTACGACCATTTTTATAAACTGTCTTTTATTAAACGCAGGGTTAGGGACGGTTGAAACAGGTAGTATATTATTTTTTTCTTGTTTCCTAGATGCCGAGAGTTCGCGTAAGAAAGACTCCCAGAGGGCAGAATGACTTGTCGAAATATAAAGATGCATAAGGTTAAAGTTGGAGATTCATTACGAAAAGCGGCGGATAAGCATGGAATTAACCACTGTTCCCTCCTGAGATATTTACTAAAGCGACATGCATCGAGTCATTATATTCAGAGAGCAGATCCGGAGAAAAGTGGATTCAATGCACCAGTTGTAGACAGTGGGCTAACGAAAACTGCACAGGAGGTGGTCTTAGCTGTGTTTGCCACAGTTGCGACTCAGATTGATCCCTAAGCTAAATTTATATTTGATTGAAGAAATGTTTCTTTTTAGTTTATTCTTAAAATTATTTTCGTTTAGTGTGCTTTGTTTTAAAGAATATTGTTGATCTTTATTATTTTTATTAATTGCGTTAATTATTCGTCAAATGCTGATTGGAAACATCGTTATGAGTATTAAAAAACTTAAAGACTGATATGGTGCCATAATTGTATTTATAATTAGAATTTATAGCAAATAAAACATGTAAAAATATTAAATTTTGTATTATTTACATGCTTTTCAATTGATACCAATCGCTGTTTCAACCGCCCTGGCAAGGGGACGATTGAACCAAATCGGATATATTTGTTAAAAATTTTGTATACATCTAAAAATAGCACCCCATGAAATAAAATTCTATAACCCTTCGTAGTTAGAAACGCGCTTTTGAATTTGACATGTCATCATCATCGCCAGGTTTACAAACAACAATACCATGAACGATAAAACCCAAATCGTTTCAACCATACTCAATCTCTCCTATTCATAATAACAAGCAAGGTCTCATTCACTTTATTTCCACCGTTCACTCTCCTTTCGATATCTTTATCACGTTTACCATCATTTGTAAACAGACGACCCAAGTATACAAACTTCTTTCACTTTCGACGCTCTCACCTTCTATATATCGCATTCATCTTCTTATATATATCACATTAACCTTCTTATATATATCACATTAACCTTCTTACCTATATCACATTAAATCGTGTTTTCGTCTCTTTTGCATCACCCATGTAAGAATAAATAAGAATTGGATGACCTTCTCCTCCCATTTAATTTTACGTAAGATAAAGTATTAAAAACTTCTAGCATTACAAAGAAATATTGGAAATAATAATTGTTGGACATCGCCTTCTTCTTGTTCAGGCCTTCGATAGAAACTATGAGCGATAGAAAGGCTCTCCAATCGACGACGCACTGGAAGGACACTTCGGCCGATCTGGGCGCCACGTTCCAAGGAAGATAACTCGGCCGTTCTGCCGACTTGAAGGCGAAAAATAAAAAACTTATTTTTACACACGTCTTCTGCCGATCTGACTGACTAGGAGTGAACTTAGGAGGCGCAGGCCACGACTATTCAATTAATACGATCCACAATCCATGAATCCACGACGATCCATGATTCAGTGTCACTTGGTCGCGCTTATCACTGTTTAGCGGCGAGCGCGATTAGCGCGTAGCGAATGCGCAACAGGAAAGGGGCGGGGTGGAATGACAGCAGATTTTAATTTATTTACAAGTTTACATTGATTACATCTTATATCATAGGTGTACATTAAATAATACTTATATAGTAAAATATTGATCGCCGACATTAATAAACTAAAATATTGATCGTCGACAATAATAATAAAAAAAAAACATTATTGCTTGCGATAACGAATTTGAATATCTTGGTAAAAATATTTTGGTCAGTGCATAGACTCAACAACTATTCATCAAGTGAGCAACCACTGGGACATCTCGACTATGCGTCGCTTCCAGTGCCCCGTTCATTACCATAACGTCATCGCGTCGTCGACGTCCCCCCGTTTAACAATGTCAACATTATTCTTGATGTGACATGCAACTTCTTGTTCACATCTTGAATACACGCTTAAAATCTGCTCTTTTTCCATTTTGAAATCAGAGCCATGAAGTTTTTTGTGAGTTTTCTGCGCATACTGAGCAAATTCTTCCGGGCGGCGCGGGAATGTTACCACGACTACCACACACTTCTGTCGTACTGCGGAGGACGCGCGCTTTTCGAAGTTATGTTCTAGGCAACCCATTATTTTATCACGTATGGACCACCGTGAAGACTCCCTTCCCCCGATTGTAAGGCACCCCCACCCCCACTCCCAAATGCATTATGTAAATTATGAATGACCCCAAAGTAGAGGGTTCAGACGCAGATTTCACTGCTGCTTCTTCGTAATGTAGCATATTTTTTTAAACGTGACATGTTATACAAGTAAATTTAAAAACGCAGCCGTGTTAAAGGTGCGACAAATCATGCGTTTACCTGAGCCATCTAAGTAATATTCCTTTTGGGATGTCCATCCACGTAACGTCGTGGCGTTCGACGTGCAGTTGAAAATTGTAGGCGAGCAAGAATGCGGACATCACGAAAAATGTGTACACCACGAGCGTTCCATTCAAGAGGATCTGTTTTGACAAATCGTTATAAGCCTGAAAAAAATATATATTATTTTCGGTGCGATAATACATTTGTACACAGCAAGCAAAGCTAGACAGGGCTTTGGAGCACGCAAAACGGGATTCACAAAGAGGAGACAGGGGAGTGTCACACATATAATACAATCGTAGATTTCATGTCTCTGTATGTTGAAACATAAAAGAAAATCCGATGGGTAAGTAATGAGCATGCAATTTTTTTGAAGGTTTGTTTGTTTTTTTGTACGTGCATCACGTAAAAATTGTTTAATCTAATCTAATATTTAGTACGGAACTGGAATAGCAATCTACATCAAGACCGGAATCGAGACAGAAAGCGGACTACAATTAAGATTATGATGAACAGAGTAATTGATTTGCATAAGAGATGGAGGAATTGATTGTATAAGGGCGAGGAAAAGGTTTTTTCGTATATTATATACAAATTCAAGATAATTTTGCATAGTATTTCATTTACATTTAATGATAATATATATAAGCCTTTTTGTCCAACAACTTGTTGCCATTTGTAGGTAGTGACATAATTCCCAATAGGATTAGAAGTCCCAAAATTTCTACAGCAATCTGCAGAAATTTTGGGACATCTGATTACAAAACTGCGACAAGTTCTTTTAACAGTCCTCTACTAATGATAACTTAATATTACCTAAAGCATACTGAAGAGATCGAAACAAGTGAGAATTTGAGGAGGCAAGGCCAGGGCTATTTGGTGGTTGCATTAATATTTCTAAACCAAACTCTCTCAATATTTGTTGAGTTCCTAAAGATGGGCGTGGTCTGGCGTTATCATTGTGAAAAAACCGGTCTTTTTGTTGATCGATTCCGACCGTTTTTTCTCAACTTCTTATTTAACTCTAATCAGCTGTTGTAATCAGTAAAGATCCGAATTGATGGTTTTGCCCGGCGGCAAAAGCTCACAATAAATAATGCCCTTCCAATCCTAACATACAAATAGAATCATTTTATTGTGAATTAATCCTGGTTTCGCTATAGTTTCCCACATAATATGTTCCGCATTTGACGAACTGAATATACCAGCTTCGGAATGTCGATTCAGAATGTGTGTTAATAATCTCAACCCTTTGATTGATAAGTAAATTTAATACCGCATATAAAAGCTTAGAGTATTTCATAGCGATAAACAAGAACTTACCTCTTCCACGTACAGCGGATTCTCGATGTACGTGTAATTCATGAGTATGGCGGTGTGTGAGAAGAAAACGCAAATCATGGTCATTGTTCTGAAAAGACGGTGAGATGTGTATTAAATTTTATGACGGTAAGGTTGAACATTGGAGAAATTCACCGACACACCTCAGGCCGTGGAACGACTTCAGCCTTTCCAGTCTGGGCTCCGGGCCGGTGCCGCTGGACGCAGTCATCTTGGCCCAGTTACGGCGAACGCAAAAGCACAGCAGATATGGGTTACCTTCAAAGAGCGCCTCTTTTAAGTATTCTACGACGGCCGTGTCGGTAAATAATGATTCGGTAAATGCGAATGTGACCAGTGCAATGAGATTTCCCAAGCCAAGAAAGTTAATACGTAAGAATGCATTGTGGTCGAAAACAAACACTAACCACATTAATAACAGACGTATTATAAATATCATAATTTGTTCCACGATTTTTAGTTATAGACTCCATGTGTACATGGAATCATGAATAAAAAATATTACTAACTTTATTGATTTCACAATGGAATCAAGTATTTTCTTAAACGTATGACAAGGAAACTGATGCGCTTATACAATTTGACCATTTGATGGCAACGTCTGGTATCAACGTGAATCCTCTCACAAATATATAACTAGCTGTACTCCGTGGTTTCACTCGCGCGGTGAAGGAAAATTGTGATAATGACGATAGTAAGCGTTTTATTTTTTTGTCAATTTTTCAATGTTTTTCTTTTATTTTGCTATTCGGAATGGAGACAAATCCAACAAATTAAAAATGAAAATCGGTCCAGCTTTTCTCCAGTTATAAGTGTTCGAACAATTATATTGTGTAATGTATGTAAATTGGAATTAAGTATTTTTTAAGATGAACTCGCTAATGTGTATTATAGGTATTGTAAACGCTATAGTTTGTAAGGATAAATAGGTACGGAAGTATATGATGATTGATGGAAATGCAAAAGTTACAGGTGGCTTCTGCAATATACTCCCATAAACTATGTTAAACGATTTATTTTAGTCTGTATAAACATACAGATTTTGCGATTTAAAAACGCGTGAGCAAGCCCCATAGAGCTGGCCGAAGGAAAAACATTGCGTGCTCAAATGTATGCCTGCTACCTTTATGGTCTGACCCTGTCGCCGGACCGCACCATAACATCGCGCACTCGCTTGTCTATCGTCATAACTATTCAAATATTTGTCCAAATGATGTAGTGTGAAAGACAAAGTTTATCTACTTTAAACACCAGATACGATAAAAGTATTTATTTTGATATAAGGATCAATTTGTTACTGCCAAATGTGCGTTAGAAATAAATTATCAATTATTATTGTATTTATGGTTCACTATTTTGGCGATAATGACTTACACATAAAAGATAGATATATCCTGTCGCGGGCTTTTTTGTAGAGCTATTTAAGATAAACAATTCCATTTTACATTATATACGTGTAATTCCAACGGTTTTTGCGGCGCACGCCAGAATAGCTCGCAGATGATACATTTTTTTCCTACTTGACACTTATCGTTATATTTTGGATGATTCACACTATATCTTTATAAATTATAGCCTATGTGTTATTTTGATGTGTAAGCTATATGTTATTGCACAGTGTCATGGAAATCCATTCAGTAATTTTTGCGTGAAAGAGCAACAAACATCTATCCATACAAACTTTCGCGTTTATAATATTAGTATACATTCACTACACCTTGTCCCCTAACACTGGTTTACCTGCTATTAACGGATTCAATAAAGGTATTATCCATAGACAAAATACTTTTCGATTCATTGTTACGTGATTCGTTGTTTCTCAAAGCTTTCTCTAGCTGGAAAATATTGTGTTTCATGTCTATCGAAATACATTGAACAGAAAATGAAATGTGAAAATAACATCAAGACGTAAATGAAACACATGTATTGATGCGTATATCAAATACCACAGTATTCCACAACCGTCTCAGTATGGTATATAAACTTATGTACCTTTGGATTATTTTCAGAATTTTTTAGGGTCAGTTATTCATTTTAAAAAGTATTTAACGGTGGTGAAGGTTATATTTTGGGGTTATATGTTTTGATATGCAAAAAAATATGTCAAAAAAATTAAAAAAAAAACTTAGTCCCCATCGCAGTGTTATGTAAATACAATTGAAAATACAAATCAACAAGGGACTTACTCAAATACACGGAAAGAATTTCATCATAATCGATGGAGCCATTAGAAAGAGTGCAGAGGCAAACGCGCGTACAGAAGAATTATATATATAAAGATAAGAGATGTAACTCTCACCTGTTTTACCATTTCTAACTTTTTTGGATTGTCTCACACCGTAAATAGTTCCTAGCAGATTGATCAATATGATGGCCGAGAACACAATGGCCATGGTTATGTCAGCGGTGTCTGTGCTGATACTTTCGCCGTGTCTATCACAGTTTATTACGTTTTCCATTCGAGCCTGCAATCCATAGTCCCCCCATAGAGTTTCGTTTAAGCACGCTCCTAGGATGGCTGTAAGGTCTTCCGTTCTGTTCAAACTCTTTCCTTTAGCGTACTTCGCACAAGTCCTCGTGACGCACAGGCCTCTGTGGACCTGGGTGTGGTTAAAGTGTTTCTTCGTATAGGCTGAATATTCCTGAAAAATTTAATGATTTTATTGTGTCATGAAAGATTGTATTTTGATCTGCTAGAATAACATTATTATGTTTGAAAATAATGAATTCATTTGAAAATCGGTTACTTAAGTGGAAAATAAATGACTTATTTTATTTAGTTTGAAACACTATCTATACATAAAATAAAACTATAGAACTCGGTGTATTTGTACATTTAAGATATCTATAAAAATGGAGATGGGACAATAAGAGAAAGGTGATATAAAAGAGAAGACGGTTTTTAATATTTATGTCTATCTGTTATTAACTGAACGGATTTTAATGCGATTTCCACGGGTAGCTTGGCTTGGTCAGATTATAAGTTTTATATCATTTACATTAGATGTTAGAAACAAGTTATCTTTATTTAAAGAACTAGGCTGAGAAGTTAAGAAGCAAATAATAGTAATACAACAAAGAACCCTTATAATTTCGCCATATCCATCCGTACATCTGTCTGGCTGTCTGCGCCTTAACCCAAAGACTCTTTGTGCTAGAAAGTTGTAATATGGTATGAGTATACATATTCACGCGGACACTATTGCTAGATTTTGAAAAATAATTTTTTAGGTTACTTCCCCTATACGTAAAGTGTGGGGTAACGTTGGATAGCTAATTGAAAGACATTGACGATCTGTGAAAAACATTTTTCGTCTTAGGGATCGGTTTGCGCTTCGTTATTGAGCTTTCAAGTGTTGATTTTTGTTTGTCTCAAGTGTCCCCTCCTACCAGGTAAGTGGTTATTCTTTGATACATGAAAAAAGTCACGGCAATATATATATATATATATATATATATATATATATATATATATATAGAAGTTAAAAGGAAAACTATCACAGCTAATTAGGCTTTATACAAGTTAGCCAGTAATAGTCGACCAACTTACTACATGTACTTGGAGAAGTAAAAAGCAAAATTTGTTAGTTAGGGAAAAGCAGTTAAGAAATATAAGTTGGCCTGGCTCAACACACTTTTGGACGGGTTTTTTTATTTATCGCTGCATTAAGGAGAAGTTTAATGCACAGATAAATTGCTTATAAAAATAAGATTATTTTTCTGGAAACCGATTCTCGTGTGGCTATTACAATTTTATTTTTCTGCTCTTTATTTTTACTTTCATTTTTGCATTATCACTCGTATACCTTTTGTTTACGCAGATGTTAAATCAGTGTGCGAAATTCTCTTTTGACGCAAGAATGTAATAAAACTAAGCCGCTAGTTTCATAAGAATTAGAGACGCTGGGATGAAATTAAATTTTTATTTTTCAAAAAAAATATGTTTACGTATTATATTTTGATAAACAATGTGCATAGAAATATAGTTTATCGTTTTTTAATAACAAAAAGATCGTAAAACATCACTAATTACTTATTATAACATTCTTTTCCCCCACATCATTTCCTCAGTAGACCACGTAATGCTTTAACAGATCCGCGCGACGAACTAACCGCAGTGGTCGAAGAGCTTAAAGAATGCAACAATATGACTGAAGAATAGGAGAAGGAAACCCACCATCACTACGACCTTCGATGGTCAACAAAGCGAAACTTTGGCGGTGCCTCCCGGCGTCCCGCTCGAGGGCCCGGTCCGCGCTGACGCCCTCTCGTGACCTCCTATGCCGAGGTGCCTGCTCACGAGGCGCCCATAGGGCAGTCACGCGCCGATGTCATCTCCATGTAGATCAGGCTGCGTTAGACGAAAACGTCGAAGCCTTCGGGCTAACGGCATGGCCGTATCGAGCTTCAGGGGGTTTCTAGTCCGTGCGAGTCGGACACACCCCGTGCGTCCGGACGCGCGGACATCTCAAAATGGGTTATTTCCTCCTTCTCCGTCGCAAGGGAAGAAATACAAAAACAAAACTTTTTTAACCTGGCAAGCGCATTTAAAGCTTTGTACAACACATAAGTTAAAAGTCATATCTTCATATAGTCTACCCATTCTTTCTAGATCTGCCCTGGCAGAGCTAATGATGTGACTTTTTTGTGCTTCTAGAATAATAGAGAAGTTTTATTTATTCTTCTACACTCTTGCTGTTAATACATAAAAAAACGATCTCGATTACAGATTAGCCGTTTTCTATTTTACTATGCAATGTACGAATATTAATAGTATTATTATGCTGGGATTATGAAAATAGTCCTTCGGCGATTAGGCAATTCCTTGGCAACTATCAACTCCAGTTTCATAGATATATAACCGAACAGCAAGTAGTGACCACAGACCTTGATCACGTTCATGAGCCGGTTGTCCGGGTCGGCGAACAGCCCGGCGTCGACCACGCAGTACACGCCGCCGGGCTCCGATAGACACTCGTTGTAGGGCTCCAGCGCGTACAGCGCCGGCATGCGGCCGTATTCAGTTTCTGTATTAAACAAACGTCCGGTATTGCAATCTTGAAATCAACAGTTATTTTTACTTTTCAACTACCACAACCAATACTCGTACAATTCCTGGTTTAGTTTGATACTCTTGAGTACGATTACATTATTTTGAAAATTGACTATTTATATCAAGGAAGTTAATTTCGCAATTATATTTATTATATCGAAAGCATATGTACGTGAAAATGAGAAAAACGCTTGCCTTTTTTCTTCTAATGCCAGAAAGGAACATGTACAATATATAAAGAGATAGGCCCACATGATTATTATAGTATCAATTTCGAAAATTATAAAACATTTGGAAAATCAATACACTTATTAACGTGTTCTTTTAAAACTACCATAAAATGTTTGTTAATTTTTAATTTTTATTTCACTTTTCCGGTCTATTTTATTTTTATAATAATATATGATCAATGATTGAATACTAAATTAATCCAGAATAAAATATGGATCAGCTAAACCTCATATTCTTGACAACCTGTCAAAATAATCACGACTGAGCTATATTAAATTAAATTCTATAATAAATTAATTTACCATCATCGAAATCTTGCCTCATCAATGTGATGATTATAACGTGACACAACAAATAAAATACGTGCTTAATCCTTCGTAACACCGTTAAAAGCGAAATCGTGCAAAAATTTAGATGACCTTATCTTAGACCTGCGAATTGAAATTTGACAAAAGTAATTACAGACGACGAATGCAAATGTGCATGCACTCTGCATTCTCTCATCCGGTCTGCACTTTGCTTAAACCCACACCAGTAGAAGTCATAGTGCACGTATTGTAGCATCACGGAAGATATCTCTGCACCTGTATAGCGTTCAGTGCTCAGAGGTTTTATAATCGACGTTCAACGTTCGACGAGGCTTTTCTCCTGCAGAAATCAATACTGACCGAACCGACCTTAAATCGATGCAAATACCGGTTCTACCTTTGATGCGATTCTGATGAAATTATTAAAAAAAAAACCATACTGTCTCATCGAAGACACACATGCTGCCGCAATTTATTGAAGTGAAACTTCAATATAGACTTCTATGTTTAATATGATTATTTTCTGTCCGGAAAAAGCGTTACGGCCGCGTGGAGCAGTTAGAGGAATATTTCGCGCGGTGGGAGGAGGCAGCGGCGGAGGGACAGAGGGCAACGGCTGTATTAGAGGGATATAAGGCGCAGTCGCGCGGGGAGCGGGGCCAGGAGGGGCAGCTAAGCAGATGCTCTACAATTCTACATCTTAAAGGTCTTCGCTATAGTCCCGACGGCGTGTGCTCACCTGTTGTTTATGTCATATTTGAGTTACCCTAAGCCGGTTATATCTTTCATTGATTATAACGCAAATGAGGCGATTGAAGATTGATGACGAAAGTTGTGCATTTGTTAATGTCCCTTTGTATTTGTATAATTTTAGAGTAGACTATGGATGTTTTTTTTTTTGGTTCCGGATTGAATTCACTTTTTTTTTTGTTTTATAACATAAAATATGTTTAAATAAAAAATACATTAATTAAAATGTACTTAACCTGACCAAACATATTTTGCAGTAAACCTGCGAAAAAAAACGAAATGTCTGCCGGGACACATGGTAGAAGTGTTACTTCAACGGACAAGTGGAAAAACGATTGTAAATGTGCTTGTCCATTTTGAAAATCTGCCCTCAGAACTTCAAGTTACAACATTTTTGCTGCGATTCGTTTCGCCACTTGTCCGTTGAAGTCTCACTCCTGCTGTGTGTCCCGGCGCACATTTCGATTTTTTTTTTTATTAGGGAAAAATCTCGTTTACGCTCTTAATTTTGATCCGTCACGAGTCCGATTCGAACCGATGTCGGATGTGACCTTCTTCGAAAATTGCTGCCTCCGATAACCAAATGCCATAAATAAAAAATTCCAAGCTATAATACTGTGAAGTTTCATTAAGATTTTTCATTGGTGGTTTTTGCATGAAAACGTAACAAACGTCCCTTCATACGTTGTCATAAACTTTCGCGTTTATTATATTAATACATATATGTATAAAAAAGAGAAGATGCAGAATTATATTCTATTTAGACGACGAAAAATGGCTCAAAATGCACATTTCGTCTCCGTCTCACATTTTACAAAGAAAAAGAAGGGAAGGAACACTATTTATCATCTGAAATTTCAACCGAAATACCATAACATAGGATTAATTTTTAAACGCACAGAGGACAAATTACGACCATTATGTTATAAGAAGACAATAAGTCATGCTTTTTACAATTTACTCTTGCTATTCTAAAATAAGACATCAGAGGAGTAGTTTTAAATTATTCAAAATTTTTATAACTGTTTCTTAGTTGAATATATTAAAATAATCATAGAATATTTTTCATAATAAAGATTAATGTCATAAGATTAAAATTATTATGAATCTTTGATTTCATAATATCGATGAAAATATACATGAAAGAACTTGATAATTTCTAAAGTGTGTAGATTATGCACTATAGATCATGTAGTATAGATAATACATATAAAACTTTCTTATTATTCATATAATAAAATAAGATGACAATGAATTAAACATTAACATATTTTTGATGAACAAAGTACTTATATATAATTTGCTAAAAAAGAAACTGAAATATAATAAACATAATTATTTTTGGAATAGGTTTAATCTATTGTACAATTTTCTTTTATGGGTAATTTTAAGACTTTTATAAAACAAATAATAAATAAAAAAATAAAAAGCGTCTTATTGCTTAAGCCTATTTCTTTTAAATCGGTCTATATCTCGGTTTTGATGCTACTTTAAGTGAAGAAATACAAAATACTACACTGAATGCAATTAGTGCTAATCTATCTGTTTTAGCACACATTTACTGTGGCCACTTTTGAGCGCGGGACTGTGCACATTTTTTTTTTATAGATCAATGTATTAGTAGGATTATAAGAGAGAGAAGGTAAGATAGTTGGCAGTTTCATTCTCCAATACATAACCTCGCTTAGTCGCGCTGCCTGGCCAATGAATAGCATTGTGCTTAACTTCTGTTCTGAGCTTCGTGACGTTTTAGTTTGTCTGACTTAGAACCTCTTCCACGGTCTCCTTTTAAACTGGCATTTAACGAAAGGTCAATTTGAAAATAAAATTCGCCTTCCATGTCTCCCTTTTAACGGGTTTTAGCCGGAACATTCCGTCTAAAAAAAGGATATGGTAGAAGAGACGCTTACGCCCCGTATCGAACGTAAGTTAAAAATTTAATGAAGTAGGTAACTCAAAAAGTGGCATAATTTTATGATCGATCCTAATAGCGTAAACTCTAAACGGAATATTCGTAGACGTATCTACCAAGAAATCGGAATTAAAAAAAAAAAACATAAACGCTCCAAAAACAGGGCGCCGTTTAAAATCCACAGCGCGCGAGGCCCAAGGACGCGAGTGCAGTGCGCAGGCGTAAATACGAATTCGCAAATTTCAACGCGACGGTCGACTTTAATGTTTCGAGTGAAGTGTGAACGACGAACCTTGAACCGGAGGCCATTGCCGAGTGCGCCGGTTATCCCTATACGAGGCGCTGTGATGTGGCCATATCGTCCGCACGCACTTTTTATATACTGTACAAAGTAACGCGAGACATGCTAGGTCCGAAAACGACTGTTGTACTATGCCATTAAATACCTGTTTCTACTACCTGTTCACACTGACTTTTAGCTATGATTATTATGTTGTTACAATAATTATATGTTATAGTTGTTCCGGTTTATTAAGTGCACTTGGCCGTGTTTATGATTACATATGACACGATGGTGATGGTGAATACGTCGGAAATACTGTACTTCTCGTTTTAACAATTATTATTCTAAAATGCACACAAAGAAATTGTACCTAACAGACATTGCAACGCGCAAGCAATTTTTTTACAACGTTGAAATAGCATTTGTTTAACCAAAACTTGAATGAGATTTATGATGTTACTACATAATTATAATTTCCCATTTCCCATATTAATTTCCGCTACATTTTTACCCGTTCTAAGATTGGTATTCAAAAAATGTTGAATTAGTATACTAAGAATCGGAACGCGATTAACAATATATCTAATTTCAAATACTCCATAATAAATGACTCCACCATTTTAAATATGTATTGTTTTACCAAAAACGTCGAGTCTAAGTATGTGAATTTTCACATCCCTATTAATTATCAATATTCCATAATACGCATTCAAAATCCAATCACAGTTTTACGGTCTTAATTAAAAAGTATCCTTCCAATAACGCTGAAACATGTCAAGCTCCACTTTTAATCTGAAGCCAAAAATATCAGTTATCGTGTTGTAAACTATAAAAAATGGCGGAATTCATACACTTTCCACTCCTCCGTTTGAGCCCCCTGTAGAACTGATTGCCGAAAAACGATGAAACGCACCATTTGTACGTGTGGAGGTACTTGCATATTTGTTACTTATACAATATTTGTATATCCTATAATCTGGGTGTCTTAGTGAGATCTAAACGCGATAAAGAATTAGAAATAAGAGATGACGTGTAATGGACACAAAATCAGTAAAACAATGAAAATAGATCACTTATTGAAAATTTTCTAGAATTTTCGGGAAGTTATTGGTTTCACCCCATTTTGCAAAAATCGAGTTCTCATCAGATCTCGACGTTCTGAGGGTCTAGGAAGCTTCCCTGATCATCCCTGAGATGATGTCCGTATGCCTGTGTGGATGTGTGTGTGTGTGTGTAGTGTGTGGATGTATGTAAACCACGTATAACTTTTAAACGGCTTGACCGAATCGAGCTTACTAAACGGCGTTCTAAATAGTTTCACCAAACTTAGATTTCCTGAAAGTTTGGGTCGATTTGGACAGGTAGATTTTGAGAAATTTTCAAAAAACTAAGAAAAAAAATGTTTAAAAGTGGTTTTCTCAAAATAACTTTAAAACGGCTTGACCGATCGATTCCAAAATCTAATCAGCTCTTAACCTATTAAAAACACGTCGATTGCCGCAAACCGGGTCAAAATCGGTTGATTCGTTTGTGAGAAATCGTTGTCGAAAGAAATCGAAAAAAACCGTTTTTTTTTAAATAACTACGAAACGGATAAAATTAGCGGGAAGTTGCAGAGTTGGTCTTTAGGGTCAAATTTTCTATATTAGATTTTATCTATACCGCTATGCTTTGCATTTATTGCGTTGAGCTAGAAGGATAGCCCCATAGAAACGTTTTCTAGGGCTTCGTGCTAGGTCCGCAAGGAGAGAAACCGATGTATTCCGCCCCAACATCCGCATCCGGTCTGTCTGTCTGTCTGCACGGCTTCAAAGCAATGAGTGAACCCACTGTAGTTGATTCTTATTGATTTTTAAAATAAACCATCGTAATATTTTAAAAATCAATAAGAATCAACCACTACAACACAAGCCCAAGGCCTTCCCTAAGCCCAAGCTTAGGGAAGTTCATCCGTCTGTTTACGTACTTGAGGTGGCGCTCATATATAAGACCCACGAACATTCTGTTACAATACAAAAAAAAATCTAGTTAAAGTCTCATTGCAAGTAATTGTAAAATAATTTAGATAAACGTTTTATTTTGTTATCTATATACCAATAAAAAAAATTTCAATTGAGTTTATTTGCCACCTATTTATATTTAGTAGTCCGGGAGACTTGAACCGTTTTTTACATAAAACATCATCACTTCTTATTCATAGCGTTTAGAGAATGCATTACACATTTTGCGATACTTTACTCTAATAGTTTGTGCATAATTGCATTTTCATATAATGCGCAGGTAGAATTTTAAAGGCATTTTAATAAAAAATGAGATATGAGTCAAGTCTCCCCACCGCCTGGGACACGAACCAGAGTATGGGGAAACTTGATCGTAATATTTTCAGGAAGAGAAAAATAATTTTCAGCTGGGATCATAGTTTTAACTTATCTTACACATTAATTAATTTGTTTTTATTACTTCCTGCAAATGCAATGCAAAAAGATAACAAATTTTCATGACATTTGCCACAAATGAAATTAGTAAACATTTTAAACAAAAGTATTAATACTTATTTAGTTTTTTTAGGGTTCCGAATCAAAATGGCAAAAACAAAACCCTCATAGTTTCGTCATGGCCGTCCGTCCATAAGTCACAAGCATTTTACTCAAAAACTACAAGATTTGTATTTATGAAATTCGGAGTATAAGTGTATTGTACAAGCCGCTACTTAGTTTGATAATCGAATAACAAAAATAAATATTTCTAGAGGGGGGACATGTAACAAAAGCTGAAAAAAAAATTTTTAGCAAGCACCAACATGTGGAGCATACTTCGATAGTTCTCTTAAAAAGACTTTAAGGTTTATGAGCAATTTTTTAATTAAGTAAATATTTTTGGAAATAATCGCCCCGAAATTAGCAAAAATCGTGAAAATTAAAGCAATAAACCCCTTTAAACCGGCCCAGCACATAGCCCGGCATGCTTAGGACCGGTTTTTTTTAACTTATTTCTAATAATTTAACTTATTTCTAATAAGTTACACAATTATTGTAAATGAATATTGATATCTTTTTTAATTTATGTCTTTCTCAAAACACCCTAAGACTTAACAAAACCACCAAACATTTATATAAGAAATTATCAAACTTTGTATAAATCAGTCCTTATTAACTTTTTTAAAAGTATTAATTAATTTCTAATAAATCTTTGAATATACTCAAAATTATTTTAAATCATATAGACATTTTTAACATAATATGTCTCAGAAAACTATTTCTGATCACATTCGTGACAAATGGAAACATCGATATCTTCTGTGAAATGAAAACGTAACTCATGAATATATCTACCACGTGAAAGACAAAGACGCATAGTTATAACGTCTTCCATTTGACAAACAAAGCAGTATCAACGGTCTTTCGTGTCCGGATCCTTTTGGAAATTATCATCAGAGCAAGTATCAGCGTACAGCACAACATCTTTAACAGATTTATCCGTTTCGCTGTCGTAATTTTTCATTATTACTTTTTTCCCCTTTATTGGTTTTCTTTGGCTAAATTTAAATACAATTTTGAAGAATGGTTCAATTCACCCACCTGGATAAGTCTCCCGGGTTTCCCCTATATAGCTGTTTACGAAAATAGTTAATTTGCATGAAATGACTCACCAAAACTATTTCATATTTTAAGGATTCGGATATAGAATAGATCGACATAACAACCTATAAGAATAGCTACTTATATAGATTGAAATACATGATCGAATATATTCTAACTCTGCACAGTTTCATTATCAATTGATTCGTTACAATAAACTATATTTGAATTAACCCTAACAAATGGCAAAATTTACAGAAAAAATATTATGCATTAAAAGACTATTAAGTTAATTTGCGTGTCAAGTAAGTAAGCCATTATATTAAAATTTTACACAATAATATTTATAAATTTCGGATTATTCGCTTTCAAAATTAAATGACAAAACATGTTATATACACATGTTCCATAATTGCACCTATGGAACATATGTAATAATTTTGTTGTACGTGTCAAGTAGAATCTTTTTATTTTATACTGAGGGATTTGAACATTGAGCCTTCGCTCTGGAAGGTGCAGGTTGGTGCAGTACAACGCACGGAACTTTGTCGCTCTGAATAGTTGCGAATCAAATACTGCGCAGGTATTACGCTCCTCGATCTTTCCTTTTTCTCCGGCTCGTTCGTACTTTACACCATTGCGACGCTTACGTAACGAACTTCACAACGGTAAAGTTTCGTGCGTTATACTGTACTATCGACCGCTGTCTGCAATACATTAACAATCTCTAGGACCAACGAGATAAAGTGCTTCATTATATATACGGAACGAGCAGTCTTTTCGACTTAATTTAAAAAGTCGTTGGTCAAAATCGCCGTGGTAAAATTTCAAAAACCGTAATTTCTTTTTAAAGACGACGGTTTTAACAACTCTGCTTTTACAACTGTTTAAAAACTAAAATTTTCTGTTTATTAAAAAAAAAAAATTAAATACAAACTTCTAAAGGCAAGTATTGAAAACAACGTAACTATTGGAAACATATTAACCACATTAAATTAGGGATTCTTGTGAAAGTGAACGAATAATTCATTTTATGATATCGTTGTATCATGTCGCTGTGGCATAAAACACGTATGCGTATCTGAAAATATCGCGATGCACATAAAGTATCAAATCTTTATCTTTGAACATTTTCATATTCTGGTCATTTTCATATTGTCTCCATATTCCATAAAAACAATGATAATATTTGTATATGTAAAATACTTAAATTTATTACCGTTGTTACACCTATTACTTAAATCGCCAATTATGTACAGAAGTTGTGAAAGTACGAAAATTGAAATATAAAATATTTTGTATAATACAAAATATATCATTCATTTTAGAAACATTAAAAATAAAACGTTATTTTAAATGGCTTGCACCTTTTGTAGTATGTGTTCTTCTTTTATTAAAAATTCAGATAAAAAAATAATCTAAAATAAAATAAATTATATAAAATGCTAAGGCTACTTTATGCTATACAAAGAAAGATAATAATGATTACGTTTGTAGAAAAAATTTTTTTTTTCCGTAAATTTCAAAAGGTTCTGTTAATTTGATCATAATAAATTTTTCACATGAATATTAATGATTATATTTGCATTATTACTTCGTTTATATATTGACTAATAAAAAATATTTTGTTTCTGGAAATAGGATAAAACAAGTCTTATTGAAAAAACTTACCATTTAAGCTATATAATGTTCCATAACAATTTCGAAACAAATGTAATAAAGAAATACCGACAAAAATAGGCTGATACATTGTTACATACGTGCTATGACATACAATAAAAACTGGTGTTTACGAAAATGCAACTGTTCTGTATGCAAATGTTGTTCCGAGCGCGTATTGTCACATAATGCGGACAGACTCGCCGCCAGGTGACCGCGGGAAATCACGTTGATAGACGTGTTAACGTGGAACGGCTTAGATAGCTTGGATTTGTGTTCTAAATCATGATTCCCAGTCGTTTAACATAATTTCTTTTATTTTAGTTACTATTTTAGATTTATTGTTATAGTATATATTTTATAGATATATAAGAGAAGAAAGACCTCTATATTAACTACATTTGAGAAAAATTACTGTTGTAGTAGAAATGTTGACAAATACATTTCTATGGTCTGTGCATATGTTTGCGAACTCGATAAAAATTATTGGACAGAATTCGATGATATTTGGTATTGTAATAATGTATGCTCCGGGGTAATATATGGGGTAGTTTTTATTCTTATTCACTGCTTTTTTTTATATTAAATACATGTTGAACAGAGCCGGAAACTAGACTGAATCGGAATCAAAAGTAGGGCTAGGTTTGGAATCGAAAGCAGGAACAAGATCGGGATCGTGGTTGACAACGTGATCGATTGATGTACAAGATGAAAGAATTCATTTGATGCCTACGCGGACGAAAGCAACGGCGGGTTGCGTCAAAAGTAAAAACATAATTCGTAAACTTAATCCGTAGATAGGTTGTCGCGGCCCGTTTGACGACAGGCCGCACCAGATCGCACCAGACGTGCCAATCCTCGCGCGTCGTGTTCCAAAGACATAAGCCGGCCTGGTGCAGCCCCCTGGTCGCCATTCCAACATGGCAAGTAAAACGGGGCGTATTGCTGTGTGTGCGGCCGCTGTGGTTTTGTTCAGTAGTCAACTTTTGTTAAACAAAACAAAAAGAAAGCTGAAGAAAAGACGCTGATGGACGTTCTCATTCAACAAAAATCGATGAAGGTTAGTAATTATAAGTAACTAAACTTGATTATTTATCAATATCGAGCAATCAAATCATATTTTGCTTTATTCTTACAGATATAGATAATACAATTGATATGCTGAGCAATTTTTTACGGGAACCTAGCAAAATATTTGAAAATTTCTGCAGAATGTTTCCAGATGATTTCTAATTCTTTCTAAATAAGATAAATATTTTAAAGATTGTTACAAAAATGAGAAAGTGCATTCCGATACAAAACTGGTTTGTTAATGCGCTCCGATTTCTGACTACTGGAAATAGTTACAAAAGCCTTTTATACTTATTTAAGGTTTCGTAACAAACAGTTTTAAGACGTGTTGAGGAAGTCTGCAAAGCCATAATACAAGAATTAATAGAAGGAATAAAAGTAAATTTTTGAGTTCTAAATAACATTTAATTGAAAAATAGATTTTTTGAGACTCATAAAAATCCTTAAGTGCATTTTGATTTATACTTGGCGGTCGTGGTATTATGGTTCGAGTACTTGGTGATTGTGAGGGAGTCTGTGGCGATGACTGTGAATCATGGGGGCTCCGATAGCTCGGCGAGTGCAGTGAAGACAGTGGTAGAGAATGAAATGAAAATAAAAATCAGTGAACTCTGCGGATGAAGATACTGGATATTTGGCGATTTTTGTGGATTAGGAATGGTTTAAGAACTTGGTGGTTGTGAGAGAGTATGTGGTTATGGCTGTGAATGATGGGGGATCAGGTTCCTGGTGGAAATATTTATTTATAGTCCGAAATCTCAGAGAATATTTGAGTTTTTCTGAGTTTTTCAGACTTTTTAAACTTTTTTTGCGGTTAAAAAGTTTATAAGTCCGAAAAAGTCTGAAAAATTTTGAAAAAGTCAAATATTCTTCGAGATTTCGGACCATAAATAAACATTTCCACCAGGGGTAGCCCGGCGAGTGCGACGAAGGCGAAGATGAATGGCCAATGATAGGGGCTTCCAAGGGGATCCGAAATCGGAGAGGTCTGACAGCAGTCGGTCTAATGCAGCCTGCTCGATGAAAACTTGTGTTATCTGTGCACTATAACGTCCTGTGGAATGTTATTTTTCTAGCCGTTTCAGATGAAATACCAATTTATCTATTTCTATCATTGCTATTTCTCGTGTGTTTTCCTGAAGATCCCTCACTTTTTCAGTTAAGGAATCTCAATACATAGAAGACACATCTTTTCGTGGCATTTGGCTTAATTGTTTGAGATAAATGTACGCTTCATCCATACGATTTTGAGTCTCATTTAGTATCTTTTTTTTCTTTGGAATAATTTTCGAAGTGTTGATTGCAACGTCCTGTTCTACACTACTTTGAAAACCTTAGGTTGATTCATTACATTCACCCTTACTATCATCTTCACTCTCGTCTGTTATATGAAAGCAAATGGGAATGCAATACATTATTATGAAACTATCACTCTGTGCCTAGGGTTTACTTGTATAACTTTTTTGATATCGTTCTATCACTTAAATTTGTCACTTAACCGATTAATCGACATAAGAGAGTCAAGTGTTCACGTTATTTTGAGATAACATAAGCACTTGCTAGATACTAGAAATAGCGCGTGTGTTGTGGACGGCCGGTGCGTGAAAGGTTAACAGATAAATCGAATCTACTAATTTCATACAAACTATCTGAAAGCGATAACAAAAGATAAAGAGGGAGACAGTTAGGCCCTTACGTATAATAAACATACTAATATGTCACAGTCGCCACGGTTACAGGTATGGTTGAAGGTTTCAGAAGAATTTAATCGCAAGTGGAATTTCCCTCATTGTCTTAGAACACTAGATGGCAAGTATATCGTGATGCAAAGTCCCATCCATAGTGGTCCAGAATGAATGTGTATTCTTTACAAATTGACGTGAGATTTTCAATTATACCCCACGCCCCTGTTTAAATGAGATTTTACGGGATCTCGCTCCTATTTCTGACTTACGCAATGAATAACGAATGTGTCTCAAGAACAACGAAGTATAGGGTCACACCACGGAATAGAAGAAACTTCTGGGGCGATTGTCAAAGGCATATCATTAACTTATCCAAATCATTTAGTGCTAAAGCACATTTAGTTAAATCAACACGGATACAGTTCCTATCATTGCTGCAATCGGATACACTGGCCCCATTGTTAGTGATAATTCGCAGAATTATCTAATGGTATCTGGGAATATAAATAAAACGTCACAACCACTATTTATCAATTTATTTTTATATTATATATATGTATATATATATTTTCGGACAAATACAATTAACACTCATTTTAAGCCCTTTCATAGTTTTCATTTTTCTTTAGGCGACGGTCATATTCTATATATATATGTAAATCAGTTTATTTCATCTGAACTATAGAATAAATTTGGTATCATACGCTAATATCGGATTAGTCTTTCAAAGTTTCAGATTCTGAGTTACTCGATGCTCTAATTGACTCGCAAAAAGCCGTGTTACTGATTCTAAGTTTGCAATCGTCTGCATAAGAGACCTTTTATATGCATTTTTTTTTAAGATGGGCGCAAAAAGGATCCTATTCATTCAATACTGTAAGAGAAATATAAAGCCTTCCATCTCATGACAGACCTTTTGCTTATTTATGCGGGTTCCTTCATAGGCATGAACGTGTGAACACATCGAATGAAACACGCATAATTGTTATGAGCTACAAATTAACGCAATGCGATTAACTAAATTAAAAGAAATCACAATATTTTTTTAATGTCTGCCATTAGTGACCCAATCAAATATGTCATAAAGGCAATCTTTTAGGAATTTTTGATTCCAATCGGGGTCCATTCATCCATTAGTGGGGTATTCCTTATATACATACACACACATACCATATTATAGCAGTGTTAAGTAAATTAGGAAATTCGGCAATTTTTTAGTAATGTATCGTCTCTATGTGTCGCAATAAGTCTCAAGTCAAAATACAACTTCTTTTTCGCAATTCCTACCTACACAAAAACCCGATACACATTGCGTTGTCCTTTAATCTTAAATAATCGAAACAAATATATACATATTTTTACTGATATACAAATATTTTTGATTGAAAAACTTCAAATAGTGAGTTTATAAAGAACCTAGCGAACAATTTATGTTTGGATACAATGTGGGCAGAATTTAAATGCAATTTTAAGGTGCACCACATTCTATATACTTGGACAACCATATTTTTTTGTACCAAATATATTAATTTTTGTAAATCTCAATTATTCTTTAATCTTGTAGTCTGACACTCTTTAGCGGCTGATAACACATTTTTGAAAGGCAAATATCTACACATTTTTTTTTTGTGTTATATAAATATCTAGGCATTAAAAATTCTTTTTAACTTTGGCAAATTTTCTAAGTTTTTCATAACCGACTTTAAGCAACCCTAAAACAGTAAATCATAATCTATAATACGCCCCAAAATATTTGCCCACGACACATTAAAACTAGGGTGACCCCTATAAAAATCCTCCCTTGAACATAATGAAAAAGTGAAATATTATCGTAATGTCGATAAAATTTTTCTCTATATTAACTTTTCTTTATAATTATGGATTTAATTTTCATATTAAATACAAAATTAGATAATCGATTAGACATTCGAACTGTCTTAAAATTATATTATTATAGCTCTAAAAACATTTTGTGCATTATTCTTTGGATGATTTTTTATAATGATTTTTATTGATAAAATTATTTATAGAATTAATCATATAAATAAAGTATATATTATTCGCTAAATCGAAATAGTGAAAAATATCAGTAAATAACATAAATTAATGACGAAAAGAATTTGAACAACAATAATTACATTTTTTATAAACCGAAATAGATATGTATATTGCATTTTAAATATTTTATATTCAACATGGACATAATTCCTTATATATCTATGATTTTTTTTTCTACAATTCTAGAACTAGTAGTTACAACATTCAATGGGAGCCAACAATTTTTTTTCTTTTCAAATATTTGGCGCATATTTTACCACCGACATAGTGTTTGCAATTTTTGCAATGTTTTGTTAGATTTAAATAAAACAAGAATTTATCTTCAGTGTATTTAACATGAGGCCCTAGAAAAAAGCATCTTCGTAGCCCTTTCGTTCATTACGTTAGCCCGAGAAGGATGCTCCCATACTCTTTACAGAAGTAAATATATAATAATTATAAAAATAGTTCAATTACATTACAAGAAATATTTGAATTTAAAAAAATTACCACAAGAAAAATTTGAAAAAAAATATTCATAGGAAGAATTATTGACGTCATTTTCAAAAAGTTTCATCCCAGGCTTAGAAAAGAACACGTTGACAATATTTTTATAGATGTGGCACTTGTCAACTAAATGGTGATGAGGAAATCGTGGCGAAATTGGTATTTTAAGCAAAATGAAATTGTCGTCAATGCATGTCGTCCATGATCGCAACGTGACGAATGCGCTGTGGCGTAAATTGCAAATTCTTTAAAATAAAAAATTACAAGGTAACGGAACAACTCAACAAACTGATGAGTGGAAAATATTTGAAATGTAAGCGCTTCAAACTAATATTGAACGGATGTGAACAAAATGTAAAACTTGTATAAACCTCTTCAAAACAAAGAAATTATATAGGGCGAGGACGGCGATCAGGCGATGAGACGGACACAGAGCAAATAAGCGAGAACCGATTATAGGCGAGTACGAAGACAGCGCCATCTATACTAGACGACGTCATGCCACTTGCAGTTACACTGATGGTCCACCACATAAAGGCGGGTGACCCTCGAGTGAGCGGGTAACCCTATTCATATACGTTTACGTTAATGCAAGTACAGTCACCCTCATTAGAACAATATATTTCGTGTGTTGCATTTTTTTATTTAAATGTTGAGGAATAGGAAAACTTTGTTAAATAAAAATTGCAAGTTATATTCGCCGTATGGACATTACATATATATGAGTATGTACATATTTATCGATTAGAATCGAACGAAGACTTATCAACTGAGCTAATTTCGATGTCACTGTCATCGCTATCATCTTGTAAATTTACAATTAATTCAAATTCAAATTATTTCATATATTTTTTCTTGTTTTCTCCACATGCATACAAGTTTTTAAACAATTCTTATCAGTAACATTGGCAATACTTTTCAATACTTTCCGTATTTTAAGCGATGTTTCACGAAGTATGTAATTTATTACAATACCCCATGTATATTCGATCGCGTTTAGCTCTGGGTGGCAAGAACGAAGGCGCAAAACTTTAAAACCTTCATTTCCAACTATTTTATAATTTCTGTAAATAATAATAATTTTGATTTACTTTTTATTATATCCTACATATTCACCTTATAACCTGGTACTGCAAAGGCCTTTGTCATTCAGCCATTTTTGCATATCGGATTTTTTTATGCAAAAGATGGTATCTTATCAGCACGTGCGTGCTGAAAAAACATGGCGCATTGTTTAAGACTATTACGTCACGAACTAGTAACTTAGGCAATCATTTCAGCCATTTCTCGAAATTAATATGACATGTTGGAATGGTAATCTCCTGTCGTTGAATTCGCTTTATAACCTAAAGATGCAATTTCAATAAATGCATGTGTGCAATCAGCATGTACAACACACCGTGCACTAGTGCCAATTTTTCGTAAAAATGAACTATTTTCATTCGTCTGTCTTCTGACATGTGACGGTAAGACGTAACTTTCATCGCAGTGTATAATCGGCCACCCTTGAGTAAGGTAAGCATTTTTTTTTCTTAAATACTTTAGCCGCCACATCTGGATCTCGTGCCGTTCTGTTAGCACTTTCCCAATGATATCACATTTTCGCCATTTGGAACCCATCTTCAATCATAATTTACGTTACGTTTCGCGACAGACGAAACGTAACGTAACATTAAAACCCAACGTTGGAATCTGCTTGTAAACAAGATATTGATATGGACATTAAACATATCGATGTCTACTTTATATATAATTTTACCTCACTACGAATAACATGTCTCTATTTTGTAGCCATGTGACTGTACTTATACAAATAACAATAATCGTAGTAATCAACAAAAAAAAAAAACAATTAATCCTGCCGATGGGCAGCGAAATTTCGATCAGTATTTTGCAACAGATGTGTTGCAAAACACGCACGCATCCGGCATAAAGCCATTCAAGGGTTACCCGCATTCGTGGGATAGACCGTCAGTACTCTATGATATACAAAAACATTGGTCAATATCTTGATCAATATAAGAAACAATAGCGTTATTCGGAAATTGTCGGGCGAACTTGATTGTTTATTATACGAGAAATAGAAAATGTCACTTGCCAAATACTAAATGGATATAATCACAGCGATTTGAGTGCTACAACATTCGTTTATTCTGACAACTCTCCGAAATGCATTAACTACTCAAAAGTGGTTTTAATAAAAATAAATAATTTTATGGAAACATTGTGAAGTACAGATGAAAACGCTAACTGTAAAATTGCAATATAAATTGTTTGAGATTTCGGTAAGACATTACAATTTTTAATTTAAATGATTTGGATTGTCAATGTTTAACTAAATGATGGTATCATACAGTGATAAAACTATATAGCTTGCATTTTATTTTCTTTATATTGCCATAAATGAAATTACTAATATGAAAAAAAATGCTATTTACTTAGTCTTCTGTTAAAAACTGTTAAAAATAATTTAATTATTAATTTATCTATATGAAGTAACACCAAAGGTTAAACTAAGTTTTTTCTACATTATTTGATTTTCTGTATTAATTATGAATACAGAACTCGACATTTGATTACACTATACCCAAGTTTATATAATGATGTATATAAATGATAGTATTGTAATGAGATCACTTAATGGTGGTCAATTTCGAAAAATTTTGGCACTAAAATTATGCTTTTTACATCTGTTAAATATATATGAAACACAAGTGTATGGATTTCTATTCAAAATTTCTTACTTTCATAAATTGGATAAAGAAATTAAAGACAACAATTAATATTCCTCATCTTTTTAAAAATAATTATTGCAATAATTAAGAGTCCCTTTAATATTATATAATAAATATTTAAAAATGGATACCTCCATAAACTCATACCGATAGCCTTGCACATTTCTAAAGTACTAACCTTAAAAAAATGATAATTGCACGCACATGCAATAACTGTCACCGACACCGTGATGACTTCCGAGAGCAGGTTGAGCTATCGGTCTGAAGATGCTCTTCGATGGGCAGAGTAAGTGGTTAATTTGACTAGTCACTCGTTGGTCAATTGACACGTAATCAAGAATCATCACCTTTTGATTCAAAGTGACGTACTGACTGACCACTTTGCCGGCGTCGCTATCATAAATTTTTATCTTGACTCAAAAATGAAAATTTTAAAATCGCAAGTATTACTAAAGCGAATGGTAAATGTGTTAGGCCAGCGGTGCGTCTACTTTGAATAAAGTAAATGTTTGATCTAAATGTTTGATCAATCTAAAAATATAAATAATATAGATTGTTAGATGTATATTTTAAACGACGACAAAAATACTGGTTAAATATGCGGCGCAAAAAGATTTCTAGCATTTCATGATGTCTCATTAAAATGGTGACAATTTTAATGATTTAGTAGCAATATGGCTTAGAAAAAATGTAATATAAGGTTGTATGGTTTTTTTGAGTTTCATTATTACAAAACTCTTTGTATATTTAAATAGAATGACTCCGGTGTTTTTGACATACTACTTTGTGAATTCTTTATATACCACTTTATAAGTATTATGGTAAGTTAGAATATGCATGTATTCTTTTACAGAATCCAATTTGTAACAATAACCATGCCAGCATATGGTGTAACTAATCATAAAAATGCTATAATGTATATATATATATATATATATATATATATATGCATTAAACAAATTGAAAATTAATACAGAACAATTTATGCAAATAAATGAAATAATTTGAATATGAAATAATACAAAATAAATAAATTTGTCCTGTAAATTTTTAGTTAATTTATAAACTTCTTAAAATTGATATATAAATGTTATATTGTTGATTTTATTTACAATTGTTTTTTTTATTTTTATAGTACTGTCAAATCGTAATATTGAGCACACAATTCACTTGAATATTATGATAATCTTTGATAACATAATAATATATTAATCAGATAATTTTAAAACAAATAATTTCTCAACCATTCAATGGTTTTTACTAAACATGTATAACAATTGACTAGAGTGATGTGTATATCTTATTGATGAGAAATACACAAATTTAAAATTTAGTCGAACAGAAAATTCAACAAGTAATTTTTTAAATAATATACACTTATTTTATAAGCTAAACCGCCGTGTCTTAAATACTATGTCCTTAACCTATGAGAGATTATAGACAAAAGATATCACTCTACCATGGTATACTTGTCTATGGTACATTCATTGGCATAAGTGGGCCCTTCACTTGTATATCGTCAAACACCAATGTTACTATTAAGTTTATTTGTGGAACAGCTAACTTTTTCTTAACAAAATACATGAAAAGTGATACTTTCACAACTTACTCTTAATATACAATTGAAACAAAAAGTTACAAACATTTTTAACATAACTAATGAATTTTGTATCGATATTTGGATAGAATATCATCGGTTAAGGCACCACCTATTTCCAACATAGTACATTTTGGACTTTCATAGTAATTCACGAAGGCATCTAGCGATGTCCACACTAAATACTAAGACTAAAGTTACATTATTATCACATTGGAGTTGATCTTCATCGCATTTATACATATGCGATATCACATTTATTACCTTGCCATAGTGCACAGAACAACAATCATGCAATGGAAAAGCCCCAGACCACGGTTTGGACAATTTACATATTATTTTGGCAAGTTTCATTTCTTGTTCTGATAAATAATGAAGGTATTTCCATATACATATATCGCATTTCGTTCGCAATCACATAGAAGTCATTCTATGCACTGCGGCGATATCTTAAAATAGTATTCAACACATATCGGTGTGTATTGTCGTTACGACGGCTTGATAACAGTAATTTCTCTCTATTTATAATTTTTAAACATTTTTAAGAATGTTATACGATTCGAAGATAATTTCAGTGTCAATGATATCGATATAAATATAGCGTTACGTTCATATTTTTTATTGTGCGTTATGTATTGTTATTATTATTATAAGGACGAAATTTTCCAAACTTGTGCGTAATTTAAATATAACCAAATCATAAAAATTTATCGGAGCCCACTATCATGGCTTAATTAAGACCGCATAAAAATAAAGACTACAATGTTTAAAGCTCGAGTCGCATTACGATTTGGCAATCGGGAATCTCGTTCGTCGACGTCATGATTATTACGAGAACGTGAAAGAACGAGACCGTACAAACCGGCGGAGGTACCGTGATAGCCGTAGCATTCACTAAGATGGAGGCTATTTCGCGGGATGGACGCCGTGCATGGCCAGGAAGGCGTGCAGGTCGCGCGGCACCTCCGCGGGCCTGAACACTGCGGTGGCGTCAGCTAGCGCTGCGGCGGCGAGACATTTTAAACGTGGATTTATTGCGGACCGTATCAAAGTTTCCGCCGGGCCTGCAACAATAAATATTGTTACGTTGGATTACAATCGATTGGATCCTGACAAAATAGACTGAAGGTTTAGAATATTGTATTGTTGAGATTTCTTCTTGTCTTTACAAAAAAATATTAGTATAATAGAAGTCTTTAAGTTACAAACAATTCATGGATTATTCATCAGTCATATAGGCTTAGTGACAACAGTTTAAATTTTCCTTGCAATCCTAATTGTAATTTGACTGATGGTGTATTATATCAAATCTGACAGTGTTTTTTTTATATTAAATTTTTTTTTGTAAGTCTCTAAAACTATCTTAAACTTAAATTGTATTACAAAAAAAAAAAAAGATAAATTCCCAATTTTAAATACGAGACCCAGCAGCTTATGCTGTATGTAAATAGACCATTTAGGTACGGTTTTGTTGTTTATGAAGCTCTAAGTTGATTAGTATTTTTGCAAGTGAAATTCTAGGTGCTGATAATGCCATGATTCAGAGCAAACTATCAAAATGTAGTAGACGCACCTCCGATAGCGGCGATGAGGGGCGTGACGCCACTGTAGTCGGTGGCGTCGACGTGCGCGCCGCGGCCCAGCAGCTCGCACACCACACCGCACAGCGACTCGCTCCACTGAGCGCGTTCATCTACACGTTTTTAAAGTTTTACTGTTAAAATTGACGATTTTAATTGCATATTACAAATAACAGTTTTCTCGTTACTAAATATTTTAATTCACAATATTTTAGTTGATAGCACTCAATCCTTTAACATTGATAAATCCAAATGATGACATAAAAATCAATACCATCCCTTCTTTTATGAGCAATAAATTTAAATGTTAAATGATAACAATGTGTATTAAAAGTACACATTTGAAAAGAAAACAAGCACCTATTATGACAATAAAATGTATATCATCCAAAACAATTTATAAATAATTCAGTTCAATAAGAAATCTACGTCTCTAAATAGATTTGTAATCAATTTTTAAACTAGATATTGTAAATAATCTGTTATCTACTTAAATAAAAAATCATCTGTTATTGTAATGTTTTATAAACAAATAATAAATAATTGGGCTAAATTGACTTGACTTCATTACTATCAATATTTATATAGCCATCGATCTAAGTGCTACATTTATAAGCTATGGCCTAAATTGAGCAAATAGAAATACAGACCTGGGACCATCTGGTAGGAGATAAGGGCGATATGCAACGGAGTCCGATGGCGGTCGTCCACCGCGTCGACCACGGCCCCGCACTCCAGCAGCAGTCGTGTGGTCCGCGTGCAAGGAAACCTGAAACATTTAATGAAATAATTTTATCTCTATGTTCTCATTTGATCTCATTTCAGCTGACTTCATTCACATTAGTATAATACAATTATTTCATGACATTCTATATTATAGACAGACTTGCACTTTTCTTACTACTACATACGAAAATTTTAAATGTTTTATTTTTCTTTATATCGCATTTTATATGGCTTTTGAAAGGGAGCACACGAGTATACGAGCCACCAGTGAGTAAGTGATAACTACTGACTATGGATACCTGCAATTCTAGAAGAGTCAGGAGCATGTTGTTTACCTTTTAAGAAGGAATACAATAGCTGATGGAAGGGAAATTCATCTCAGTATTTTATTTAAATAGTGCCATTTATTGGATCGCTAAATTTAACTTAGTGTAAATAGTGGCATCTGTTACATTGAAAAATTTATGCATTTTATTTCAATAGTGCCGTCTATTGGATTGTTAAAATATCTCAGCATTTTATTTAAATAGTGCCATCTATTGGATCCCCAAAAACTCTCTCGGCATTTTATTTAAATAGTGACATCTGTTACAATAAAAAAATTGTTTTATTTAAATAGTGCCATCTATTGGATCCCCAAAAACTCTCCCGGCATTTTATTTAAATAGTGACATCTGTTACAATAAAAAAATTGTTTTATTTAAATAGTGTCATCTACTGGATCGCTAAATTTAGCTCAGTGTAAATAGTGATATCTGTTACATTGAATAATTTGTGTTTTATTTAAATAGTGCCATCTATTGGATCCCCAAAAACTCTCTCGGCATTTTATTTAAATAGTGACATCTGTTACAATAAAAAAATTGTTTTATTTAAATAGTGTCATCTACTGGATCGCTAAATTTAGCTCAGTGTAAATAGTGATATCTGTTACATTGAATAATTTGTGTTTTATTTAAATAGTGCCATCTATTGGATCCCCAAAAACTCTCTCGGCATTTTATTTAAATAGTGACATCTGTTAAAATGAAAAATTTGTTTTATTTAAATAATGCCATCTATTAGATAGCTACAACAACCTCAGCATTTTATTTAAACCATGCCATCTATGGATCGTTAAATTTAAGCCAGTGTAAATAGTGACACATCTGCTACATAAAAAAAATTATCAGTGTTTTATTTAAATAGCGCCACAGATGTCAAAGATTCGAACAAATTAGAACACATAATTAGACTAGAGTTAGAATGGAATGGGCCACTTAGAGGAAATGAAAGAGTGGAAACTGCTACTTCACATTTGTATTTTGTGAGTGTGGTATCTTACTGGCCCGGCCGGCCCATTTTCATGGTGCAGAAAAAATGGATAGGCATGACTCTACTGCAATAAAATTTCAGATGTAAAATGTATGTTATTTAACTGAAATAAAATAAGTTGAATCACACAGTTTAATTTGGAGTTCATGACAGTCAGAGTTCATTGAAATACTATGGTTTAGTGTAATTTGTTATATCATACTCGATAGCAACCAATGCAATATATGCATTAAAATTGAATTAATTCCTGTATCTAATTTTAATGTCGATTATGATTTCGATTTCAACCTTTCCTGATTCCATACTAAATTGCAAACAGCCTTTTGGCGCCGATTCTAAACCTGATCAGTAGTTTGGTGTAATTATACTGTTTAAAGGTATTTTTTTATTAATTTACTAGCCCACTATTGACAATGGCTCATTGTCAATAAGCCAGAGACAGTGCATTCCAGCTCTTCTCTGTCAAAGGCCCTTCTCTATGGCACATACTATTTAATATGAATTACATTTCAAGTTCCAAAAACTATTTGTCATACCAATATTGCCATAACCTAAGTTGATTGTGCCCTAAGAAAAAATTTAAAATGTAATATAAAATCTATTGAAAAAGGAGAGAGGGCGCGACTGTGCCACGTATAACAGCTTGTAACGTTTACTCCGTATAAATTCGATCTTAAAAATAACAAAGTGGGAAATACTCTAAAGTTACTGAAAAACGTCGAAATAAGTGTCCAAAACACAGTGAACAAACAACAAGTGAAAATAAACACTAAATAGTGATAAAAACAGTAAAATAGTGTCCTGTTTACATGAGTCATTACCACAAACTTACGTGAAATAGTGGCTATTCCGAACAACCAGTTAATAGTGTGACAATTCTGTAATGAATGTGCGACACAACTCAGTGCGAACTCAACGAAAATTCAACTTTTATTTAAAAAATAACCTAAATGTGTTGCAAATTTTGCAAATTTTGCTAAATCATATCAGATCAATTGGAAAAGTACATGACTAAAACAACAGAGGGCGCTTAACACAATAGACTTATACGAATACTCGCTAATAGAGGGCGCAAAGCTAAAAAGAACAGCTAAAAATATAAAAATCAAAAATGGAAGAGGTAATGGCAGCACTTCGAAAAATTCAAAATGATTTAGATGAACAGAAAACCACTATTACAAAGAACGCAGACGAAATTACGGAGAAAGTAACGAGAAATATAAACAAAATATTGGATCAAAAATTAAAAACTTTGGAAAAAAATCAGGAAAAACTCGATAAAAAAATTGAGAACCAAGAACAAAGGTTAAATCAGCTGGAGAGACAAGCAAGACAAAGAAACGTTGTTTTCTTTGGTATAGAAGAAAATGAACGTTCTTATTCACATCTAGAAAACAATCTAATCGATTTCCTGGAAAAATATTTTTCTTTAAATATAAACTGCCATGACTTAGAAGCTGCCAGACGAATAGGGAAAAAAACCGACAAGCCCCGTCCGATAGCAGTCACATTCGCCACTTTAGGTAGCAAGATAAAGGTAATGCAACAAAAGAAAGCTCTAAATGATATTGACTACTACTTAAAAGATGATTACCTTATCACGTCCTAGAGAAAGGAAGATGCTTCAGGAACAAGTCAAAATAGAGCAGAAAAAGGGAACAAAGCTATATTAAATACGATAAGCTGGTAGTATTTAAACATAACAAAACAGATGCCGACCACACGGACAACAGAAAAGGTACCTCTATCTCTCCACAACACGAAAAAAATTGCCAAAAATACTTCAAGTACCAGTACACAAGCAGCTAAAAAATAAACCGTTCAAAGTCACACAACACTTCAACGATCCTCCAGCATCTCAGAAGGAGTGATTAAACCAGGAATGCTCAACTTTAGTAAACAAGAAAGACCTACAGAGCGACGAAGAAAAAAAAAAATAAAAGAAACAACAACAACAAATAGCAACTAACAGCACCTCTCTCAGCAAACAAACACAACAAAGAACTCAACAAAATGAATTTCTACATCTTCCAAGTTGGTCACCGAGGAAGATTACGACCAAAACCTTCCAACAATACTATTAAAACCAACTCATCAACCAAAGAAAACAATTTAATTAACCAGCTATACACAACCACGTACAATGTGAGAACGCTTTCCCTCACAAGAACGTTTAATTGAACTCACCGAAGCTTTAAAAAACGTAAAAACGATATCATCGGTTTATGTGAAGTTCGTCGTCCGGAAGCAAGATAACAGAGTACGAAAACTTTATCTTTACCACACTGAGAGTCACCGGAAGCCGCAGATGAAGAAGAAATCGTCGCATTCTATGAAACTTCACATACAAGCCATCGAAATACACAAAGATTTTATTTGATGGGAGATTTCAAATCGCAAAAATAGGGAGAACCGCAAAGTGACGAGCAACTAGTAATGAAACAAAATGGATAACAATGGACAAAGAAACATTAGAGGGCAGCGTCTTGTTGATTTCTGCTTTTGAAGAGGCTCTCACCTTGAAGAGGGGTTCCTATACAATCATTAGAATATTAGATAATTAGAATAGTAGATTATATATATAGATTATATATTATAGATATAATACTTAACTTATACTAATAGATTTGTTAGCATTGTATAGGTTTAGAAACCACAAAGAAAAATGTTATGTTACCTTACTGTTACTATATTGGGAAATAAAGGCTTTTTATTTTTATTTATTTATAAAATCTATTCAAATTTCATTTAGAGTTAGTCCATTATTGATATTTAAGATTGTTATGAAGCCAATGAATCATAGAGTAATTATGGAAAATGTTCACAACTTACACAAGTACAATGATCTCGTTATCGGAATCATGATTGGAAAACATTATGCTCAATAAAAAGACTGATTCCTTTTTATATCGAGATGAATGAAAAAAAAAGAGATGAAGGAATACATTTTATGTGTACACATGCAAATCCGCTGTGAAAATCTAGTGATAATATATGTCAATGAATGGTAATGTTCACCAAATTACATATATAATTTGAAGTGCTATTCAATCAATAAAGTATCATAACGCATGTGACTGACTGGCAAACGTCGCTGGTGTGGAAGTCGTCGACGGGCGTCCGCCTGTCGACCGCCAGGTGCAGCAGCGTTTGGCCCGACCGGAGTCGCGCACCACGCAGATGAAACACTGCACGCCTTATATTTTGCGCTACCTAACAGGGATACGTAGAATAGATTAGTAATAATCATAGTCGCCCATCAAAGATTACATGCACGATGTTGTGAACTATGCTCACAAGCGAAATAATGGTTTTAACGTGATAACGTCTTATAAATCGATGAACGCCGGCTGCACGCACGACAAAACATAACTTATGGTATAAGAGCTACCAACGTTTTCGAGCAAGAATTTCAGGTCAGCCGATTTATTGATATGTCGTCTCTCTTGCTCTTTGGGTTAGGGTCTGGGCTGTCTAGCCGGCGGTGGCGGTTGCGTTTACCTGTGCGCATCCCATCTGTACAGGTAATGATACTAACTTTCAAATCATTTTAAGAAGGTTCATTTTTAATATTTTAACTTTAGATAAGCTTAACAAACATCCATCTCTTATTGCCAGACATTTTTGTCATTGCTAACAATGAGCTAATATTTTTTGAATTAAAATTCAAAGTATTTCAGTTTGTCTGTAATTTTAATATTATGTTGTTTAAGTATGAAAAGACCTGAAATTAATTTGCCAGACACTAAATTGTTAAACAGTGTATTAGCCAAATATTAAAATGATTATAAATCAAATTATTTAAATATTTTTTAATCACCTTGTCTAATTAGGTTTTTTCTATCTCGTTCTCAGCAATTTATTCTGCAATTGTTTCTCTTTATCCAATAGTATCATACTATACGAATTTTCAGGACTTTGTCGTTCTAATACACGGTTTAACAACTGAATTAGTGTCTGGCAAATTAATTTTAGGTCTTTTCATACTTAAACAACATAATATTTACAGGCAAACTGAAATACTTTGAATTTTTAATTCAAAAAATAAATCAAAATTATGTCTGGCTCATTGTTAGCAATGACAAAATGTCTGGCAATAAGAGATGGATGTTTGTTAAGCTTATCTAAAGTTAAAATATTAAAATGAACCTTCTTAAAATGATTTGAAAAGTTAGTATCATTACCTGTACAGATAGGATGCGCACAGGTAAACGCAACCGCCACCGCCGGCCAGACAGCCCAGACCCTAACCCAAAGAGCAAGAGAGACGACATATCAATAAATCAGCTGACCTGAAATTCTTGCTCGAAAACGTTGGTAGCTCTTATACTATCATTGTCGCGTTCCGTCTGAGCCGAGCGTGTGAGCGAGAGCGCAGAACAATAGGGAGGCACGATCGGCCTAAGCGTTCGGCTTGTGACGCATCTATCTCTTTACTGTATAATTTAAGTAGAAAAATATTTGGATTAACGAGTGTAAATAAATGTCAATTTATCGAAAACATTTTTATTTTTAATTAACTCCTTTGTATTAAACAAAATAATAATAATTAAATTCAATTCATAAAATAATGCAATTTTTCATGAATGTTTTCTTATGACATTATCATGTTAAATTATCGTCCATAAACCGACTTTACAGACAATCAATTTTTATATAGAAAAGAACGTCGTGTCTTGTGCTATACTTTGCACAGTATGAAGAAAAAACAGTATTGTATGTTAGCGTGTTCATTAGATGCCATCCTTAGTATTAAAGAGTTTACACTTTATGACCTTTTTCTTCAAAGGAAATTCCTATACAAATTAATATTAAAGTATAGCAGCCTGTTTGTTTATCTCAAAATGAGAGGGTAGTTGTCACTTTGTTTGCGCATTTTGATTGAAAATAATGTTCCAGATTATGATGAATGTTGTTTATTTATATTGGATGTGACATGTTAACATCTTTGTCTTTATAAAAGATTCATTTTTTTTAGACTGTAAATGTACCAGACCACTCGCAGAGGAGTATATATACCGGAATTCCAGAGCTGACAAGCCAATTTTTTTTGAGGAACTTTGCATTCAGGTGTGCAACTAATTAAAAATGTTAAAGTGATTCCATAGTGTATTACTATATTAGAGTTGCTAAATAAATATTTTCTGTTTTCTGAGTGAGATACTCTACTCTATCTCAATTCTCGAATCCCAACAGGAATACATAGTAACAATAATAGTATCATAAATCAGCTGTGCCCACAGTTTCATATGTATGGAATTCGTTTTAAAAATCAACTAATTTATTCCTTCTGATTTTGATGAAATAAAGCCTGTATGTTGTTTCAAGTTATGCTAAAGATACCTGTGTAAATATGCTAAAATCGTCTGTGAAAATCCCACGAAAATTTGTCTAATAAATTTAGAAATTAGCGCAGACGAAAAAAAAACACAGACAAACAAGAATTTTTAATCATAAAAACTGTACCTATTTTGCTATACTCCTTTATGACCCGCAATCAGGTTTTGGTAAATATTTTCAATGTACAAACGTGATCGTTCTATAGCTTTTGTATAAATGCGAAAGTAACTGTGTCTGTTACGTTTTTATAGCAAAATGACTGAAGTGATTTTTATGAAATTCAATAAGATAGCATGAATCCTGGAAAAGATCAGGAGCTACTTTTATTGGCCGTTGATCTTCTTATAACTCAACAATTGCTATAAATCATAATTATAAGCTATTACAAAAGGCAGAAATGGAAAGTGTTTTTAATAATATTAGTTCGGAGGAAAAAGGTTTTTCATATTGTATAAGTAAAATCTCTTTGGGTGTGCTATTTCTATCTAACTAGTTTTAATACCATTAAATATAGTTTAAAAAAAAGAAAAAAAGTAAATCGGTGTCTCGCCATTTTTATATTATTCTTCTGTCTACCAAAATGAGTAAATCTAACATAAAAATTAGATACATTTTGAAGTTTTATTACAAAAAAAGGGAAATATGCGAAATAAGATGTGAAAAAAATTGCGACGTTTATGGAACTAATCCAGTGTCGGTAAAAGTAGCACAAAACTGGTTCAAGCATTGCCAGTCCAGTAATTTTGATGTCCAAGATGAACCTCGCTCTGATTGACCTGTAACGGATAAAGTCATGCTGTTTTGGAGAAAGTAGAGCAAAATCGGCATATTAGGTCTTAAGAAATAGCTGAAAAGGTGGGTATAGACCACAAAACAGTTTTAACCCATTTGAAAAGAACTGGATTTACAAGAAAGCTCGATATTTGGGTCCCACACGAGCTTACTGAAAGAAATCTAATGAATTATGTGCTCATTTGCGATTCTCTATTGCAAGGTAATGAAATCGAACCGTTTTTGATAATATTGATCACTGGCAATAAAAAATGGATTACCTATGACAAGAACGTGTGAAAAGATCATGGTCCAAAGGCAAGCAAGCTCTATAGACTATAGTGAAATCCAGATTAACTCGCAATAAGTTGATGTTATGTGTATGGTGGAATTGAAGGGGCATTATTTATTATGAGCTTTTAGCATCGGGCAAAACCATCAATTTGGATCTCTACTGCCAACAGCTGATGAGAGTTATGGAAGAAGTAGGGAAAAAACGGCCGGAATTTATCAACAAAAAGGATGTGATTTTTCACCATAATAATGCCACACCAGACAAATCTTTAACCACTCAGCAAATATTGAGTTTGGTTGAGAAGTTTTAATGCATCCACCATATAGCCCTGACCTTGCACCGTCAGACTTTCACCTATTTCGTTCTCTTCAGAATTCTTTAGGTAGTGTTACCATCAAGAGAGGACTATCAAAACTACTTGTCGCAATTTTTTGATCAGAAGTTCCAAAATTTCTACAGCAATAGAATTATGTCACTATCTACAAAATGGCAACAAGTTGTTGAACAAAATGGCATATATACATTATAATTAAATGTAAATAAAGTATGCTTAAATATTATCTTGAATTTGTATATACAATACGAAAAAACTTTTCCACTGAACCTATATTTATTATTATTTCTTGTTTAATTGATGTATAGGTCCAATGAATAATTACCATATAAATGTTCAGCTCCTATAGTTTTAAACAAATCATACATGAATATGATGTAAAATCACAAATGCGTAGTTTATATTTGATTCAAAATCAAATTAAAATATACTACACCAGTTCTTAGCTCTATTAAATGACTCTGCAACATTTTTATTTATTTATAATTAAATATTCAATACTTAAATACTAATTCTACATTTAAACACAATTTTAATGGCAAATACACTAACCTCTGACTTAATAGAACTTTCTAATAACCTGGCGGCAACCGAGACTAGATAGAGACCTGTTCTAACATTACTTTCATATTCTTCCTGAAAAATAAATCCTTATATATACATAACTTTCTATTTTTTCTTTTACATTTAATTTTAGGAAAAATTTACACTGCAAATAAGTCGCATAGAAGAATTAATGTAAAAAAAAGGAATAAAATTTGGAAATTATTATGTAAGTAGTTATCAATAAGAACTTACACAAAATTAGTTAACAAAAGGTAAGCGCCTAAACATTTTAACCTTCATAGCAATGTTAACTCACTGTTAAACCTTCAGGATCATGGTTAGGCGGTGGTTTCTTCAGTCTTTCAACACCACGTTTCAATTCTTCCGCGCAGGCTTCTAACACGAAGCATACCTATTAACGAAATTGAACTTAATATTTTACTTAAAACCAAAAAAAAACAGAATAATTATAAATATTGTATAACGCATCATTTACCTGATCTAGAGGTAATTCTATTCCAATGTGGATCATTTGTGAGAAAACTTGAGCAAATCTCAGAAGATCTTTGACCACAAATACCTGGTAAAAAATCACGAGCATATATACTAGAGCCAATAACGCAGTAAACAAATACTCTTCAAATATCCTAACCTACGTCTCCATATCCTAGAACATCATTTACAATAACATAAAACAAAACAGGAGATTGTAACCACATAATACTACAATAACCCTATAAAATATAAAGAATACAGTATAAATACATTTTTTATTAAAATTAATACTTAAATGATGTTTCGTGTACTCACCGAATTTTCCTGCCGAAGCTGTAATGCATGTCTCCAAAGTGCTAGACAGCGGTCGAACCGCGCCTCATCTGCGAATACGGCGCCCCGGAAGACCACGGGGTGCGGCAAGTCGGGGCAAGACCTGCCCAATATGCGCTCTCTGACCGTTAACCCTTCCATGTGCAAAGCGTGTGCATTGCCTTGTAAACGTTCTACATCCTGATAATGATATATTTTATATTTTTAGTTTGTCTTTATTTCAATATTCTAAACTATTCATAATAGGTTTCATTAGCATAACCGGCGTTAATAAATAAATAGTCTAAAGACTATGCACAGTATATATGCACAGTTGTTGTACTATGTTATTTATTTTGTAGCACAAGAAAAACAAATACAAACTGCTATAACATCAGCTCAAAATTATACTTACAAAACCATAGACCATTTTTATTGGATATATTAATAATATCTAATTATACGAAATACAAAGCAGACAACATAAACATCATTGATCTGTTTTTTCATCTAGAAAACCACCCATAATAATAATTGTTTTGTTATGTTAATGCGGATTGAAGAAAGTACGAAAATGTTAAAATATTAATTGATTGAATCAATTCTAATAATATTCATTAAAAACATCAATAACTAATTAATCATGTAAAGACATGAATGCTTGAATTTATCACCATATTTTTAAAATTATGGAACACACAAAGTACAATGCCAAATGCCTACATAAATTTTGCTTAATATAGACAAAAACATCGTATTGCTTTAATTGTATATTAAAATAAGAAAAAAACATATACATGCAATTACATTTTAACCAGAACTTAATCCAATTAATAGATGGGATTTTAAGTTTTAGAAGTTTACTCACAGAGCTTTAATCATTTTTTCTCGCATAGTATTATCAATTTTATAATTAATTCCCAAGAAAATACAGGATTATTTGATAATAACATAAAACTGTTAATGGTTTTTATTTTAAATTATAATACATATATACCTAGTCACGACTTCATGACAGTAAGCCAAATTCTCCAGAAAAGAATTTTGAAAATCCATATATCTGTAGTATTTAAATACTTATGGCTATTATGTATAAATTATATAGTCTGTTGTAACTATTGCGATACCTACACTCTATAAAAGAGTCATAAAAAAGACTATGTTATGTACTATTTGCTTTCTTGTGCATAATCGCAATAAATGGCATAAAATGGGTTGCATACTCCTAAGACCAAATAATGAAAAGCTTCTTTCTTAAATTAATGAAATCAAACGATGAGGCAAAAATAATATATATACCTGAGTACATTACCAATAGACTAAATCAAAGATAATTCTAAAAATGAAGTGGATACTCTTTTAACATAGTACCTATTCAATAATTAACAACAACTGTGCATCGTTAAAAAACTGACAAGTGTCAGTAGAATAGTTAGTTCACTATTAAACAAAAAACGGATAAGAATTAGCATTAATAAAAGTTTGACTTTTTTTTTATCCATCTATGTCATCAGCATAATCAATAAATTCTTTAAAAACTACGCAATGGCATTATGTTATTTTCATATATCATCTAACCTTGAAAAAAGTCACCAATAAAAAATATCGACCATGGCAGAAAACAACTAATAATCAAAGTCTACAGCTGCAAAACTGACAGCGCCCAGTTGGAAGTATTTTGAGAGTAACGATTAAACAATACAATCTTATTATTTATTAAAATACTCAGGTGTTTATATGCTTCTAAGGTTTACTTTATCTGATTTATTGAATTATGAACAGAGGTTTTTAACCGACTTCAAAAAAGGAGGAGGTTCTATGTTCGTCTGCATGTTTTATGTATGTTCTGCAATAACTTTTTCAATTGTGGACTGAATTCGAAAAATTTTATTTTTCGTTGAAAGAGTAAGGTGGTCCCTATAGTCACCAAGTCAGAATCTGATGATGAGATCCCAGGGAAATTACAAGTTACCTTTATATATTATAGATATGTATAGTGTGTTTGAGCACTTTTTTTAGTTATTCAATTTTTTGCATCCGGTAATTATCATCTCATGCTGCAGAGTTGATGATAAAAATCACAGCGGTAACTCCTTCAGGTTAGGAGTTAGGAGATAAAACTGTGATTTGTTACAGAAACTACTCTTCAATGACTATTAATATAATCTACTAAACACAGAATTGAAATTGCTTATCAATCTACCTTCATATTTTCATTTATTTATATGATTCCAAAGTCACAATTTTAGCAGAAACACATCGAAACTCTTTAGTGATAACAGTAGAATAGGGTAAAATAATTTAATGTGGAAGTGAATGGAAATGTGATCTGCATGAATTGTAGAACTTTTATATTATAAAGAATATCCAATAACTTATATAATTGGTATGAGAATAATTTGATAGTTGCACTCCGATTAAAAATGTAAAGACCCTGGAATCATTACCAATAGACAATATATTCGAAATTGAAATATTGCTTTCCTATATGTTTTATACAAAAGTAAAGAGATGCCTGGCCAATGCTATTAACCATGGCCAATCCACAAGCATAGTAGCTAATGAACTATAAAGTTATAATTATTCTATAACTAAAAAATGTGACATAAATTAACTTTTATATAAAAAAAAAGAAAACTGCCTTCAAAAATATGTTTAAACAGACTCCAAAATAATGGATTATTGATTTTTGGAATTGATTTCAGCTATAGCAAGGCAAAAGAATATATAATTTATAAGCATATTCTTCTAAGGAGGTACAATTTTGTCTGATTTATCTTCAGCTGGATTGGACTTCAAAAACAACTAAATAGTTATTTTTGGAGTCCGTTTAAACAATTATCTAAATGAGTTTTTATTTTTGTGTAGGTATTATTTTAATATATTCATTATGTATTTGATATATTTTGTAGTTTTATGTAATATTTAGTTATTAAATGTTTGAATGGCTTTAATTTTATTTTAACTTGGTGAAGTTACATGTTTATGACCTTACAATAATGACTATTAAAATAAACTAGCTTTTGCCCTCAGCTCTGTCCTCTTAGAAAAAATGTGATTTCTTCATCTTGTATATCATGTGACTACGAAATCAATAGGCCAATCGATTGTGATTCTGGCCCTAGTTGTTAATTTCTTTTATTCTCGATTTCGATTGCAGTATCGCTTTTAATTCCTTTCGACTCTAGCTCCATTCTAAATTTCGGTTCCCATCTCCCTTTCGATTCTGATCCTGGGCTCGGTTCTAAAGTCTGCATTCAGTCCCGCATTATGCATTCATTAGAAAGAAAGGGAAGTAGTAAATGTGATGGCAGGTCAAAATTTTTTTTGATAGGGTTCACTTAAAATCCATTTTTAATAAGCGTCTAGATTCTGAAGAATACTATGCCAAAATTCAAGTCAATCAGACCTATAGTTTCAAAGAGGAATTTATAAACAATAAAAAATACAATTTCAGGTCTTACCCATACTACTACTATGCTGTTATTTACGTCTAGTATGTACAAAAACAGCAAATTATTCTGGTTCAAATTTCAATTAACACACCTAGTGTAAGCAGTTGCTATTGGTGAAAAATAATTTCTGAAAATATTTTCATTGTTATTTTCATAAACCCATGGATATGATTACCATATGAACTATCTACATATCTTTTTATATATCCCTATATAGATCGATTAAAAAAAAATCTAAACGTCTAAAACAACTAAGAAATAAATCGTTGGATATTCTGAATTTCATAAATTAATTTTTTTCCTTTTCAGGACTACACTGACCTCTAACGTCGTACTTTCTTTCCAATTATCGTAGGCCGGTATTGGAGGCGCTGGTTTTTTCAATAATAGCCCATATCGTGTGTCATATCTCATTGCCATCGCTCTGTGCAGATACTGGTATGCCATCTATGATCAGTTAATAGATTATTGATTATTGATAAAGAAAACGATAATTCTATCCAATACTTATTTATTAAGCATTAAATATAAATCATAAACATTTAATTAGACACTATCTAAATGTGAATTAATACAGACGAAAATTACAAAAGCTACAAAATCAATAATAATAGTACATAAACTTAATAATGGGGTTTTTACTTACCCGTATGCAATAATATTCCTTATCATTTGCGAATGACGCTCCTAATAGTTCGTATGCTTCAACAGCTTGTGCCCTGGTTACTTCAGGACGTGCTGCCAAGAATTCTACTACAGATGCACGGGCACGTTCTGCTGCACATTGTAATGGAGTCATACCTAGAAAAAATTTGGAGTTGATGAAAACTATGGATTATAATTATCAATAATAACAATTATAACCCATAGATAATATTTGTATACATATTCTATTAATCTTATTGAAATGATTCACTAAATCTGTATGTATATATATATATATATATATATATATATATATATATATATATATATATACATACATACATATATACATACAAATTAAGTGAATTGTTCCAATAACATTCTTGTATAGTGTCAAGTTTTAATCATCCCAGTATTAAGATCTTCAGAATTAAACCTATCGTGCTACCGTGCGCAACGCCTAGGATAGTAAACGTAATTTTGAAAAATTGTTTTAAAAAATAAATAATAGCATTAACTTTATTCCAAGCTATGAATTCCATATTTTGTTTAACGCCGCGTACGAACTGTGCTTACCAGGTACACGCGGATTGGTCAAGAGTACCCTGGAAAGCACTATCCATGTGTTGCTACCCGTACACGTTCCTTATAAGCCGCGTATGGACTGTGCGTTCCAGGTACGCGTGCCTTGGTCAGTAGCCCATAGTTTACAACGAATGTATATGGGTAGGAACACGTACAGATAGTGAATTCCAGGGTATGCAAGGATTAAGCCAAGTGTACCTGGAACTCACAGTCCATATGCGGCTGTACATACAAATTAAACAACATGACTGAAAAAACTATTACATATCCGAACAAGTTTTATATAATTTATGAGTATGAGTAGTAGAGGAGTGTTGCTAGGATTAAACGAACAGCAATACTTCTCATTTTCAGAACTACAAATGGTGACAAAACATTTCAGAATGACTCTTATGCATCTGGTCTGCCCAGGATAGAGAACCTTGATAGAGATTATAACATTTATTTAAACCTCAATCTTAAACTAAATCTGGTGGCATTACAAAATTCGATATTGGTTCTATTTCTGATACCAAACTGTGCATTAATATTACTATTATGCAAACTCGCAGTATTCTTTCTTTTTTTCTTGTTTTCTCTCTCTCCCTCTCTCTCTCAATTCATATTTCACTCCTCCTCTCACTTTTACTTATCTCTCTCTTTTTCCTTATTCATCTATAAATTAAGTAAGCAGATAAATATGGTAGACAAAATAAAAGAACAAAAATGGTATTAGAATTTTTTCTTTCTACAACTTGTACCCAATTTATTGGCATAATACATGAATGATATTTTATGCAACAATAGTTCTATTAGTGTATTCATTCTCAAATTATAAGACATAAAGATAAATTTAATAGGCAGTAGTTTTTGTTTTAAGCGATGGAGAGTTCCAGTAGTATATTCAATTTATTGCCATCATTTGAGTCATTTTATTACACAAGTTCAAGTTCAGCATCTCTGGCTACCCTATATTGGGACCAATACCATAAAGTTTATAAAATATATAGTTTGTTGCATACCATTTTCATTAGTTAATATCTTCGCGCCGTGATCGATGAGCGCGCACACGACCGCCGCATGACCACACTCTGCTGCGAAATGCAACGCCGTTGCTCCACATAACGCGCGTTCGTCGACTCGCGCGCCGCTCTCTAATAAAAATTGTACCTGCAAAATAACAAAGATGTCATCATACGCCGACTTTATCACAGCTTTAGAATTTCCAATCAAGATTCTGTATATCATAAACAAATAAATAGTAACAAGGGATAATGCATATACCTAAATGGTTTAATTAGACTGGTTCACGTTACATAAGAATCCTAGCATAAACTATTAAAAAATAAAAAATATAATAAGTAACTAGTAATGTACTAAAAAATGTAGTGTGATTGATTTTGTGATTACAGACAGATAAAAAAATATGGGTTCTCATATGCATGTTACACTTATCTATAATGATATTAACCCTTGAAATAGCAAGAATTAACAAAAAATCAACTAAATCATTTAACTAAATATGTTGGAAGCTTGTTTAAGTTGAAATGATTTTTTTTAAGTATAAAAATATCATTGAATGTAATTACCCATACTGTTCGATATTGTTCACCCATTTATCTCCTTATAGGATAATTAATTAGGTGTTTAAAACAAAACTCTGATGAACAAGATGTAAGACCGTTTGAAGGCATTTTCTTTAATTTCTCTAGAACACAATCATTATTTGTTGAAGTTTTTAAATGCGACAATTTTTTTAACTACTACAGCAAAAACATTTTTTTAGGTAATATGAAATCTCGCACTATCAACATAAAAGCTCTTCAATATTCTTAAGACATCTTCAATGAATTAATAAAACACATAAAATTAAAATTACTTACATCACCACTGTGTCACTAAATAATCGACATTAAATTCTAATGAGTATGTCTTTTAAAACATTGTATTGAGATTTTTCCTTGGTTTAACCATATTATTACTAATAAGAACCCACTTTTCATCATTCACAACAAATTATTTTACTAATTTGGTAGTAATGCAACAATATTATGCTTACACCAGTAGGATACTGCAACCGATTCGAAAGTGGTTCCCTATAGTTCCACTTTCATCATCCCTCACAATAATTTATAGATCTGGGTAGTTAATTGGATAAAGCTTTTATTAGTTGTTCTTTCCAACAAAATAGTATTGAAGTTATAAGGCCATTCATAGGAACTCAAATATAAACATTGATGATTGATGATTGTAAGATAATTGGAAGGATAATTTTGAATTAAAAAAAAAGGTGCTTTATTTCTGTTCTAGTTTGACGTTAATGACTTTCACATTTTTAAAATTATAATTTAACTTCAGTCTCTTAAAATTGAGAAACAACTTGCAATAGATACACTATGATTCAATTCTTAAAACAGTGCTTGATTTTATTGCTTAATTATCAATGGGAATATATAAATATCTCCAAATGGAATTGTACACTTCATAAAATATGATTTAATTTTCTTTTAATTGAATTTCTATGTCCAATGATAAAAACTAGTCGAGTTTCAGTCAGAATAGTGAAGTGAAGGAGAATTTGTGAAATTGTAGAAAAGTATATATATTTTTGTCATTTTCTAGACAAATTGTGAATGTTTGAAACTGTATTTTTTTTTTGTTCCAATATATATTAGAGTATTATATTTCAGGTTACATTCTCACATTGCATAGCTATAAGAAAGAACAGAATTTATCCACACATTTTCATACACAAGTAAAAAACTCACATAAGCTTTATACTTGTACTTATTACAAAACTTTAAATTTGCAGAATAAATTTTTGATGTAAACTTGTTAAATTTATATCCCATACTACATATATGAAATACTTGAGCTATTAATAAATTTTACATATTTTTTTTTATTAAATCAAATAATAAAATATCTGAAAAAAACTTTAAACAGAATTAGAACGGAATCATTTACCCGCGTAAATGATTTCTTTAACCAACAAGAATCACTGAGAAAAATGATTGTAGTATACAGACTGATAGACAAACATCAAATTTTATCATAAGGGTCACGTTTTAGACTTTTATGTAAACTCCAAAGAGCTAGATGTAAATATCCTAAAAACAAAGTCATTGAATTAAACAATACAGTTATGCCATTACCACCCATTATAATACTAATGCATTCACCGATGAACATCTGTGAAGGTTCCTTCAAAGATGTGTTACAACATAATACTAGTTACTTACCTAACTGTAAATGCAACAGTGTGTAACACAATTTTTACCGATTGCATCAAGCTAAATCAGATCATAAGTTGTGGCTATGAAATAAGAAATAATTCTAACAAATGTGTAACTTTCTATCTAACTTGCCTTGTAAATTATTGTATTTGAATAAGTATTCAATTTCTTGATAACTGCAATACTTACATGAATACAACTATAGAATACTGATAAAGAAGTGATGCCACTGACCTTTAATATTATTACATTTATGGAAGCAATAGCAGATAAGATACTTCTGTGATAAAAAAAAAAAACAGTATCTGTAGCCAGTTGTCAACTTTCGACATATTTGTTACAATTGTACTGTTTATTAAACTTTATATTTTCGTATTCTATATCAGTATAATGATTATTAAGTAATTGGAAACATAATATTTTAAATTCACGCTTAACTAATATCGAAAAAATAAATGAATGAACAGATCAATGGAATTTAATAACGTACAAATTTGTTATATTGTATCATTTCTTATTTAACAATTTCTATAAAGCTATCATTACAAAACAATAACAGTTTAGACAACTTACCACATCTAAATGTCCCTTGTACGAAGCTATCATAAGACAAGTGTTGTTGTATTTGTTGGCCTTATGAATATCTGCTCCATGCCTGACTAGATACTTCACTATGTCTAGCCTGCCGTCAAAACAAGCCGCTCTGAGCGGGGTGCTAAGAGTTTTCGTGGCATGATTCACATTAGCACCGGCGCGGACTAGACGCTTTACTATCCCAAGGTGTCCCGCGCCTGCAGCACACCAAAGCGCTGTGGCTCCTTTATAAAATATACATTTTAAATAATTGATATCGGTCAAAACAATTATAAAAATATAGAGATACCTTGAAATGCATAATGTTTAGAATGCACTAAATGTTTAGTGCATTGTATCAATATTGCTATTATTATTTAATTTATGGCTTTACTTCTATTCTATTTATGTAAGCTATGTTTTAATGAAATAACTCATTATAAATATACATCATGTTGTAAATGCTAAAAATCACACAGTGAACAGGGTTCTCAAAAGAATTAATAATAAATATATTTTCACTGGTTTTAAAGAGAGCAATGTAAGAAATCCCATTTAATTTGGAATTACAAGTATTCATTTCAAGTTTCATTACAAGTATTCAGAACAAAATTAACTACCATTATTACACTTTGAAAATATTTGAAAATGTAATTGATTACTAAATAATTACATAAATTTTGTCCAAGCTTTATAAGTCATAATTATGTAAATATATTTAAAATCATTGACATGATTATCATTAATAATGTGTTATGGTACAAAAATTATTTTATGTCATAACATGATTTTTGTATCTCTAAAAGAAAAAGAAAATGAAAGTGATAACAGAAAAAGTAAGGATATAAAAAGTAACTCAAATGATAAGAAACTGCATAAAAAAAATATTGAATGTAAGCAATTCTATACCTATATACTTTTTTTTCTCTGTAAAAAATACAAAAATTATTGTAATAATTACTAGAGGGGTGGTCTATGCTCAGCTGCAGCCATGAGTAAATTCTAGAATCTATTTTATTTAAGGCACCTACATGTGAATTGAACTTGACTCACTAGTCTGATTTAATTATAGACAATCATTTCAGTCCCAGCAAAATGGCTCCAACATATAAAATAGATGAAGCATTATGTTAAAAATAGCTGCAACTCTTTTCACAAATCTATAAAATGAAATAATAACCCAGTGAAGAAGATGTACAACACTTCTATTGTATAATATTTGTTCATTGGTTTCACCTACATCAATGAGACTGTAATTTATGATTGTAAAAACATATAATTGTAATTTATGACATATTTATCATTCTTTTTATTAGTTCTGTAATAAAAACTAAGCTTTTATTATTTCTAATCTGTCCAAATTAATTGTTTTTAGATTTTACATAGAATTATGATTAAAACCTTGCCAAATTGCCACAATATAAATTGTCGACTGAAACAAATTTTTTGTATATATGTGATATATTTTGCTTAAGTGATCCAAATTCGGACTCTATACACTTGTAGATTCTATTCTCTGGTAAGAAACCAAAAATAGAATAATTCCATTATTCATCTTTATAGGACCACTTCATTATCTATGAGTCCATTTAACTCCGAGGGTCATGCTCACAAGAACGGCTAGATATAAAACTGATATTTAATATCAAATATTAAACTCTATAAACGGACAGTCTTACAAAAATTGTTATATATATAAATTGTTTTAGTTGTAATATACTTTCATCAAACAACTACAATTGAATAGCTTCCCTTAATATTTTTATTTCAAGTTGAAGGGTTTGTATCTTAATCGCTACAATTAACCCAGTGCAGATTGGATTGTTATCATCAAGGTCACAATATCCATCACTGACAACTGAATATGTTGTTCTAGATACAGAAAAAAATGATCTTATTTCAGTTAGAAAACTTATTGGTCAATTTCCCCATGATGAGAGATCAAAAACATTATTTGTAATTCGACAACAATACACTGACCATTAAGCCATCAATTTTCTTAAAGAAGTAAGTCAACATAGTGAAATGTTATCAGACTAATTGACTGGTTATCAAAACTTCTGGAATACTTTCCACTATACAAGACAACCTTGAGTTTACCTAAGAGCAAAATGAAGCAAAGAAAAAAATCAATAATTATTATTAATTTCAAGAGGAATTGTTAAAGTTTTGTAGTGCCAAATTATAAGCTTTATTTTAAGCTACATGCTTAACTTTTCTTTTTATATATTCACATTTGATTAAAATTAATTACATTTGAAAAATGTAAATTTTTAATATTATATAAAAATTAGATGAAGGTTTTGTATCATATTTCGGGAAAAAATTACAAAGAATATTTGTACATATAGCGTGAAACACAGATGGAAAAACATTTTTTTGATATTGGGTATTCTCCATACACTTTAATTAAAAAGAATATAAATTGAATTAATTTTATAGGCTATTTACATAATTATGTAGTAGCATAGTATAAAATCCGAGATAGAGATGCAAACATTTTAATACTCATTTTGATTATAATAAGTTATAATGAAATGATATTTATTTGAATAATGAATTGATAATTATCAATACACCAATACTTTTTAGTTTTAGCCAATGTTTTAATATATTTACTATATGACACTTTTTTACGTTTCTCAGTAAGATCTTAATGACTCAATTACTCTACTACTAAAACAATTACTCTAATAATGTAAACAAAAGGGTTATGTACTTAAGGTGGGTTAAAATTTTACCTAAAATCTTATTTCATTCTTTTTTTTTATTTCGAAAATTTTAATCAGCTACTTATTCAATAACAGAAGGTTTAAAGTAATCAAAATATTTATATTATAATGTTGTATAAATTTAATTTTATAAATTGGCATATTTTTATGACAATTTAAAGATTTCTTTTACACATTTCCAACTACACACCTTGTTTGTATAAGTCATGTGGGTCGTCACAAAGAATTGGAATCAGGCCAAACAGAAAGCTCCGTGATACGTAACTACTGCCATGACTCTTTGTTTAAACTTGGACTCGAAATTCATAATTTATTTTCACTGTGTAAAAATAACTCGGAAAATGTAAAAAAAAAATGTGAACTACATAAAAAATGAAGTCAATGCCTCAAAAGTGGGAACTCTCAGTGCATTAAGAGACAATTTAAAGATGTGATGCATATTGATTTATAAAAAAGAATAATTCTGCTGGTAATGCAGCATATTATTTCTAAATATTTCAAATGAATAAAATTTAAGGAACATTTATAAACTAACTAAACATTTCTTCTTTATCTACAAAGTAGTAACCATAGTATTTATTGTATAAAAAGTTCATAAACAGATGAGTAATATATAATCTTAATTAAAGAATAATTAATTAAAAATGCTTCAATAAAGATGAAATACATAATTAGATAAATTATTCTTTATGTACTGTAATTACATAACATTTTTAGCATTGGAATAAATAAATTGTATTGAATAAAAATATTAATTGTATATAAAAAAAATAGAAAAACTAAGTATTAGTAAAATATATTATATACTGTATCGAAAACCAATGCAGAAACCACTATCTGACCAATGAAAATGTAATAAATATATCTAAGTAAAAAATGAAGCTCACCTTCAATGACATATTCATCAAATTTAACTGTCCCTTCAGTCTCCAACCTAACTGGTGGCCTGAATTTTTCAAGTAAAATCCTTACAGCACCTTCTCTGCCATGCCTCGCTGCAGCTATCAAAGGTGTGCATTTGACTCCATCACAACAAACGTCCTTCAATCAAAATATACCATTTTAACAATTCTGCAGTTAAAGATTTTAATGTGATTAACCCATATTCAAAACAAAATTGATCTGTATATTGTAAGATATTTTTCATAATAAAAGAAATAAAGGAAATTAAGCCTTTCAATAAAAGGTACACTTACAAAAAAATCTATTCATGATAATTAAGTAACCTTATAATGTAATTATGAAAACTATATATAATAGTTATTTATTCATTATTTATTATTAAAAATTTTATATTGTACATTGTGAAAAATAATTGTTTTATGCTTATTTACATATTGAGTTAAGTGCAATATGAAAAATATAACAAAACTAAATATTTATCACACACTTCAAATAGAATTACTACAATTATATATTTGTATATTATTATTGACTAATTGTTCATATAGAAAATAAATTACCATAAAGACTCTTATTGTTATATCATTTTATGATGTAAATATTAATAAGACGATCATTATAGTGAAATTTGTGGTATATTCTGTTTAAATAACAAATCTCCAAGCAATCTACTTCCACATGGTCCTATGTACACCTTACTGAGAAAATTTTTTGGAAGTGGAGCCAGAAGTGATCCTTTTGGCAGAGCCTTTACTTTGCCTTTTTTTGAAAATCTATACATCTACATGGTGGAATATGAAAATTTATGATACAGACCTCCAACTCTTTTTCACCCTCCAGCAAATCTACTTCCGCATGTAAATAATTATGAATGTGTTTTTAATTTCAGATATATATATATATATATATATATATATATATATATATATATATATATATATATATATATATATATATATATATATATATATATATATATATATAATATCAGATTTTGTAGATGCACAATATCAAGGATATTTATATGTCTACTAATGTTCGTCAAATAACAATGAATATCATTTCATTATAAACTAAATATTTACAAATTTTCATCATGCGGTTTTTTTCGTTTATTCATGAATCTGCCAAGAGTTCAATGACATGTCATTTACCTGACACACAGCTGTTTGCCTGAACTTAGCATTTTTTGTAATGTCATGGAGGAATGTATCAATTCAACATAAAACGCACATAATTCCTACGCACTTCCTTATTATTGCGCCAAATATAACGCGATTAACTAACGCATGGTCTCAAATAACGCGCAAAAGGGAAACGTCCGATTTAAAGGATAAAAATAGAAAATAAGATTGTTTTTCCCAAGTTCAAATGCAAATCACATCTAGATAAAAGTGAATGAATACAGCTGTTCATATTAATTTATTACTGACATTGTTGAGAAGGTCGTCGATTTCTTCATTATTTTTCTCATACAATAATGCATAGAGGGTTAAGGACATTCCATCTCGAGCGGCAAAGAACACCCTTTCCTTCAAACTACTTGATATTTCTTCTAACAGTTTTTCTTCCATTTTTGTACCTTAAATAATAAACTCAAAACAAGAAAAAATATACTATTCACGTGTTGACGTATATACAAAAAAAAAAACACTACTTTAACTCTTTCCCCAATCGGAAACTGGGAAACACTGGGAACAAGCACAAATGCTATAAAATCACTACCTCCTCTAGTGATGTAATTATCAGTATAACCAAACTGCCACAGAGCAATAATAACTATAATATGACAAACCGAATCATAACGACAAACTGCAGAATATATGATACACAGAAAAAAATAAATGTCAAAGTCAAACGTCAAAGTTAAAAATAACACTATTACAGATTTTAATTTTAAGGCCAATATTTTGTAACTTAGCTGCGATAGGACAGCCAATGTTGCATACAACAGCGACAATCACGACACTTTTTTCAAAGAACCTGGAAGATTATTATACTAGTAAAAAAATAATTGATGTTTATGTAAGGCAATGATCTTATCCTACGATAATTCAACTATAACCTTAATAATCAAATAGGACCGAGTATTCATAGACATAAATAACGGTCAAAAGGAGTCACTTAGAGTGATAGATAAGAAATATAAATAGAAACTTTGAAAACATGAATTTCAGGTTTATTTTTAAAAACATTAAACGTTAATGGTGTAATTAACAAAAGAAAGCTTATAGATAGGAAGGAAATGTTTCATATTAGGCCTAAACTGTGTACACATCTTATGAAATTGAATAAAAATCTACAGATCATTGAAAAAATAATAACATAGCAATTTTTAAAGTTTTTTTTTTTATGCGTAAGCATTATTTAATAATACGAATGTTATTAACTATCAATTACAAATTAAATGTAAAAATAATATAGAGAAAACTTTATTATCCCAGATTAGATTACAAGTTAAAAAATAGACTAGTAAAGTTAGATAGCTTTTAATAAAAGACAGCTTTTTACTTATAGCTTTTTTTGTTTTGTTAACTATGTTAAGTTTTATAGTATGTAACGATTTTCGCATGTTCCTTCAAATTTCAATAAGCTTTAATCAACAAACATTCTATGTTCACGGGCGAGCATGTCCGGCGGACAGAAAGAAATGCAGTTATATGAAAAAGAACGAATGTACTGCTGTCTTCTTTTTCACTCGTATTATTTTATTCCTCTGTGTGCGCTAGACCTACTCGCAGTTATTTTTGGAGTCGGTGTCAGCCAAGGGAACACTATAATATATCTAGCAATAGACACCGACTCCAAAAATAACATTAATTGTAACTACATAATATTATTGTAATAATTTGATTGACTTTTAAGTAGTCTAATATTTTTCATTTCATTTTACTTAGGAAAACTCTAAAAATATTTTGATCATTGTTTTTTATTCATAGGTATGCGTTGAGTTAAATTTGAAGTGAATAGGTACTTAACTACCTTCTTGCGTGGTAAACACATAGCTCGTACCTATATAGTAATGAGTAGAAAATGTAAGTTGATTATTAAATTGTAGAAAAATTCACAATTATTTTTTTTACTTTTTAGTGCATATTAATTGGTTTTGAAATAGGTTTTGTTTTGAAGTCGGTTTTTTTTTGTTAAAATTTTTGTTGTTGTATAAAACATTGATTACGTTTTGAACGTTTTTGGTTGCTTCTTAGGGGTCGTTATAACTTTGGAGTTTGGTCATCTCTTTAAGTTTCAGTTCGCCTTTACGAATGGAAAGCTTATTACTTATGGGTATCAATCGTATTCATTTTTCATTGATGTGCCATAGTGTAAAAAAGTAAATTTCACAAGGCCAAAATATATTGATGGTAACTATGCTTACAAAGGATATAATTAAATAATAAATAATTCTCCTTAAAAAAATATTAGAAAAGTGTTTTATAATTTTTTAATTTCATTTTAAAACAAACTTTTTTTCACATTTTTACGTATTTTCATCGCTTAGGATGTTTCAGATTACGTTGAGTCTTCTTTGTTTACATCGCTCGTGCAATGTTTGCATTTTTGTTCTTAGGATGATTTATATATATTAGAATTCAAGCACTACTAAACAGTTTTTTTAGACGATCTGTATGTTTATAAATACGACTAATAAAAGGAGTTGAATTGATTCTATAATGCATTTCTGTGTCTCAATGTTACTAAATGTACAGTTTGTGTTTCTGAGTACACACTTTTCATCTTATCTCAATCCTCAAACCCCGATTGGATTATTTCGTAGAAATATATTATTTAGAACATGACTTTCGAATTACTTAATTTCATCTGGAGCATTTTTATTTGATTTTCAAGATCAAATTGTATTTACACTTTTTGGCGTTCTAACAAAGACGGAACTCAGTGAAATAGGTAAATAAAGAAGACATTAATCTATCATAAAAAAAACACTTAAATTCAAATTGCATTATTCGAGTTTTCATGTAGTAATAATGACAGATATAAAAAATTCAGACCTTTTTCAAAAGCATCACAATGGCACACTCCAATACAATTCACTTTGTAAATTTCTAATCCATTTTAAACAGTTAAATGAAAATGGATTTGTACTTGTTTCCCCTGTTGAAAACATCTAATAGATTCCAATAAGAAATGATTGTATTGGAATCTAATGTGCTTTTGTCGCTGCAAATCCATATCCATACCCATAAAACTTTCGAAGGGACGAAACGGAAAGTTTAATGGAACTTATATGTCTGCAGAGTTCTTATCTGGATTTACATATAGAATACATCATTTTTCCGATTGTGGAATTGTCATTAAAAAGCATTAAAAACATTTTCTATTTCGTATTCGGAAATTCACATTGGTTTTTATGTCCACATGGACTTACGATAAAAACGGATACAAACCTACAGGTAAGGTGCAGTTAGGATCCATACAGATACAAATAACATTACAATCGCATTAAGTCCAATGAAGAAACCTTGCTATGATGGACTTACATATAGATTCCAAATTTAACTCTATCTGGAAATTTTTTCTTCCAGATAGATTACATACAAGCCATTACAGATTCTATTGTTTTGTATAGGACTGTATTGGATGTTTTCAACAGGGTAGTGAACTCATTGTTTATTAAATGTTGCATGTTGGAAACACTTTAGAGGTTTCACTGACTATCAAATAAAAAAAAATTGCAGGAGTAACAGATTCCAGGATTTCAAGATCCTGCAATATGATCCAGGAATTTGATTTGTATTTGAAGGTAGGTATCAGGTGGTGTGACGAGTGTTCATCAGATCGAAATTACTAAATGCTCAATTTTGCAATAGGTAATATGCATACATTTATGTAGGTCGCACTGAAAATTTGTAGAACGAATAAGAAAAAATTACTATGAATGGTCAAAAATGAATTTATTGTTTCTCAAAATATTCTCCTTTAGGATAAATGCACTTTTTCATACAAATAAACCAATTTTGAAGACATTAATGCCATTCTTCGCTGATTATCTCGGAAACATTTATTTTATACTCTTCCGACGGTTTCTTCTGGTGATGAAAAACGTTGCCACTTAATTGGTTCTTAATTTTTGCGAACAAAAAAAGTCACAAGATGCCGATCGGGTCTATATGCAGGATTACTCAGAAGTTCTACGTTTTTCTCCTAAAAAAAATATGTCTGTATGGCCGTGTGAGAAATGGCTTTGTTGTAGTGCAAGATGCTACGACGTTTAAGGTTATTTTTACGGAGTTTGTCAATAACTTCCGGCAAACAGATGGTCGTGTACTAATCACTATTCACGGTACAATTCTCCAAAGCAACAATAGCCACGAGCCCAGTTTTATTAAAAAAAGAAGCAATCATCCGCTTAGAGTCACTTCGCTCGCTCTCTACTTTGGTTGGTTTTGGCTCATCGCGATATACTAATACGGTTGATTATTGATTTGTTATGGGGTCATAACAATAAATCCAGTTTCGTCACCTGTTACTATGTTCCACCCCAAATTTGACGCCCCTTCTTTGAAATTGGTAAGTATGGTATTGCACCAAGTGACGCGGTCCGTCTTTTGAGCCTCAGTCTAATTGTATGGGATCTATGCGAGCACAGCTTTTTCATACCCAAATGTTTTTGTAGGATTGATTGTATTTGACACATGTTTATGTCTAAAGATGCGCGAATCTTATTGTAGGACACATACCAGACTGTTTCTACCATACGGCGCACAGCATCGATGTCTTTGTTATTCACAGCGGTGGATAAGCGATGGTCACGAAATTCGTTACTAAGATTGACACGACCGCGCTTGAATTTTGCAAACCAGTTATAAATAGCACTTCGAAGCCGAACGCGGCTCTACTGAGCTGTCAAATTACACTTAAAATTGTAGATTAACATACTACGAAAATTTTCACGCCCTAATCCATAGTGATGAAGATACGCAATTTTTAAAATGACGCAACAATGTAAAAACAATTAACAGTTAGATTAAACAAATTGTATTCTACAACTACAGTTCCATTTCAAATGTAGCAAATACTTTTCTAAATATTGTTTATGTAAGTGGCCAGTTCCAGAAACTTACAGTACGCTCCACGTATTTCCATAAATTCGACTAGTTCATTTATACAATAAATTAGAGAAACTAATTTTCGAATTCACTTAGTTAATAAATTGTGTAATAACATAATGGTATTAACACGTTAAATACAATAAATATATTTATTATATTTAATATATAATAAATATACTTGGAATAAAATATGTTATTGTATAACAATAACATATTGGTTTTATTCCAGAAATGTCTATTTTGAAATAATAATAATAGATGGATAAAAAAGAAATAACTACCCTACATTAGGATACTGACAAACAACCTGATAAATATATTAGTCAAAAGATAATACAAATGCATACCTATTTGTTGACCAAGCAAAGCCAGCAGTCACTCTTGGCAAGATTTGTAAAATAATATTCAATGTTTCTCTGGTAAGCATTATTATTCTAATTCGATAAGTATCACAATATAATAATAAATGAATATTAAGACTGAATTTATTAAAATTGGAAAAATGATGGTAGCGCCACTTCAGCAAATATAAACTGTTGGTATTGCAGGTCTTGAATACACTTTCACCACCTACTTTGTTGGTTAATTTCTATAACCTTTTTATTGCTGAAATTACATTCAATTTTGCCAATAGAAGTGTGCACAAAAAAAGCGAGTGAACTAGTTACTTTCTAAGAGTAGATAGCGTTAAAATGAAAATAAGACCGTGAAATCAGTCGTAATATGTGAAACCAGTTTTCACAATCGTTCTTGTATAGCACATTGATGTAAATTGAAGAACAATTATTAAAGTATATTTCCGAATATAATACACCTTAAATAATTATTGGACGGTGGTCAATAAATAACCGTCATTTGTTATTTTGATAGCTTTTTCAAAAAAAAAAACTTATACCACGCATAATTTATGTAACAGGTTAGTTAAAGGTTGCACATTAGATATGACTATTTGACTTTATATATGATGCCTACCCTTATTTTAATTTACTCAATACTACATTATATCTAGGTAGATAAGTACTTCTTCAAATACTAATCCATAGCATTTTTTGAGTTTTATGAAAACTTTACTTCGTTACACACAAAGCATATATTTTTAATAAATATGCAATTCGCCGTTTCAGAATTCCAGGCCTGCTCTGTTGACCTGTAGTGTTTGACGGGAAAACACTTTTTCTGAACTCGTGGATATGCCTTTAGGTGAGTCTTCGTTAATGGTTAGGTTGATTCCTTCTTACTTTAAATGAATTATAAAAAAACCTGTAGACAATTGCGCGAAGCCTAAGAGAAAGTTCACGGTGTGTGTGGCGCGCTTAAAGCTTCTACTACTCTTAAGCCACAATGCCGGCCCGTTCGCGGCTCTTGCCGAACCGTTGTCGTCTTCTCAGTCCGTAGCACTGAGCATATAAATGCTCAGTGGTCCGTAGCTGACGTTCTTTCAGCCGCCTTATTGGAATACCAGTTCACCCCGCTATGCCCGCCGAGCCGGGAGCGCGCATCGACGCGATCGTAAACGGTCTGAGTCAGCCCGCTTATGGCCCAAGCCGATTCACCAATATAGGCTCACCACCGACCAACCGTTCTATCACAGTGGCTTTGGACATCCCAGAATCTTAAGTGAATTGATATTTAAAGTCAGAAACTTTGTCATGTTGCATCTGGTACTTAAATATCCAATTTGATTGTTTCCTAAAAGGATAATATCGAAAAAATGGCAGACTTTAATTCATTTAAACCCACTTTGTCGGCACAGGTATACTTTTCTTTTTTTTTATAGTAAATTCACTAAATAACTACTCAGAGACAGTCACTTGCCCTAAGAAAAAAATTATAGCAAAATGGTGAAAAAAAAAACTGTGTAATTACAACGCGGACGGGATAGAGGTTCTGCTTTCTAAACCTAAACACATGTATACATTTTAACACACACACACACAAACACACTTTTGCAGTGTCTACATGTTGACGACACGAGGGCCATTAATAAAAATGATAAGCATAAAGTCATTGTGCTTTTGGTCCCAGGCAGGCGCTAGAGCAACCTTCCTGAGCATCCTGCGGTGAATTGCGTGAATTACCATGTTTGTTGATTGTGCAAGTTAATTCTCAAACATTAATGGATAGTGTATCGCACGTGAAACTAAATTTAAAAAAAAATTATACCATGATTTTTACGAGTTATATTTATCATTTAAAGCATATGTGGGCACAACCAGTCCACGGGCCGCATCCGGCCCGCTGCAAGATTTAATCCGGCTCGCGACATTTTGAAAAACCCAATAAAAGAAATATTACACGACTTACTCATACTCACGGAATCAAGTGAGCGAGCAAGCCGAGTGGCGGCGATCATCAATGAGTGAAGCGGCAAACATCAAAGGCTTTGATGGCGGCTCAACAAAAGATTATTGCTTCTGAATTGTTCCACATTAGGCGATTCTAGGTTATTCTTTCATTTTGCCTATTTAAGCGGATGGATGGACTGAACTTTAGTTCATTTCTATTTGAACTACCGAGGTGATAACTTCGACAAGCGATATCCTAGCGAACTGCTAGTGCCGTCAATTTGCTTTATGACTTTGCATGCATTTTAAGTGCTTATTAATTATATTTTGTTAAGTTTATCGAACGAAAAGTAACGAAAATGATGTCTGGTGGAAAGGAACGAAAAGTAGATTCAGAGGGTCGCCAGTTTCAACAACAACAGACTGAATAATTCTCTTTTTATCTTGCACAATGGTAAGCCTATTTGTTTGCTGTGTAATAAATCCATTTCAGTGATGAAAGAATACAGTATTAAGAGGCATTACTCAACTAAGCATCCTATGCTGCACTCACTGACAAGACAAATAAGAAAAGACAAAATCCAGAATCTTATCGCAAATTTGGAAAAACAGCAGCAAACGTTTCATAAACAAAAAACACAACTTGATAATGTTGTGAAAGCTACTTTTATAGTTAGTTCTAAATTGGCAAAGTCATTAAAACCATTTACCGAAGAAGTTATCAAGGAGTGTATGTTAAAAGTTTGCAGTGTTTTGTCCTGAAAAGACAAATTAATTTGAAAAAATTAGGTTGTCAAGACAAACTTTTGTTGGATGTATAAAAATGATGGCTAATGATATAAAAAGAACATTGACTGACCGTATGGCTGGTTTTGAATCATTTTCCATAGCATTAAATGAGAGCACCGATTTGTCTGATACATCTCAGCTGGCTATATTCATTCGAGGTGTTGATAAAGAGTTCATTGTTACTGAGGAATTGCTTGCTTTGCAGCTGCTAAAAGGAACCACTAAGGAGAGGACATTTTTAATAAAGTTCAGAAAGTATTTACAAATTTTGGCTTGCCATGGTCAAAATTAGTTGTGAGTATGCGCACAGATGGTATACCTTCTATGGTCGGCTTACGTAAAGGTTTCATCAAAATTTTGCATGAAAAAGCAACTGAACTAAATGTGAAAACAGATGATTTGATAGTCCTTCATTGCATTATCCACCAACAAAACTTGTGTTCTAAGTCGATTTGACTCCAGAATGTTATGAATGTGGTAGTAAAAACCATCAATTTTATTCGATCCCGAGGGCTTAATCATTGTCAGTTCAAGGCGTTTTTGGATGAAATATCAGCCGAATATGACGACGTAAAATATTATTGTGAAGTCAAATTGCTAAGGAAAATGCTGAAACAGTTTTACGAGCTTAGAAATGAGATAGCAGATTTTATGCAAATAAAGAATAAACCACTATCTGAATTGAGTGACCCAAAATTGATATGAGACTTAGCATTTCTGGTCGACCTCACAGGCTATTTGAATGATTTAAATTTGAAATTTCAAAAGGACAGTTAGTAAATGATTTGTACAGCTATTTGAAAGCGTTTCAGAACAAAATCCATTTGTGGGAGGCACAGATGCTGTCTGGTAAAAGTTACCATTTCACCACGCTCTCTGCGTATGTAAATATTGCTTATGCTCAATACGCTGAAGAACTCAAGTTTGAGCAATTATTGAATAAATTTAGCAATTTCAAAAACGTAGAAAATTGTTTTAATTTATTTGCTACTCCAAGAAAAAGTAATGTTCAAAATGCTCCAATACACTTACAAATGCAGTTGATAGAGATTCAAGAAAACTCACTCCTAAAATCTAAATTTGAAGACATGGAGTTGTGAGATTTCTACAAAAAATACCACTATGAAGACCATTTTCGGTAGCTTAGAAAATTCACAAGATTAATTTATGCATTTGAAAGTACTTACAAATGCGAGCAGTACTTTTCAATGATGAAAGTTAAACACACACAAGGTTAACTGATGATAATTTCGAAAAAAAAATTATGTCTTTGTATCAGTGGAATTGATCGAAACATCGATGGATTAGTTTCCCGAATTCAAGCTCAAGTGTCTCATTGATTTCGGTGTTGCTACTTAACCTTCATAGTTTTAGTAATTCCAAATTTCATGATTTATTTATAATGTTGTACATATTTTTTTCATTTCATTTTATTTCATTAAATTGTATTAAAATAACATTGTCATAATATCTATCGCTAAAATTTATGAATACTACTTTAAAATGCACTATTTTTGAACGCGGCCCGCGAACGTATTTGCACACTAAAGTTTGACCCACAACATGTGAAAGGTTGCCCATACCTGATTTAGAGGCATGTATGGGACTACTGGATATGCAAAGCTTTTTTTCATATGTCAGCCACACGTACATGCTGACCATAAAGCAATTAAAATCATAAATCGGCCAGAAAAACATACTGTACGTTAGAATATGAAATAAATATATGAACATGCTTAAATTTTATATACCAATGTCAAAATATTTTTTTTAGATCAACCAAACTACCTTTACGGAATAGCCTTTCTTTGTTTTGAATATACTTTTTTAAACTCCTGCAACCTAGTTGTAAATGTTCCTTTCACTTTCTCCTTGTGGTGTTTTCAAATTTACTATATTTAAATTTATTGTTACTTGAAAGGATTAGAGAACAAGGAAAAGGGAAGAAGGTTAGAATAGAAGGGGTGATGTCTAAAAAGAGGGTTATAGGAATGAGAGTTGTTAGGTTTAGTGATAAAAATTTTGAAAAATTATAGCTCAAGATCTATACAGATGCTACATACAAACCACATTATAATGAAGACCCCCTCCTTTCCTATACTGCATAAGGAGAGTTTCCACTTGTAATGCTTTATCCGCGAATCTTTCGAAGTAGCACATATTGTGGATAATTACCTTAACTACAATCAAGATGTTTAATCATGGACTAATCTAATCTAACCTGATCTAACCTATGCTCGTGAACTTCGCCTAGAAAGTCATTGATTAATGAATACAGGTTAAAGTATTGCATGAATCCATGTAATACAACCATATTCGTGAACAACGTTATGTGTTCACATACACTACGCACTTCTATATTCACATTTTTCGCATACAAAACGACACAGGTAAATGAATGCATAGCATTAGTGAGCGTATAGTGTCGTTCATGAATACGGCTGTGAACGTAACACGCGAGTAAAGACTGGAGATAGACAGTGAGTGATCGAAGATGACCCAGAGTCATCACTTACATTACTGATATAATGCATGTTATCGTTTTATTGATCCCTTTTACCAAAAAAGTATACACAACTTCGAAACTGAAATAATATTTTAAATTGAAATGTTTACATAACTCAAATTTCATTATATGAAGCGATTAGATTTTTGATATGTACGAAATATATCTGTATCAAATGCAACCTATTTCATTATATAATAAATATGCAGTAAAATTCTATTAACGTAAAAACAAAGTTTATTTGACTTTATACTAATTACTACTTATTTATGTTTCTCTTTCACTCTGTTTCAACTGTCTATCTTTCTTGTCTTTTAATTCTTTCAGTGCTTTTTCTCTTTCTTCATCGTCAGAAAAATATTCTGCCAAGCTATCTTCCTTTGGAACAGCCTGACCGGCTAATGTAGTTCCTTTTTCTGTGAGTGCGTCTAACTTGACTAGAGGATCTTCATAATTTACAGGAGCTATAGGTTCTAGATCTTTTTGCTGTGGTTGCACTGAGTGAGCTGAGACTGTTGAATATATCGCCATTGCCTGTAATTGCAAGAACAATTATTAAATGTACGTGTTTTGTCACTTCACCATAGAATCTTATCCATTGCGAAAAAAACGCCATATCTTGGATATTCCATACTCAAGTTACAAAAATGAGACACATATTTATTTACCTAGCATCTGTTTATCACAAACGTATTTCTTAAACTTCTTCATATACATAATCATAATATGATAAAACAAATAAAGAAAGCAGGTACATATGAATGTGCTTAATGTGTTCTCGGAGGCCTGGAGTGAGTGATTCAAGTTGAAATAATAAAAAAATTATAAATGAGTTCTCCTGTGATCAGGATTCGAACCCAGTATCTTGAGGTTTGAGGCAATGTTCTTAAATATTTGACCACCACCATAACCACCGGGGCAGACACTGTATGAACTATTAAATATTTGTACCAGAGCTTATTTCAAAAAATAATTATTGCTCAAAAAAATCATAATCAAAATAAATAAAGAAAAAAAAAATAAAGAAATAAAAAAAGAAATAAATCAAATAAAGAAAAATTATATTGCAAGAGATATATTGGGATATAAAAAAAAGTGAAGCATGAAAATTACCACTTAAACTACACTTACAAATAGAGTGCTACTGTCTAGTTTTTGTTGGAATACTTTATCTTAATCAGATTATAACCTATTTCTTCATTTTTATAGAAAGTCCATTTCCACATGACAATAAGTAACTTTATTACATTGCTTATAATGATAATATTATTTATCTTGAAATTAAATAGTTTGATATAAAAAACAAATTACCTGTGCAACCAAATTTGAGACATCGCCAGCATTTGCAGGTAAGATTAGCGTGTTATTAGTCCGTGCCAGACGATTGAACGCCGCCACATACTGTTCTGCGAGAGTGAGTGATGCTGCATATCTACCATCCTGGTGTCAGTAATGTGTTAATGTAACTAAACTTATCTTAAAGGTACCTTAATAAGTATAATGTACAATATAAATATTAACTCATATTTCATCATTACCTTATTAGTCACATTACTAAGACAATACAATATACGTACACAAATATTGAATGTAAGAAACCAAGATCATGTGACTTGGACATGATCTATAAATTAAAAATTCTAATATAAAACAAATTGTTTCTAAAATCGGCTCACTAACATTTTTATTACTATTGAAAACATTAATGTTTGATTGCATTTTCATTACTAATGACTAATACAATAGCTGAAGGTATTAACAAAAATTATGGCCCAGTACCTCTGTGGCTAGTGAATTAGCAACCATTGTAAGGCCACGAGCGCGCGCATCAGCTACAGCCAACATCGCATTTGCTTCACCTGAAGCTTTATTGATCTGTTCTTGCATTTCAGCCTCTATAAAATTACGACTGAAGTGAGCGTTTGTATTATAGTACTATCTACATATAATCATGCAACTGCTGGACGTCTTGATCCAATGAGGTCAAATTCACACAATAAACACACAAGTACATCAAAAAATTTAACCAGATGCAAGAATTCTCGCTTGACGTTTGCCTTCCGCCACATTGATGTCAGCAGCCCGAACACCTTCTGATTCCAAGATAGCCGCCCGTTTACGTCGTTCGGCTTCCACTTGCATCTGCATGGCTTCCTGAACTCGTGCTGGTAACTTTATATCACCTATGAATCCAAAATAAAATAAAATTATTACAGAATTCATTATAGATAAAATAATTGAAATTAATTGTTTTGCTTAATTCAACCCTTTGACGGCCATGGTCAGATATATTCGACAAACAAAATGTGACAAAGAGGCCAGTGCCAAATATATCAAACAAATTAATCTTTTTAGGTTTTTTTTATTCATAATTTATTTTCAAGTAATTGTAAAAAATATGTAGATTATCAAATAAAGAATAGGAGTCAAGAAAATTGGACTTTCATTTCTTTCTTTTTTACATTCTCACAGTTATAATGTGGATAAAGGGAAATAATATAAAGAAAACTTGAATCATTCAGTTTTATAAATAAAGCATTCATTCATTCAATAGGTTCCACATAACATTAAATTTTATTTTATGCAAGCAACTGAACAAACAAATAAATAAAAATTAGATAGAACGTTTCACAATTACGTACATAGATAAAGTTTAACAACAGACCTAGAGTACTCATTTTTTTTCTATTTTATTTCATTTGACATTGCCTTTCCCTAACAGTAATTGAAAGGCATTTGCAGATTTTGCAAATTCCAATTTACTACGAAATATATTATTTTTTGAAATACACACAATGAAATATGAAAATGGGCAAATCACATTATTGTTTACCATCAAATTTCTTAGCTTGTTAGACGTTTATTAATATGACAATTATTATATTATAGAACCGACTAACTTTTATAAATACTAACGGATTTCATATCTCAAGCAGGCAATGCCCCATGCTTCACTTGCTTTGTTGATGACGTCCACAATTGAAACATTGAGAGATTCTCGCTCCCTAAATACTTTATCCAGTGATATTTTTCCCAATTCCGACCGCATTGTTGTTTGTGCAAGTTGAGTGATAGCAAATTCTGGATCTTCTACACCGTATGATGCTGAAATATAATTTGAGCCAAATATATATATATAATACATTAATATACTCTAATACTATTAATATTGATATACTAATATATTATACACATATAGTACAGGATCCGAAGAGAGATTATCTTTACTTATCAGTTTACCGGACAAAATATATTTTTTATAAATTTCATATATAGATGAAAATGTCTAGAAACATTTGTTTATTAAAATATGTTCATGGCTATAGGTCATATTGCCTACTCATCTTTGTTCTGAACTATCTGTCAAACGAAATAAACAGGTAAGTTAATATAGGATACTGCATTGAACTGTTTAGCAATCATATTAAATGCATATTAAAATAAAAATAATTTCAGTACAAACATGATGGTATAATATTGCCTGTAAAGAACTGTTTATAAAATAGTATCGTCAGGCTTTAAAATTTAAAAATTGAATCGAGCAGATATGTGTGATCTCTTACGTATCTTTGCTCTTGCTCCCATTTTTATATTAAATATTGTTATTTTTTTTCACTAACAGATTATTTTGATGGATATTTTTGTATCTTGATTGCAAATTAAAATATTTAAAATGTTTTTATATAAATCTATATTGATGAAATTAAACAATTATTAAACAATTATTTCAATTATAATTGAAATTTAGTATATAGATTTAATAAAAAATGTTATATCCGATAACCAGATGAGTAAAGGTGGATTTCTCTTTGGAACTTAAAACAAATACTACCAACACAAAGAAAAAGTCAAAACTAACAATTGTTGGTTTTGATATTGCTTAACTATTACAAATGTATTTAATTATTAAAACAAAAAAAAAATTATTATATCAAAATATGGTGAAAGAAATTGTGTTATTCATAAAATTATAAACTGATACGTTTTTTTTATCGATGTGTTAGTTAGTGCACTAACTAAAGTGTATAATTTTAAATATAAAATTGTAACATTTATTAATGTATAATCATATACATAAGAAAAATTAACAGTAAACCACAAATTAATTGTTCAAGCAATTTGCAATAGGGAAAAATTAATATGTGCTAAATTAACAAAATACTTTTCATTTTATTTCTTTAAATTAAAATACATTAATTTGAATAGGAATGCAAAGTGAAAATAAATTATTATGAATAATAATAAAATTTAATAGTATAAAATATAACCACCTAACATTATAGTAGAAAGAAGTTATATTTTCATCAACATGAGGATCTATATCTAAACTTATTAAAATAAAAGCTCTTGCCGGGGCCTTTTAAGCAAAATGTTAATAAGCCTGCTGAAGAGTAAAGGCATCTCGCCCACCAACTTGTTCTAGCACCTAAAGCAAGTTGGTGGGCAAGATGCCTTTCTTTACTCTTCTATCTAGTCTACATTTAATGAGAACTCTTCATGGGCGCTTTTGTCTCTTTGTGAGAATATACTGAACTGTTTATAAAGGTTTTTCAAATATAAAATTTCAACTGTAAATGTAGTAAAAAATTCACATAATCGATAAAGAAATAAAATGAACAAATACATTTGAGACAATTTTGATATCTATCCTTTATTTTTTGGTCACATATTAATAGATCACACATTATTAAGATCAAATCTTGCATAGCTTCCTTACAACATTTTTACTAATTTAAAATAATTATTAATCTATTTCATTATAATTACATTATTAATATTATAATTACACATTCTTGTATAAAAAAAAATTGTATCTTATAAAATAGACTTGCTAGCTTCCAAGACTTTAAAAGTAGTTGATAATTTTTTTAAGATTCCTATTATGAGGCTGATGTAATGTATAGTCTATCTATAAGTCATTTTGTGAAAAAACAACATTAAACATATATGTTATTTTTATTTAAATTTCAGTCAATACCGTTAAAACAAAAGTATGATTATTATATGCAAGCTTGTTGGTTTCGGGTGCTTAAAATTTACCCCCTTTTTTAATATACCACCAAAATGGTTTGCATAAAAAAATTAATGGATGTTGGTAGGGCAAGAGAGATATGCAATTGTATTATGTGGAAATCTATAGTTTCTATCTACCCTACTGAGAAATAGGTGTGAGTTTATATTATTATTATATCTAAAACAAGGCTGTCTACCTACAGGTATTTCTGCCAGAATCTATATTTTTAATAAAGCTGTACCATGATTGTGTCTATACATGAAATTTTTTTTGAAAACCTTGATGGTGGTGTAGACAGTCATTCATGTAGAATACAAAACAATAGTTTTTGGAAGTTTTATCTGTCTATCTGAACAAGCATCATACAAAAAATACTAGATGGATTTTGATATTTGGTATGGAGGTACTTTAGTACCCATTTTAATATATAGAATACTTTTACCATAAAAATTATCTCATTCTCAAGGGAAAGCAGAGAAAAACTGAAATAATACCTACATTTTTATAGATTTATTTGAAAATGTTTTTTTTTTAAATGGAAACTTTTTTTAACAATAAGTACTTTATTATAATATATATATATATATATATATATATATATATATATATAATAATGAAATAGTTTCATGAATAAAAAATATTTAATAGTAATTTGTCATTAGTTGAAGATATGCCAAGCAGACATTTAGGGGGCACAAATAGTTGAAAATAATGCTTATCCTTCCAAACCACTGTCTTTGAATTTTAGATGCAAATTTACTATTCAAGTATATATTAGCTCTGATGCATAAAACCAAACACTTTCCAAGTGATATTTACGAATATTAAATTCTTTGTAATTGACTAAATATAATTTTGTTTGTCTTTATGCACGCATTTAATCAAGAGTAGATACAGCCTTCAATTGGGGAGGGAGGGAGGGTCACATAGTGGATGTTCAGTCAGGACAAGTTCCGATTTGATGACAATAATAAAATGAAGACCCAGCCCAGAGAGGGTTATGATCCCAATATCCACCTAGGACCTGTCCCTGCATCTAAATATAATATATTGCCATATGCATATTGCATTGAATATAATGCTATATGCATATGGCCACATGAGAATTCCATCTGTTCGAGTTTATAACCTCGAAAATGTTAAAAATATATTTGGAACTAGGGAAACTATATTTGAACTCTTGTCGTAAAACTATAAAATTATAACAAACCTAAATATGGGTCAACGATGCGAAGATATAATACACCATCAATGCTCAAAGTTACATTATCTGATGTAATGGCACTTTGTTTGGGCACATCAATTGCTATTTCCTTTAGACTTTGAACATATTTAACTCTATCCACAATAGGCCACAACAGATTCAAGCCTGGTTCTAATATTCTATGAAATCTTCCCATTCGTTCCACAATCCATGACTGAGGAAGAAAAATGTAACGTTATTGCATGTTCAAAATTTTATTGGTTTACTCTAAAGTGTTTGCTTTGATTAAAAATAAAATAATTTTAAAAGGTAATTATTACAAATGCATAATTTTGGTTCCGATTTCTCAATATCTTTATATCCTTTTTTAATTATGAAAAATCTCCAGAATATTTTTAAAAAGTCTTCTGGACTGATTTTCCAGTCTTGAAAATCATAAACCAGTTTATTTACCTTATTTAATGAATGGATTTTAAAAACAATATTCTTATCTAAATATGTAACAGAAACAGTAAAATAAAATCTTCTGCTGAAGCCACATACTAAGACATGAACAACTTAAAATATATTTCTTCAAATAGATTTAATAAAATACAAAATAGAGCATAACTTTAATAAATAAAAGCAAGTCATATACCTAACTAATTTTCAGAATCAAAACCAAAACTCTACAAAAAAAAAGTAATTTATGAAAAAATATACCATATTTCTGTACATAAATGAAAAATCTTTTCATACCTACCTCTTGTTGCGGAACAAACATTACAACAGTATTTAGTGGTGTAGTTGAACGAAATCTTGTATTGATACTATACAGAAAACGTCCTTCATTTTGAAATTCCAACTTAAAAACATTCTGAAAAAAACTACTAAATATAAACATGTAAAAACAAATTTAAAATATACATCACACAATTTCTCACTTACTCTCATAGGCACTGTTTTAGCTAGAAGAAATTTTGATCGATTAAACATAATGAAATAGTAAACTTAATAATCGGTGGACAACGATTTTATAACTGTTGCAATATCTACAAATTCATTGCAATATTTGCGATTTTAAGAGAATAACCTCAAATAAAGAATGTCAGTGTCAATGTCAATTAACAGCACAGAGTACTTATCACTTCAATGATCTAAATTTCTAGTCACTTATAGAAAAATTAAGGAGTTGAAAAACTATACTCTATGACCTTAGTAATAAACTGGACAAAATTCCTAATTTATTACTTTTATTCTTTTAAAAAATAAAGTACTCACATTTATCTCTTGGAAGAAAATGTAGTTACGATGCACATATAACGATGTTTATATAGTAAGTAGAACAATATAAGCTCCACATAAACCATTTATAACTTAATATTAATATGAAAACCAGTTAATACAATCTTTGTTATTACAAGTGATAATATACGAGTTAATAGGTCGTGATGTTGTCAGGGAACTTTTTAAAACCAATATAATAATGTTTGTACTTAATCAGTACATATATCGAAGTACAATGTATTATCGATCCCGATCTGGCTTTCAATTCCAATCTTGATCTTACTCTCGACTCCGATCCTGTGAACAACTCTATTCTCAATCCCATTTTTGGTACACTGGTCTAGCTCATTATTTCAATCAACATCCTTAAGGTCTCTAAAAAACTTTTTACTTTTCACTAACAATTTTTCTGCAGAGATATAACATTTTTTTTTTCAAAACTGCTTCTTTCTTTATACTTTAACAGAATTTCTCGGCAGTATGTCACACTAGCAGCATAAAACTCAATTAACATTAGTTATTCTTACAAAAAGTAAAAATCGAATTTAACATAGATTGTTTTAATGGCTGTATTACATAATATTACTCAGTAAACTAATTTGTTAATTTTTCAGCTGTAAAAAAAAGTGATAATAGCAAAGGACAAAGTATAAAGTTATTTATCCATAAATATGAAAAATTATACCTATTTCATATTTACAGATTATATATTTCATATTTATATATAAATTCAAAGTATGTTAGTTACACCGTCTAGAACTCAAAATCGACTGCATAGATTTCTAAGAACTTATTAAAAATTGGAAAAATTAACGAAAAAAAATATAAAGAAAATTAAGTTCTTCATACATTTCTTGTATGCGGCGCCATCTCTGATGACATAACAGAAACTAAAGCATAATAAGTAAGTTTGGCTTTTTTCTTAAAGGCAAGAAGTATATAATTATGCATCTTGACTTATCTGTAATAAACTTTCATTTTGTTGTTATTGTCAGTATAGTACAATGCACGAAACTCTGCCCCTGTGAAGTTAGTCAGGAAAGCGTCGCAATGGCGTAAAATAGGCAACCGAGGGAGAAAGAAGAAGGATCGGGGTGCGTTAAACCTGTGCATTACATCATTCACAGGCAATTCGGAGCGGCAGAGTTTTTTGCGATCGACTGTATTTGTTATTTTGGCAATTTTAACAAAAAGTAGAGACGGCACATGGTTAGGTTCATAATGTTTCGTTAGTCAAAGCACCTTATCTCTAGTTCAAAGCGCTCTATAGTAATCCAGTCTCATAATAATAAATTTTTTTTTTTAAAGTTTGATTGTACATTGTCAATGGTTATGCCTGTTATCAATAATATGTTTATATGAATATTTGTCATACGGTGACGGCTGGACGGATTATAATCGGGCATGAGTATTCGATGTGAAATCATTTGTAGATGGTTATAGGCTATGCATGTTATAAAAAACGTGAAAGAATATTCAAATGGATGTTTGTCATACGTTGACGGCTGGAAGGATTGCAATCAAATTTTGCATAGAGATAGATTATATTCTCAAACAAGATATAACATGATTATATCACATTATATAATAAGATTAGCTTTTATGTAAAAATGTATAAATATCAATAAAAATGGTAAACTATTACTAATAACATCCATGACTAAGAAGGGCCAAAATTGGTATCAAAATCTATTGGTATAGCGCTACTGGGAATGGAGCTGACATTGTAGTCGGAATCGACGTCGATAACAGGACTGTGATAAGGAGCAGAGTTGACAATAAGAACGGCTAATATTAAAAAGGAAGGAATTCATCCTATGCAAACGTGAGTGAAACCACGAGATATCGTTGAAATTTATTTTAGGTTTAGCGAAGTGGACGTGTAACGACTATATATCTATATAAATAAAAATGAATCACCAAAATGTATGTACGCGCATCACTTCCGAACGACTGCACCAAATTGGATAATTCTTTTTTTTTTTTTTTGTTGTGTTCGTTATTTCCGGGATAAGATTTTTTTAAAGGAATATAACCCTTTGTATCTGTCTGTCTGTTTGTCTGAGTATCTTCGTAACGGCTGAACAGATTACGATGCGATTTTCACTGGACGTTAGAGACTCACTGAACTATATTTAGGATATTTTTTATTGCAATAATATTTAAGATTCTTGCGTGCCAAAAAAACTCTTAAAATTGAGATGATTTATTGAATATGAGTCGAAAGTGGAGCCGCAATCAATATCGAGAGCAAAACCAAAATCAGGTTTAGATCTAGACGAAACTAAGTACGAGGACAAAATGCAATAGCGTAAGCTATTACTTTACGTCTATATTCTGTGAGAGAGCGGTATTTTACACGTTGAGCCGGCCCATTTTCATATTGCAGTCAAGTTAAAGCACATTTGAACCGCACCGATTACGAAACTATACAGGAGTTGCCTTTACGTATTTCCACACTTAGTAAATACAGATATTATATGCAATGGTATACTATAGCAGTATTTAAGTATATAAATGTGTAAAAAAGTGTGAGAATAACATTTTAAAATATGATGCTCATGGTAAATGAATATTATAAAGATTAATTGCTTAAATAAACGTATACTATATGTTATTAATATCATGATTAATTAGGTTTAGATTTATTTTTATGAAATTTCATTGTTTTTGCAAAACAGAATTAATCTTTATTATAACCTCAAAAGCCTTATAGCTTTTTGGTAATAAATAAATTATCGGAATTGTCTGTTATTCTAAATGAATTTTAGGGATGTAAATTTAATTATTATTTGGAACGTAAAAAACAACTTTTCATCACTTTTGATGTTTAGGAGAAAAACATATGTGATTAAAGCAATTTTTTTTCCAAATTAGCCTAAACGGACAACCATATTTTCATTTACGTAAAGTATGTTTATATCAATGTTGGAGTGTTTCCTGATACATATACACATTCTAAAGAGTTTAAGAATTATTATTTTAATTTATGTTGAAAACAAAGAGCAAAAATTGACGATAAGAGTTTTGATAAGGCACGTCTTTAGATTTTTTCTATAAACTTGTAAAAAGTATTGACAATTATGTTACTAACTCTTTTTGTTTTACTTTAGATTTAAGAAATACAAGTCTAAATACAAAGAAATGTGTTGCTATTTTATTGCTCTCTCTATGTTATCTGTGCTCTAAGGTACAGCCCATAGAGAAGAATGTATGTAGTCTGTACGGCGGTAACAATTGAATTTGATCAATAATAACAATTAGAAAAATCTAATAAACGTAATCTGTGATTAGAACTATGTATTGTATCACAATATAGCACTTATAGTAAAGGTATTGCATTTATTATTTATAGACATCACTTCATCAAAAATATAATAATGAATAATGATGAGAACTTTCATCATCCCTACAAAAATGGTCGGGATAATTCACGAAAATATGAAAATTGCCCATTTTCACAGTTGAGAAGATTAAAAATGCAAGAGCAATTGATATTGAACCATAGGATTTTAACCTCCGTGCTCAGTGATTTCGTTGATACAAATGATAGAATACATAACTGGTATTTATTTATAAATTTTATAATCATTACTATTAGATAGCCACGTAAATTAAAATATTCAGTTTCTAACAATTGTTCCAGGAAACTGTATTTAAATAATTTAAAGAAAAGGTATTTTGTAATAAAAAGTCTATATGAAGATTTTAGACATAATGTTTGTTCAGAAGAAAAGTTACAGTCAACAGGTATGTGAGAAAAATATATGTTAGAAACTAGTTTACTGTGTTATAAATAAAGATTTATTTATAGATTGTATATTATTTATGCTTTATTTGTACAAGTTAAATCTTGATATTTGATTATTGTATCAGTTTATATATAAATAATAAGTACATAATATATATTGAACTGCCACTGAAACTTAAAATATCTTTCAATTAAATATATTAAAATTTTCAGAAATTGAGGATATAAGAAAAGATGTACATCATTTAGAACATGCTATACTATCTTATAAGAAACATTTACAGATAGAATTAACTATTTTGAAAGAAAATCAGGATGAGTTGCATAATAAGGTTAGTGGCTGGTGAATAAATGTAAAAAGGGTGTCACACATCTAAATGAAGTACTGTTTTTTTTTTTGCAGATATTTAATGAACAGAATGCCCAATTGAATTTAGAAGATGTTAGAAGATTTAAAATTAAACCATTTAGTTATATAGTTTCCAGTCCAGTTAAAGCTATAATTAATACACCATACAAAAATGAAGTAAGCTTTTGTTTTTTTAAATACATGTCCAAATATTTATACATATATTCACACATAAATATTGCAGCAAGGATAGTACTCTTCATGAGCTTCAGGGTGTCCGGGATCTTGAATTAAAAACGGCAGAAGGACAATTATATTTAATTGATCAGTTCTTCAACTTCTCTGTTAATGATTTGTGTACATACTCTTGTACATACTCAGTCTCACACATTAAACATTTTACATTCGACTCTTTATAATTATCGAGACTACTGTACGTGGGTAGGAACCGTGTCTAATTCTGTTTGACACACCCACTGTCAACTTCCTACTCTCACGTTCGCGGGACTGACCACTGAGGCTGGATGTTTCACATGCTTTCTACGCCTAGCTCAGCTATTACAATATACATGGATGTTTGTGTGCGCGCGTGCTTGTGTGAACAATTAATTGTACTTACTGAATGCATCTTTTAATGAGACATGAACTGTGGTTTCACACAAGTATTGAAAACCATTCAAAAGACAAATATCAATATGCAAGGCAACTTGTGTGAGAAGTACTTTAGGACAAGTGCATCTATATATAGATAAATTATAATAATCGTTTATTACTCTAAAAGTTAACATATTGAAGATCTTAAAATAAGATTATATAACTTCATTGCTTACAATATATGGCAATTGTTGCTCATCTAGGTGAATACCTGTGGTTCAGCATAAATATACATTGATGATGGTAATAATCGAAACTTTTATAAATATTTTAGGAAGTGCAACACCATCAAGATTTTATGAGAAAATATGGTCCATGGGGGGGATGGAATGAGGTCCAACACAACATATTTTTAAAAACATATCATAAGTGTAATGGTGATCTCAACAGTTTTGATAAAGATTACTTTGTAAATGAGCTGATAAAAAAACTTCCAGGTGATAATTAGCAACAAACCTATTGAATAATTTTTTTTCAACAAAAACTGTTTTTTCTTATATTGAATACTTGTTTATCATAGGTTTAACATCAGATGATATTGTTAAACACATTGATTGGTTCAATAAATACCAAACTCTGAAAAACAACCAACAGAAGGCCTTGAACAAGTGGCGCGAAAATAGGAGTAATTTGAAATTGCAACGTCGGAAAAATGTGATTATCGTTTGCTTTACTGTTAATATTTAAATTTTCTATAGAAATAATATTAGTAAATTTTATTTCAGAATGATGAATGTACTAAAGCAAAAACTACTAAAAAAACCAATGGTAAGACTGCACAATGTCTAACTACATTATAAAAAAATTAAATAGATATGCAATGCCAAAACTGAAACATTTATTTTATTTATGTTGAATAAGAAAACTCACAATATGAACATGAGTAAAAACATTATAATGTAATGATTTATTATCTTATCTCGAAGAATATATATAAATTTTCTCGAGACTTCCCAAGGCAGCATAATAGTACATAAAAACCTACCTGTATTGAGCATTGGTAGGTATATTGTTATTTTTCAACTTAATGTTTAATTAATGTTCTTAAATTATATACTAGGAACACTGTTATTACTCAGTTATTATTGTTACTACTAAATAAAACTATAATATTTTTAATAATCACAGTTTCTAATGAAAAAGAAGAAAAGAAGCAAAATAGGTAAGAATTTATATATTGCATTTCTTAATAGTTTTTTTTATTATTATTTTATGATCAATGTATAAACATATAATGGTTTTTTTTTACTTTTTTATTTAAGCACTTTCAACGAAATTGAAGTTTGTGAAAATCGGGCCAATAAACCAATACAGCAAATCAAAGAAGAAGTCATTAAAATGGATAATAAAGGAGAAAACGATAATATGACTGAACTACAAAATGAAGAAAATTTTCAAAAATGTTTTAAACCAAACAAAAAAATGTATATACAATCCACAGAACAGTGGCTTAATCGATGTACTAACTGTTCTGAAAGTGGAACTAGAAATATGCATTTGTCGATAAATAATATGCCTAAATTGTAAGTTGTTAGCAAAATACTGCCTTACTACCTCAAATCTAAGCATATTTTCTAAATTGGTATTAAATATTTCACATTTCAGAATGGTTCCAAAATGGAGGCGTATTCTGCATGTTTAAGATAAGAATTTTGATAAAGTGGCGGAATTGTCAGCTTTTTCATTTTATTTAAATGACTATAAATAATAAAAGTATCATTTAAAATTGTTAGGAAAATACTTGTTAAGTGGTTGTAAAAGTTAAACAATTGTTTGTAGCACTTGTGTAGAATTTTCCTTTGTTTTTTTTTATAAACCAATTTTCATTTGTTGACTTCAATAAGAAAATAAATCATTTTTAAAAATACTAAACCGACTAATTTTTTGGGGTTCTATATAAGTACTAAAAAACCAAAATGTCTATCTGTTACAACCTATTTGCTCCAAATAAGAACAAAGTTGCACTTTGTCGGTACTACTTAAATTAGTTCAGGTTTTGGAGATCCAATTAGAAAATTAGAAAAAATAAGCGTTATCAAAAACTTATTTTGGAATTCCCTCCTTAAGAATCACTTTTCATAATTAAAGCGCGTAGTCTTATCTAAAAGTCGAAATCGCTTTCGATTCCAAATCGATTTTCGAATTAAATTTGTTGTGTATAAAAAAAATCTTATTACCTAGGCCGTTCCCGATTAAATCGAAACTTTGTCGATATTCTTATTGCATACCGTGCAACGTGACACTACAAATCGATGTCGAACTCTATAAACTCTTTACGAGTGTTAATTATTCTGAAGCTGACCTAACATAATATTTGTTCAGATAACATTCTATAAAGTAAAATTTTCTTATTACCTTAGCAAAAAATTAACATTCACAAAAAGCAGCTAGAACAGCCAATTTTAGACACAATAGGTGATGTAGCTCAGAATGATTTATAAAATGGCGATCAGTTATGTTGTTGAATTATACACAGGCATTTATTTTGTCTTTTTATCTTTTAACAGATTATTGACATTTGTACACAAAGTTACATATTTTAAGGTAAATTGTTGTGGTATACTTTAAGATGATTTGTAAATAAACATCAGTACGTTATAGTGAAAAAAAATTTTTTTGCTTTATACAAAAAGATTACAAGCAAAATCATTCGTTCCGATAGTTTAATTTTAGGATAAATATAAAATCGCGATTTCTTAAGAAATATGATTTTTCTAAAATTCGCTTATACAATGAAAGTTCAATGTTTTAATTTAGTGACTGCTAATTTGGCAAAATAATTACCAAATTAACAATCGATTTCTTTTAGATATTAAAGCTGCAACAGCACTCAAATTAGAATGAATACAAAATCGTGTGTTAACAAAAAGTGAAGTTGCTCCATTAAGTGACATCGGGCAACATATTCGCGCGTCTTATGCTGAGCACGTGTATATTTACCTTCCATTGCTGTTATATAGATCTTGTATTTTTAATGCAGATAAGATGCTTCCGATGTGTATGGGGTTAAACTTAATTGTCATTGTTACCATGTAATATGGTTTATGTAAGATATTTTATGAAATTAATATAAATAAATACGAATAAAAATATATACGCACATGTTTTTATGATTTATAAGAGATGCGTCTATCTACTCCCTTTGCTTGTTATTTAGATATATTTCATATATTCCCGTTTAGTTATTTCATATATTTTGTGCATTTTCCTCTCTCCTTAAGTATATTATTAAGTGTATATTTTTAAGGAGGGAGGCGTACACTTAAAAAAAGGAAGGTAAAACCAGGTGCCGCGTCTGACTGACCTCACATGCACCACTGTATTTTTATTGTTTAATAGGCGTAGCTTGAACATATTAAGAACAGAAGAAATGAATAATGGAACAAAGCGATAAGGGGCAACCCTATTTCCAAGACTACTGAGCCTAAAATTATAAAAAAAAAATACGGATTATAGGGTCTTACTTGTGATTTACACGTAAACCTAAACAAAAATTTTAGATCCGCAAATTTCCATGTAAAATGCAAGATCGTAAAATTTAAATCTGTATAGAATGTAATTGGGGGCTAATGAGAGGACTTCTAGTACGAAACCCCCTTCACGCGAATTCAAATCGCACTTGGCCGGTTTCTTAATAATATTTAGTTTGATAAATATTTTGCTTTTATCACATGAAACGCTGAATTGTGTAACTCATAACTTCACAGAATTATAGTTTCGGCACACATATTTTTTATAAATATAATAGCAGTATTCTTCTGATTACCCGCGGGCTTCTGGTTAAAAAGCCCGGAATAATTAGTCATAGTGTATAAATATGATATATTCAATGAAATGTATCTAATGACTGATAAGCCGTTATTGTACCTCTTCATAAAGGGAAAGAATCACGCTGAGTGCACAAATTACCGTCCTATAAGCCTCCTCAGCGTCGTTGGCAAACAGTATGCGAAAATCATTATTGAGAGGGTTGTCAATGAGACTGAAAACAAAATTCGGAACGTACAAGCGGGATTTCTAAAATGGATAAGCTGTATGGACCAAATTTTTCTATGCAAACATTACAGAAAGGTTTTTGGCCAAAGGCCAAAAGGTCTTCTGTGTGTTCATAAACTTGGAGAAAGCTTACGACCGAGTAGATCTATGGAGAACCCTATCCATGCATTGTGTGGGTAACAAATTGATACAGGGATATAGGAGCTCCAGTGCTTGCATCAGAATAAATGGGGCATACACTGATTAGTTTGCCATTCGCAGGGGCGTTGGACAGCTATGCGTACCTCCGGCGTTCAACCAATTTTTTGGATGCATGATTTAAAAGAGCATGAGTGTCGACTAAGAATGGATGAGCTGTCTGCCAAATACAACCTGCACGCTGACGATGAAGTAATCCTTGCACCATCGGCGTGCAGGCTTCAGGAGTTAATAAACTAAAATTAATTCTGTTAAGAAAAGAGGTATGAAAGTAAATGTTAGCAAGACTAAGGTCGTGGTGTTTGAGAGAAGCAAAAGCAGAGTTTGTATAATTGGGTAGTCTGTTTACAGATGATGTTAAACATGATAGAGATTTCGAAAGGAGAGTGACTGCAGAAAGTAAAAGGGAAATAATTATACACACAATAATAATAAAACTCTAGCCAAACGCGCTTGTCGTAAGATAAGCGCATTTGGCTATTCATAATGGGGTTTTGATCCCTGCTCTTAAATACGGTAGTGAAAGTTTGGTATGGCAGAAAAAAGATGAATGTAGAATCAATGCGGCGGAGATGTGATCTCTGCGTAATATGTGTGGAGTATTTTTGGAAAATGGTGTAGGAAAAAAAGGAACAGTGACGTCAGACAGCGGTGTGATTTGAAGGAAGATGTAACGACTAAAGAAAAAAAAGTATGTCACGTGGTTTGGCCACCTGGAAAGGATGAATGAAAGTAGACTTAAAAACGAATTCATAGAGCAAATATAGAAACGTCCGCAAGGGTCGCCCTAAGAAATTCTATGAAGACCAAATTGGTGACATAGTAAAAAAGGACCAACTTTTAAGTACCTGAAACCAATAAGCTTATATGAATGGATTGATGGATGTCAATGAAGCAAGAGAGATATGAAAAGATAGTACAATGTGAAATTCTATAGTTTCTGTCTAATCTTCTGGAAAATAGGCGTGAGTTTGTATTATATTTAATTTATATTATTTTAAAATGTAGTAGGAAATTTCTAACTCACGATGAGCAAATCAAATGAACTGACAGTTACATTATTTATTTATAATATAAAGCAAAAAATTTGCTCATAGTAGGAAAGGAACCAGTGGTGTGTATTGCAAATAGAAATGTATACATACTACTATATACATTTAGCAGCCTCTGTCTGTATGGCAATTTATGTGATTTTATTCGTTTTATAGTTCACTGACCCCAATTGGATAATTTTTAATTTTTTTGTTTGTCTGTCTGTTTCTAATTTAACAGTTTGACCGATCTTGAAAAAAATTGGTAAGCAAAAAACATGTGATTGCGCAAATATTAGGCTATTTATGATTTCAATAAAGGACATTTGTTTGTTTGTTAATCTCCAAAATGGCTGAACAGATTGTAATCAAATTCAGTAGAGATAGATTGCCTCCGAAGTAAAATATAGAATACTTTTTTTTTACTATTTATCTATAGTAATATATGAAACTAAATACGATATTTTCGTTAAATTTTGTCATCAATATTTATTCTATAACGCAGCTAATGTAAACTTAACATTTTTAAATTTTTAGTCTAACAGTCTGTCAGCAAAAAAGGCCGAATAGTTTGTAATTAACTTTTGTACAGGGACGGGCTATCTTCAACAAGTGTGTAATTTGTTTGTTTTTTTTTTTGTGTGCTTAAAAATTTACATCCAATTACAATAATGAAATTGGTGAAATATTGTTTATGCAAACGGGAAAGGTATTGAAAAAAATAGCATTTATGCTCGATTTCGTTTGCGTATTTGTTCTATTGAACCGAACTACTGAAACGATTCTAAAAATTTCACTAAAATGAGCGCCATGAGTAAAATAGATAAATGAAATCGCCTTAACTTTATTTGCTTATTTGTGTTCCTACAGATTCTAAAAATTCAGTCGTAAAAAGCTACGGTACCCAACTCTCGAGTAATATAACTTGAATTTTATTTTGATACTAAAATTTGTCCTGGCAAGAACCAAATCAGAACCGTAATCGGCAGCGGAATTGATATTTCAAGCGGGATGGAGAGTAGAATCGGAGTTAAGATCGCGAAGGATTAAATCGGAATGGAAACAAAATCTAAATCGAATGTGGGTTCAAATTAGAATCACGAGTATGACCGGAATCGGAATGAGGAACAGGGCCGAAATCAAAACTGAGAGTGGAACCAGGATCGAAAGCGGAACCAGAGTCGGAATCTATTAACATCAAGGCCAGTTCGAAATCAAAAGCGAAACCGCAATTAAAATCGAGAATGAGAGAAATTGATATCAAGAGCAGAACCAGGATCGGAATCGAGAACAGGATAGCAATCGACATCACAATTGAGAGCGTGATCGGTTCATAAATAATATGAACGTATTCATTCTATATTCACGCGGACGGAAGTTAATATTACAATAAAATAAGGCCAACAGCACAACGACATGCGGCGTAAAAATCAATGTTGTAGGTGTTCTTTAAGTTATGAACTTCTATTTAAAAACACTATAATCCGAATAAAAAAAGTATATACACGGAAACAAAAATTACTCGAAATAAAATTATATAGTCGTACAAAAAACGATACACTGCAGAAAACCTATTCTCTTGATAGCTATGTCCTGGAAATTTAGATAGCTAATTCGTACCTACGCAATATGAAATCAACGCTCTGTTGTTACTTTATAAACATCAATTTCTTGGTAAATCACTTGATATAATTTAGTGAAAACAACATGAGTGTTATGATTAAACGTAAGTATATTGTGAAAACAGTGTCTCCTTTCTTTGTTAAATGCTGCGTGGGCAATACTAAAAATTTCTGGATTCTTTTTAACATATTATATTTGTGATATATTTATACTTTTTGCCTTTTTACACTTGTACCTTTTGGCTTTCAAACCTTTATATGTTCATGGAAAATCTTTTGCACTTGGATCATTATACGTTTGAATTTGCTCACAAGTATTTTTTTATGACATTCAATTGACTGTTGTAGTTGTAATTAGTGTTGTAATTAGTATCAGTTACTGTAGTCATAGAGAAGTATGAATACGTAGGGCACACTGAATGTTTTGCGTCACTCATAAATAAAACAATTTATACGTGAAGTAAAATATTAACTGCTTTTCAAAATATTCTCCATTATATTTTACACACTTTATCATTCGTCCAAACCATTTTTGAAAACATGAGAACCATTGGCCTGAGGGCAAGTTTTGCACGTACTGCTTGAAAGCTATCACGGCCTCTTCTGCCCGATCAAGTCTTTGATTTTTGGGAAAATGAAAAAATCGCATGGTGCTAGGTCTAGACTAAGCGCGGGATGGGTCACTAACTTTACCTTTTCAGAAGTTAAAAATGCCATCGTCTTATTCGCGGTGTGCGGCGAAATATTGTCGTGGTGTAATAGAATTCGACCACTTGGTCGTTTTTCCCAAACTTTTTCTAAGATATTGGATACTACTCGGCATTAACTGTCTTTTGTTCTTCAAGTGGAATCGTGCAGACAGGATTCGTCTTGGAGAAAAAAATGCAATCATTTTTTTGACTACGCTTTATGCCTGCTTTAATTTTATTGTTTTGCTGTCGCCTTTGAACACTCATCAGAAGACTGTAGCTTTCTTTCTGGCATGTAACAATATATCCATATTTAATCTCCTGTCACAATGTCAAACAGAGCATTTGAACGACCGTGATCGTATTTTAACGACAAATTCATGAGAAATCCAACAGCAATAACGTTTTCTAACTCTTAAATGTTGATGTTAGACTTTTTGAATTTGGCTCATACCAATTCCCAAATGTCCTCGAATCTCCTCACAGGTGATACGCCAGTTTTCTTCAATTAATTGCCTAACAGTAGTTACATTTTCCTCAGTGATAGTAGTTGAGGGCCGACCTTTAAGAATTTCATCAAGGAGAGAAACACAGCCACGATCAAATTCTGCATAAATCGCCTTACAGTGCTCAAATGAGGTGATTCTCTCCCAAAAACATTTTGAATACAATCAGTGCAGTCTTGCGGAGACGGTGAACTTTTAAAAATCATAAAAAATCATAGCCCCAAAATCTTTTTACGTTAATTCAATTTTTGCTATGGAAGACGAACTTCAAACTTGTGTTAAAAACAATTAACAATGCGACTTCCCACCAAAAAATATTTTAACCAATGAATAAGCTTTTCAACTGGCAGCCTTGTCACGGCGCCACCGTGTCGTTTGGCTATTTACACGTCGTTTTCGCCCCTCGCCGCACAGTGTGCCTGAAACACCTGTGCAAATTTAGCACTCCATCTAAGAATTTGCGAAATGAAACTGGCCATAATCGATAAGTTTATGTTAGGTTCTTATGGTTCATCAAAATTTTTGTTAGGTTCCTTATAGTTTTTTATTAATTTATTTTTTTAATTTTGGCAAAAAAAAAAAATCGAATTTTAGCACACCATTTAATACGAAACTGACCAATTTTATCATATTTGCATTCTTTATCAATTAGGAAGTATTCTTTTTTTAAATGGGGTGCTAAAATTCGAAATATTTTGCGCATAAAACAAATAGATAAAATAACCTTTTTCTTTGTTTTTATATTTATTCCTTATTAATTAATTTACAATAATAATCAATAAAAACGGAGCCTCTATACATTTCTAAATCAAGAGAAAGATTATAAGAAAAGGTGTCAAGGTATCGCAGATCAGGTAAATTTTTATAATAACAAAAGTTATTCTACTTCAAGATGTGAAGTAGAATAATTCATTGTTTAACATTTTGTTCATTCATTGCAGAATTTGAGAAATAAGCATTATATTTTGTTAAAAATAAAATAACAAATATACAATCGAAAAAAACCGCAATTCTCAAAAGAGTATCTGTACAATGAAATTTATTTAAATTAGTGCAAAAAAAAGTATTTAAGAAAAGTTGAATAATTGTTCTGTATAAATGCACAGAAAACAAACTTTTCATGAAAAAAGTACATTAAAAATTAAAATATTTTCTTGAATGACGGTGTTATTGCTTCTTAATTTCGCTAAATAGAACATTTAAATTTTTATGGAGCGAAATTTCAAGATGGCGTACTTTTCCATTATTATGTTTTAAGAAATATAACATTCGAAATTCAAACATTTATGAATGGCCAGGAGTGCAGAACTTTCATTAGGCTCTATGTATGACTGCAGTCACCGCATTTATTTACAGAATAAAAATACAAAAACGATCGAATAGTTTATTTTTAATGACGAAATGACATTCGGCGGATAGTACGCTTAAGCTTGCCAGCTATTGGCCAAGCATCTCAAGACTACCAATAAGCCCTCTACACGATGAACGATGACTTTACCGCTCTTCAGTGTATTGGCTACCGCGCAATGCGGCTTACAGACTAGAATATTATGATACTTATTTTACATAGAACAATATTATTCTGTAGATGCGGGTGAGTTGTAAGGACGTGGTCGTGTCGTTCCTTAAATTTTAACTAACTGAAAAATTTCTTCGTTGTGGTTTTAGGATAACCACCTATTTCCTGTGATAATTTAGAATTAGTTACGAAGCATTACCTTCGTAACTTTTATTATCAAATATTAGGAAGAAAAATAAACTCATTATTATAATGAGTGCCCTTGCTACTACCATCAGTCTCCTTTTTTTAATTTCTTCAGCATGGTCAGATGATTCTCCCAAAGGGCCAAAAGTGACCCATAAGGTTAAATTTAATTTGCGAAAAAGCCAGTCATTTTTTTGATCATATGAAACGTTGCGGTCGCTGACCTCTTCTTTAAGATGACGCTACAAGTTTTTTTTTCATAAGCATTGAAGTAACTACGAGGAAAATAAATGAAGATGATGTAGAACGTCATTTTATTTCCTGGTATTAGAGTACCATTTTTGGCAGACCTCTTAAGTTTGCATGCTGCATTTCTAAAATAAAAATAACCTAATGAAAAGTACATTAAATTGGTTTTATAGCATCGGTATTAGAATAAAAAACCAGTTTTATTATTAATATATATTTACATAACCGGTATTTGGATTACTAATATTTTGTTAATATTAGTGTAGTTGATCTTTCTCCTAACATATCAAACTTTATTATTTGTAACTATAAACTAAGAAATGGGGGCACCAAGGAAAACTATCATATAAAGGATTTTATTGTATAACCTTTTTTTATAAGTTCATCAAATGCAACACACCAATATTAATATTAACAGATAAGGTTATTTTACTGTTGGACCCTGGTTGGGTGAAAACTGAAACTTGATGGAAAAAGTTCTTTCCAAATTTTTTTGTTTGATGTACCCTATTCCTTCTATCACCCTTTTGGATGCAATAAACCAATAATAGTAATAAATAATGTTGGGTTCTTTTATTTAGCTGGGCTGGGTATAAAATTTTGAAGTTTTTAAATGTTTTCTGTAAAACATTTCTTTTATGGTTATCGAATAAAGGACCCTAACAGCAATAAATACTAAATGGTAAGGTCATTTGTTATTGATATCAACTCCATCTGTTTTAAAATTGGAAAATTAAAATAGTTTCCCCATAGATCAATGACAATTGGGTTTAGAGCTATATGAACTGATCATTTATTATTATTAGTATTGTGCTGCATTCGATGGCTCCATGAAAAGAATTATATTAAACTAAAAAAATTTTTTTTTGTCTTTTTAATGTTTTCATCCTATAGATCAAGACTAATTGTTCCAACAGTAAAGAGGCATAATTTTTATTACTACCATTGTGCTTTGCTGGCATAAAGAATACAGAATAAAAAATCTAAAAATTTTAATTCTTTGTGCTCATTTGCTAAGTCTGACCATAATGACTATTATAATATTAATGATTCAAAAATCTTAGAAATTGAAAAAGTGATAAAATCATAATTTGATTTATATTTATTACTCATAGTTTGGTAAAGCTATCTTAAGTATGTTTAATCAAAACTTTCTTATATAAAACTAAAAATAACTGATGGCCTTGGTATGATAACAAAACATGCAAAAGATTAAATTGTACAAAAAGAGTTTAAGGGTTTTTTTTTTGCTGAATGGTGATATGACTTGAAATAATGCTAATTCTATCAGTTCAATTCACATTTTCCTAGTTTATATAATTTTTGTTTCTGGTTTTAATTATTGCAAAAATTGTTTTTCATATCATCCATGTTTTATTTATCAAGTACCCAATTTAGCTTATTAAAAAATTAGATGTTAAATTTTAGAATTTACTATACTGATTATTTTTCAATTTCTTCAGCTAAACTATAATAATATAAAATAACTTTAATAATACATACAATTATTGCAATGAATATAAATTTATTACAATATTTATTTTTGAGTTTAACATCCTTGTGAAAAATATGAAGTCCATCAAACTTAGTCACTTGTGAATAGACAAAATTATTGCGGCTATTAAAAAGTCTTCATGTGGCTACTGTTTATAAAATACAATTAATATATAATTTTCATTGAAGATTCATTTTTTAGACTTTATATTACATTTAAGTAAAGGCCATTATCTAAGTTTCAGACATTTTATATTAATGCCAATATATGTTATAAATGTTGTTTTATACTATTACAGCATACTTGAAGAAGTTGAAAAATAATCAATAAAACACAGTTAATTTTGAAAATATAGAATCCAAATTTTTAATCGGCCAATACCCTTTTATTAATAATATTGTAACAATAATTCACTTTTTCTTTATTGCGAAAGCCCTCACTAGTATATATATATATTAAAAAAACTTTATTTCCATCCTATCATTTTTATGTTTTTCCTTTTAATTTAATTTCTTTTTATATCTATTAGATCATGAATCAAATCAAATTACATGTTTTATTTGTTCAGCTTACAATTGAAATGATTTATTAAACTGAATTCAAGGATATGTCTGTTTAATCAATTGCTCATGACTGTTAGCCCATTGTGAACTATTTGTGCCCTCAATCAAAGTACTCTGACGTATCTTGGCTCAATCGACCCACAAAAGAGATTTAAATTTGGATATACAAAATGAACTATCAATAAAATGTTTTTTTTATTTTTTGATTATGCAATATGAGTGTTATGGGATCAAGTAAATGTAATAAAGTTACTAATTCCGTGTTGATTATGCACATGATTCTTTCAAACCATGCAATAGATTTCAATATGATTTTTCTTATCATGAGAAAATATTTTCAGGAAAGTTTCTGTGTTTAATACATATATATTACATTAAAAATATAGTAGAAAAATGTTAATATTTTGTAATCAAGTCATAAAAAAAAAAGCTTTTATTGTATTTATACAGGTTACGCTGACCAAATCAAAGGTGTGTCAAATGAGTGAACTACAAAGTAGGTTAGATAAACCTATAGAAAATTCCACAATAGCATATTTCTATCTTGGGTGCTGACCAACATAAGGCTGACCCACAATAATTTTAGTCTTTCAAAATTCAATACAGTTTGTGGTGAAACTATTTTGGCTGAGGCAATATTAATTATTATCTAAAATTAATGTTAGTAATATCTATACATAGTTTGTATGTAACATCTTGTAGAGTTTTTTTGTCAATACATGTATTATACAGAAAGTAAGGCCACTTGCGAATTTTATTGAGACCTGACATAGCTATAATTCATATCCTGGATTATTATTTAGGATGATTTTTGTCTGTCTGTTTTTTTGTGTCTTCTTATAACCCAACAAAGATTAAACCAACCTTAATCAAATTAGGTCTATTGATATACAACACCATCTTGTAAAATATGTTATTCTCTGTTTGTTTATATCATACCTTCATATAAATTGAACATCTGAATATAATCAATTCTGATAAAATTTAGTATACTTAACAACGGAACTGAATTATGTGTGTTTCATCAGTATGAATTATACCACATTTGTTTGTATATTTATTCATCACATTTTGTTTTTTATAATATTACCTTTATATTATGGATTGAATTATTTTGTGGAGATTGTACTATAGATTAAGAAAATTTTAAAGAAATTCCATTTATGGATACAACATGCTTTGATGTAATTTAAGTTACAATTAATCCGTCTATATTTTATAATAAATATATGCTATGTATTGTGTTAATAAATTGTGTTCAACTTGTAATCAATAATTTGAGTCACTACTTTGTCAGTTATATTTCTTTGCTAATTCTGCTTGTAGTAAGGGAAGGGATGTGAAAAATAAGGATTGAGTGAAGGTGGATAAGAAGGAGCTATGTAGTAAGAGGGTAAGGTAGAGAAAAAAGTGAGAATGAGGACAAGTGGGAACAGGGTTTGGATTCAGCAATATGATTAAGATGAGAAATAGGACTGGAACCAAAATAGGTTTAGGGTGGGGTTTTTAATAAAGATTAACATGTTCATAGATTTTTTTTATCAATAGAGTTGGAGTCGCAGGAAAAAGTTAATATTGTAATAATTTGTTTATTATATTTTTTTTAGGTTAAATTTGATATAACAATAGGTGGAGAAGCAGCTGGTACTGTTGTCATTGGTTTATTTGGTAAAACTGTGCCCAAGACTGTTGAGAATTTTTATCAGTTAGCCCAAAAGTCTGAAGGTGAAGGTTATAAGGGAAGTAAATTCCATCGGGTTATTGATAACTTTATGATCCAAGGTGGAGATTTCACTAAGGGAGACGGTACTGGAGGTTGGTTGCATCATTATTATGCTATAGTAGTGTACATTTTAACAAAAAGTTTTAATAGAATTGAAATATTTCTTTTGAAACTTCCTTGTATTAGAAAAACTACAATATAAAATGAAATCAAAATGGACTTCATATTGCTATTATTTCTTATTTCTTTTGATAGCTTGTTTTTCCTGACTATTTAATTTAATATTTTGTTTGCTATTTTTTTTATCTTCAAGGTCAGCAAAGCCATATATATATACTAACCCGATGGGTTGAATTAAAGAAGTCTGATGGCGGTATTTGTAATAACAATTTTCAGTGCTGGCATGTTTCACCCTTTTAATGGGAGTTAATTACAAAATAAAATGATCTTATTTAATACCATTTTTATTGTTTATTATTTTTATCAGATTAAATTAAAATAGTAATACCTTATAAAGAGTGAAAAAATACGTGTTTTTTTTCTTTTAAGTGCTTTTCTTCAGTATGACAACTGAAAAATGCTATCACATACACATCATGTTATTGAATTGTATTTTAGCCATAACTAAGTTTAAGAATTGTTATAGAATTTTCAACCTTTGTTTTTTGTTGTCTTTGAAATGTATAAGTCCAGGTACAATGTGAAAGTGTGAACAAAATTTTTGTTATATAATAACATTGTTTTCTATATTCATAAAATACTTAATGTTTTAATTATAATTAGGTGATTGCAATTTAAAAAAATAATATTTCATTAATATTTATATACATATCTGTAAATGAGGACTTAACAAAGCAAACACTTCTTATGAACTGCTTGCAAAAAAAAATCTGTATTATTCTTTGTATAACTTAACAATTAAGTTTATTTCTGATCATGTGTTTTTTGTATTTATAGGTCGCAGCATTTACGGTGAAAGGTTTGAGGACGAAAACTTCAAACTTCGCCATTACGGAGCTGGCTGGTTGTCTATGGCTAACGCTGGCAAGGACACAAACGGATCACAATTTTTCATTACCACAACAAAGACACCGTGGCTTGATGGCAGGCATGTGGTCTTCGGTAAAGTCTTGGAAGGAATGGTGAGAAAAATAATTAAATTAATGAACAATGTAATTTTATTTCATATGCTGTGGTAGATATAGGCATGCAAGGGCCAGGCTTGTGTATAAAATCTTGAAGGACACAAAATTTCTAAGGTTTAATAAAACTTAGAAACCAAAAGGTTTTTGTTAGCTTCATGCCTAATTTTTTTGTCCATATTTGAAAACATGTGTAGGTACCAAAAACTTAATAATTTTATTTAACATTTGCATATATAAGGTTTTATGATGAAGCAAAAAGAAATAAATGAATAAATACATTTCTTTTATGGTAACCCCCTTATTTACTGTTATCATTTAGTAGGTATTATGTTTCAAAATTTACAGCCCTGTAAAGGTAGGATGATGGACGGTCGGACAGATTAGGTTTAGTAAGAGTCCTATGGGCGCCTTTTAGATAAGAAACCCTGAAAACAGTTTTAAGGTGGTAGAAACAGTTTAGAAAGATTGTAATTCACTGTGTCAGACCATGGTAGATAAATATTAATATGAGTGACTTGAACATAATGCTTTCTGTACTCTATATTTGAAAGTTGCCATTGCATAAATTTTTATTTGTATGGCAATATTAACAACTTTACGGAAAGGTTTGAGTGTATCAGTGATTGTCACAGAAATAGTATCATTATTGAGTTATTTTAGGGAGAATGATTTTTTTTTGAAGTCTGTCTTGTAGTTTATAAGTTCTTCATAAAATTATTTAATTCAATGTTTGTTGTAGGACATAATACAAAAGATTGAGAAAGTCAAAACAGGAGCAAACGACCGACCCATCAAAGATGTGGTGATTGCTAATACCAGTGCAGAGGTGGTCGCCGAGCCCTTCAGCGTCTCAAAGGATAGTGCTCAATAACATTACACATTGTCATGGAACATAATGTGCATTTATCAATGTAAAATTTATTTTTTAACAAAAACGTGTTTTACTTCTTTATTCATTTATTTTTCTCAATATACATACTTTTTTTTGTGCTCAAATTAGATTTTTAATTTCAGTTTTGGGGAAATAAAATAATGTTCATAGTTTTGTACTTTTTTGACTATTTGTCCCTGATCCATCACATTGCTGCAGGGTATGGTAAATTGAATTATAAACTGTTAAAGAGCTTTATTGATAACAGATAAGCTTATAACTAAGATCTACACAATATACAATATGATTGAAATATATTTACATGTATTTTGTCAAATTATATGACACTAGTAATCAAACTGGAAATTGTCTTATTGCCATTAAAATGAAAAAAAAGCTAAAAAACACGCTTCAATGATAAATCAAACTAAAAAGTGAAAAGTAAATCTCAATGTAGGAATAAAATAATCAACAAAAAATATTAGTATTATTGTGAAAGAAATGTGGGACGCTTTGAGCCATATCTTTCATACTGATCGAATATTTTCGAGACCAGATTTATTGAGCACCCTACGCTTTTTTCAAAATACAAATATTTTTCATTATTTTTTCTTAAGTTAAAAATTCTTTTTCACTTTTTAGTTCAATTTATCATTAAAGTGTGTTTTTTTTTGTTTTTAACACGTTTTTATAAACTTGGGCTGTATGTTTGTATGTAACTATATAACGGAATCTTTGAGCTTAATTTTCATCAATTTCAAGAAGTCTGATTAATTTGAAACTTTGCATATGTATCAAGGACCAATGACAATGCAATGATTTGATAACAGTTTCACATTATCCTTTTTAGGACCGCCAGGATTAATATAAGATTTGGTTGTATGTATCTGTGTATGTAACGGAATCTTTGAGCTTAATTTTCACCAATTTCAAGAAGTCTGATTAATTTGAAACATTGCGTACGTATCAAGGAGCAATGACAATACAATAATTTCATAAGTTTATCCTCTTATCCTGATCAGAATCGCCAGGATCGAACAATTTCGTCACGTATTGTCTGCGTGAGAGCAAGTGGCTTATAACTCTTATTAAATTCTAATACTGTTTTGTAATAGAATTTAGAAACAGTAATAAGCATTATTAATAATTCAACTATTGTTGTATTGTTAAAAAGTGACAAATAAATATAGTTTTAAAAAACTAAAAAACACGCTTTTAAAGCACATTAAACTAAAAAGTGAAAAATAATCCTTAATATTAACTCAAAAAAAATAATGAACAATGACGAAAAATACTAGTATTATTGTGGAAAAAGCGTGGGGCGCTTTGTGCCACATTTTTCGTATATGGAGCAACCAACGCTTTTTCCACAATAATACTAGTATTTTTCGTCATTGTTCATTATTTTTTTGAGTTCATATTACGGATTATTTTTCACTTTTTAGTTTAATGTGCTTTAAAAGCGTGTTTTTTAGTTTTTTTAAACTATAATTTATTTTCTAAATTTTTAATCTCAAAAACGATATCAATAATATTTACAATGAAGTCTTGAATTTAGAATATTTCTCATGTGGCAATGAAATTAAGTTTATGTCATTGATGTTTACGTAACCTTTCCATTTGATCTAACGCATCACTATTACATGGAAATTTCTTTGTTAGCTTTGAGCAATTAAGTTCTTCTGTTTGAATTTCATTTAGTGACCTTCTGCGACTTAAGCTACATAAGCCTGTCCGGCAGCAAACAACTAAGAACCCAGATAAATAACTGCATAACCTCTACCATACAACTTTGCATTGACAATCTGAGGTTGACGCTAGCGACATGACATCTTCAAACACCCTCTTGTCACTCATCCTTAAACATGTTTATATTGTATTATATTGGATTGGGTGAATTCAAAACAGAGTGAAATTTTGGTAATCGACATAAGTTAATGTGTTGTGCAACTTATAGTAGTGACATGTACAAGTTTTTTAAAATTTTTCACTTTCAAATTATATAAAATTTCTTTTAAAATTTTCAAATTTAACTATTTTTTTTTAATGTTAAAATTTCTATTTATTTTTCAAAACTATTAAATTTGATGAATTTTCAATTTTTTTTTCAAAATTGTTAAATTTAATAATACTTTAATAAACTATTTCTATTCAAATTATACAAAATTTTAGAAATTAAATTTCTTCAATATTTTATTTTTTTTAATATGAAATTATTGTTTTGCCATCAGTCCTTGATAATCTACAAAGTTTAAATGAAATCTGACCGTTTAAAGTGGGTTAAAATCCACTTCAAAGAAGTCTGATACAAACGAACATGTGAAACTAATAAAAGCACATTAAAGAGAGTTGATTGACTGACTTGAAGTATTGACAGATCTGAAAGTATTGACACGGAATTAATAAGACTTGTGATGTGTACAATAAGAAAGAATTTAGTGAGATGCATACAATAAGTATATAGCCAATTAGAATTAATTGATAATTTATATACATTCAAATGCCATTATCGCTACAAATTGCATGATAATGAAAAAAAAAAAACCGGCCAAAAGCACGTCTGACCATGCTCACTGTAGGGTTCCGAAGCCGTTATTACAAAGAAATGCACCATAGATGAAAAAGCTACTTTGTCATACTTTTTTCCCCGCACATGATAGATATGTATAAGCACTTTAGCAGCCTCTAACTAGAGAAACGAGTAGGTATGTCAACTATTACTCTTAAACTACTTTAAACTAAAGCGCACCAGCAAAAGAGCGTATGTTCATAGCACTTACGTCCTTTTGTTGAGAAGCGCACTTTTTCGACAATAATTTAAAACTGTATATCCGATCAGTTCAAAATAATTTCCGTTGAAAGTATTTATTAAGTGTTACCTTTGTAATTTTTTTTCATATTTTTGGACATACGATTTAGAAAGTAAAGGGGTGAGGAACACAATTTCTGCTATTTTCGAAGCGATTACCTCAGAAAATATTCAATTACCCGGTAAAATAAATTGCTTAGAAATCTTACTGTTTGTAAAAGAATTGTCGAAATACGTGTCGTAAAAAAAGAATTGTCGTGCTGCACGTTAATGTTTGTTGAAATTTTTTTTTTGCAACTTGTGTAACATGCATAGAGTGCCTCTACTTGAAATATTATTTTTTGTTATTTAACTGCGAAACAAAGTTGCGGCTTATACAAGACACCTACACTCTGAATTTCATTAATATACATCTTTAGTAAATGCCTGTGACATAAGGACGGACAGACATGATTAATTTTTAAGGGCTCCTTTTTTTTGCCATTTGGCTCGGCACCCTAAAAATGACATGAACATATACAATGTGATTGTCCTTGAGCATAGACTTCTAAAATCCACCTCCATAAACAAAAGTTTATTGAAAAATATATTAATCATTTACTGTGACACGTGTTGAACACACAAGCGCCAGTACCATAGATGAATATGGCCAGTACATTAAGGGCGCCAGATAAAATGCCAGTGTCAATTGAATTTTTTTTCTTTTAACAATAACATTCATCTTAACATCGATAAATAAGTAGGCACAAGTCTTCAAGATATCATTTACGTCTGTGGGTTAGGTTTACATAATTTGAACTGACCAAATGTTTACGTCTCAAGTTTTAGTTTAGATTATTTATGAGCTTTGCATTTAAAAACTGAGCCGCCGCTGTCACTATGTCGCTTACAGATGATGTCTTTGTCTGGTTTTTGTTTCCCTCTTGCGGCGAAGAGGAGGTAAAAATGTCTATCCTGCACACCCTCTCGCGCCCGTGCGCGTGGGTAGTGTGAGACTAAAACCCACTAAAAAATTCCTCCTGAAAGTGAAGTAATTGGGTCGGCTATGCTATTTAGTCGGTCGAAACGAGTCGGATGACAAGTCAGACGACTTTGATAGCTTCACCGAGTCCGGCCGGGCGGCACATGCGAGTGCCGACGGCGCGTGACATGCGCTATGGACGACGCTTGGAGGGAGTCGTCTCGGCATAGGATGTCGCAGGAAACCGTCACGGGTCGGTTCCCCGTTGTCGGGTTGACGACTTTACCAATTACTACGCTAGCAATTTTTTGTTGTTGCATTAGTTGTCTGCAATTATATATTGAAAAAAAGCGAAAGGACCCGAATATTAAAAAATGTCGTTTAAAATTCAAAGTGGTTGCTAGATGTTACTGAAGTATTAATTTGGAATTATTTTTAACTTAAGATTACTGTTACAGACGACGACATCATGCTATGAATAGTTTAAGTCGTAATTACATAACATTAATTACATATAGATTTATATAGCTGTATACAAAACGTTATCGTACGTAAAATTATATAAATATGGTTTTCGATCATATAGTGTGTTAAAAGTAGGTATATATGTGCGTTATAGGTGACCGTGTCCGTAAAGTGCATTAAAACTGTTTCGTAATTGTAATAGAATTAAGGTACGGCTTATTTCAATGTGAATTATAAAATAACTTAAGGAACGCATGTTTAGTAAAATTCATGATGCAATATTTAAAAGTATTGCATCATACACGAGTGAGCGAGATAGGTATAATAACTGGTAGAGTGGGGATACGCGGTGCGGGCACCTAAGTAGGATTTCAGACAGGCAATAATAAATAATAGTTTTGTTTTGTGTTTCATTTTCCCTAAAATATTGAATGAACATATTCCGTCCATTACATGTCCTGCAGGCTGTCAGCATATTCTATGACGTACTCGATAGATATATCCGGGCCGTTTGGCAGCAGCCGGGATCGTATGGCTGTATTACCCAAACTTGGGAAAGTTAGGCATTTAGGGCATACAGCCAGCTCGCTGTCACATACAGAGTCGATATGAAGGACAAATATCGATACAATAATAAGGGAAAAGCGGGATAATAATATTTAAGGCGTCCGCACGCACTTGTTTAGGCGCTCTATGTTAGGGGAGATGTATGCAATCGGAGTCAGTTGGCAATGGTGGTCACCACATAATAACAAAATACGAACGCGACCAAGTGATGCTAACATACTCACGCGTTAGCTTTAGACATTCCCGGGCGCGGGTGGGGGACTCACGTCATTCGCGCGACGCGCTAGTGAGAAACAGCTGTGTGAATATTTCGCACCATTTTGTTCTAATTTTTAAGTTCGACATTTGAAGGTAAGTCTTAAATTACTACGCTTTTTTAGTACATGTAATATGTAATAATCGTAAAATTTTAGATTGTAATAAAAAATCAGATTGTTGTTGTGTCTGTTACTTTTTTGTGAGGATATTTTTCTCCTTTTCGCCCATGTATGCAATTGGAATCAGGTGACTCAATTACCTACATGGTGACTCTCATTACATAACCTAACTTTGCTGAATCAATGTATTTTTTGTTTGTAGATGCCGAAAGTACGTCCTAGGAGACAGATAAAGCTAGCTGGACTATGGATCAGCTAGAAAAGGCTATAAAACTCATTGAAGAACAAAATTATTCAGTGAGGAAAGCCGCCAAGACCATGAACATCCCATTTTCCAGTCTTCAGAAGAGATACACAAAAACCATTCAAAGCTGCATATAGAAGAGAATGCGATTTTTTCATGAACAGTCAACTTTCAGAGAATAACACCTTATGATGTAGCTTCCCTGGTCAAAAAGCATTCTCAAGTGTTGCCTCCATAAGTAAGGGTGAAGCCGGGTTTAGAGCAACGGGTATTTTTCCTATCAATCCCAATGTATTTTCAGATGAAGACTTTTAGCAGCTGAAGTCCTTCAGTCAAAACCATTGTAGTTCAAGACACAGTTGACTCTATTTTAGAATCGAATGCTGCCGGAGATTTGCCCTCTCAGTACCTACAGCTATTGTTGAGCTAAGACAAGGCAGTCCCATTCCAAGTACATCCACATTTTGTTCAACAACTCCTCAAACAGCGACTGCAATATCGTGTCAATTCGGAATACCATTAACATCTGGGAACCTGCCAATTACCCAAAATTTCATCAAGCTTCCTGAGAAATCAGCTGTTCTCAAGACAAGACAAGGAAGAAAAAAACAGCACGCAACAATTTTGTCATCAACACCGATCAAAGACGCCCTGATCGAAAAAAAAAATTTGAGGAAGGCTAAAGCTTTAAAAGGCAAGGGAAAAGGAGTGGGAAAGAAAAGCAAGCCACAGAAAAGGAAGCCACAGAAAAGCAATGTTGAGAAGGTTAAGAAGAAAATTCTTCAGGAGTCGAATGATACTTCGATGTCAGACGTAAATACGGACGAGTTATGCCAGGATGATGAAAACGATGATGCAGAAGGCGCCTGTGACATGCGTATTGTATGTGGCGAATTTGGACGAGACCACGAAATATGGTACCGGTGCACTTCTTGTGGGCTTTGGGCCCATGCCGACTGCACTGGGTAGGACTCTTCTCAGAATTATGTGTGCGATATGTGTTGATCACTATTGTCCACATGCTGACCACCATTGCCAACCGATGTTGACAATGATGATCAAACAAATATATTTTTTTAATCTTTATTATTCCAAAATTTATAAGCCAAATTGATTAAGTTGATCTCAATTGTTAGTAAAATAAGTAAAGTTTATTATAAGAGCAAAACAATAAATAAATGATTAATAGATATGGTTTTATTTCAATTCTCTCTTAAGTGATCCCCATTACCTACATCTCCCCTAATATAGAAACACGGACACAGTCTAGAATAGTAATGTTTATGATAAATAATTGTGTTTCTATGTAAATATTGTGTTAATTGTATAATTTGTCATTTAAAAAATTTTATTAAAGATGAGGCGGATCTCTTGCGGGGGACACTAGTCGGCCGTATGGTAGAGGGGGTAATGCATCCCCGTCTATATAAGCCGGAGCACATCCGACTTACTTTTTCCAAATCTGGAGGATTGAGGTTAATCCAGAAAAATCAGCGGCCATCTCTTTCATATATAGAAAAAGTAGGAGCTCTGCGGTGGTCGCCAGAGGTACCCCCTCCCTTCGCATTTACAATGCACCTATTCCGTGGCAACACGACTACAAATATTTAGGTATCACGCTTGATAGGAACCTCCACTTTCGAGACCATATCAAGCGTGTTAGGAAAACAGCTACCTTCTACCTAGCACGCCTCAAAGGTATGCTTGGTAGGAAAAGCAAATTTTCTTTACGCAATAAGCGTACCATTTATTTAATATGTATTAGGACGGTGATGACATACGCGTCTCTTGTTTTTGCTCATGCCGCTCCTAATAGACTTAGAAACTTCAAATTTTGCAGAATAAATTCTGCGGATCAACCACCAACCCACACTGGTGCGTCAAAAACTCAGTCCTGCATAGGGACTTAGATATCCCCTCCATTGCTCAATCTATGAAGAACGCATCCGAGTGTTTCTTCTCTATCGCGGAATCTCACTCTAAACCCCTCGTTTCTGCGGCGGTTTCATATGAAGCGCCGCCCCCTTATCACTTCATCCGTAGGCCACGGAATATTATCACTGATCGGATGGACGATTTCTCAGCTGAAGTCAAAAGGCTTATCGAAATTAATAAACGAAATGACGATTAAATAGTCATTTATAGCTCCCGTTACACTTAAGACCAAGTCATCTAGGTCATATCCCCGCAGCTCTAGACCGCTCCTGCGGTTAGATATCGAATGGGCCCAACCCGTGTTGGTGTCCCAGTGACTTCCGGTGCCGAGAGGATCCCCTCAAGGGATCCCCCACAAGGCAAGTCACGCGCCGTCAACACCCTCGCGTGTTGTCTGGCCGCGCAAGGTGAAGCTGAATTGTCTTTCAACTTACAGCATCGCCGACTCAGTTATGTTTTTCAGGGGGACTTTTTTAGTGGGTTTCAGCCCCACACTACCCACGCGCATGGCCGCGCGAGATAGACATTTTTTACCTCCACCTCGTCGCGAGAGAGAAAAAAAGGCTTACTTTAAGCTGAATAGAAAAACAGCTAACAGCATCGCCGACTCAGTAATGTTATCTTCAGGGGGACTTTTTTAGTGGGTATCAGCCCTACACTGCTCGCGCGGACGGATGCGCGTGTGTGCGTATGCATATTTTACCTCCTCGTCGCAAAAGGGAAAAACAAAAAAGGCTTACTTTGTTAGTTCGAGTGCAGCAGCCGACGGAAGGACCTCGAAGAAGAGGGGAAGCAGTGCTCATCGAAGAGGGTGAAGTCAGTGTATGTGGATAGTGCAATGACGACGGCGTTTTATTCCGAGCTATTTTTTCTTCGAAGGATACTCGTCCTCCTTTTTTATTTATATAATTCAATTTTCTGTACCTGATAATAGCATATTGTAAAACGTCCTTTGTTCATTTTATTGATTATTTTCATAAAATGATTATCTTTTATGCATTTTTCAATGACAGATGGTCTGGTAGTGATATACTTAATTATACAACGCGTGGTACCTCAGCTGTTCATATAGTGTTTGACGCCATTATACTCTATTACGTGCGTCATAGAGTATATTGGTGTATACGTGTGCATCTGTGTCAGGCGCATGCGGATCCTCTCCATCGCTTTGTGTACCTATATGCCGCTCTTTTGCTCCACTCCTGTGGCGTCGGAATGCATAGCTCTTGTTCTCCTTCTCTCTATGTTGAATCTTTCCTTTCTGTCATGTAACGAAATATGCCTAAATACTATGCGCCCCTGAAATTTCACTATTTATATTTAAGATTAATTTATATTAAATTTAAGATTAATTTATATTAATCAATATAAATTCTTTAGAGAGTGACAATTAAGTATGTTATATATACTAGCCATAGAGAAGTATGAATATACAGTACAAGTTGTACTGTACAACGCATAAAACTTTGCCGTTGTGAAGTGCGTCAGAAAGCGTCGCAATGGCATAAAATATGAACGTGGCGGAGAAAAGGGAAGGTCGGGGAGTGTAATATCAGCGCAGTATATATTCGTAGCAAATCCAGAGCGGCAAAGTTTCGTGCGTTGTACTCGTGCGTGGACGAAGATGTCATCAGGTGACAAAAAGCTATTACTGCTCATAATGTATTAAAATATTTTCGTTATACATCAACAAATAATTTGTATTATTTTTTTTGTATTTCTGCCCGTGCGAAGGGCAAAAATCCATCATGGACAGTCCGTGCACCCGGACGCACGGGGTGCGTCCGACTCTCACGGACTAAAAACCCTCTGAAGTATTAAGGCGCCTGCCTTTAGCCTGTAGGCTTTTCAGACTTCATCTAAGCGGCCAGAAGGCACTAGAGAGGGCCAACGGCGCGGAGGTCAGGAAACCTTTCCGGGTTATCACGACGTAATAACGTTATAGGTGAATGTGTTGCCCCGGGAAGAGGCAAAAATAACTAAACTACCTATTACACTGAGTAATAGATAGATAGATAATAAATAGGGCAGTGGAAAAAACCGCGAAAGGCCTTTATAATACTAAAGGTTCCGGTTGAGGGTGTTATGTCCTTGAGTCACTGAATTTAAAGTTAAAATTCACAAAATGACCTATACCTGTTACTTGAAGACGTAACGCAACATAACTGAATTTAATTCGGAATGGATTGACCATCAATAACAAAGTTTGACCGCTAACCGTGACGCTGAGCGAAGCCCGTCCCCAAAGGCCGCTGCTGGTTAACATGCGGTCGCCCTCACGTAGTTAATGGAAAAACCATTTACGCACGGAAAAACACGCGAAATAACTAAAATAGCGATCGGTGTCTGGAGTGTGAAAACTACGGGAGCGCTCCCTAGGCGCAGAAACCGTGTGCGGGCTCGGGTGCAGACGGCAGGGTAGCCGGAGCTTCTCGCCGGGACGGACGCCCGTGGCTTAACTGCCGCCGCGCGACTTGCACTGCGCGGCACCCCACACACTCATGCACGCGCGGAGCCCGATACTACGGAACGCGGCTCGAAGGAACACTGACACGCAGTAGCACACTAAACTAAACGGGTGGCCCAGGGGACTGGACCGAAGGCGACCGATCGCAACGGAGGAACAACCGGAACTGAATTTGTATTATTGTGTGTCAAACCACAAGAAAAGTTAATAAATATATTATTTAAATATATTGTAAGTGTTTCTTGATTCCCCAATACATATAAATGCGATGGTATAAAATTCTACTATTTTCCTTCTAATAATGCTCAAATTCCATGGCTGAAGAATAAACAAAATAAATGGATAAATGCATTAAAAATATACCACAGTCTACAACACAAGTTTTATTGCCAACAAAAAACCTAAAAATTCTCTATCTTGTCATATGTTCTTACAAATTTGTTTAGTAAAGTACACATAAAAATAATCTGAATTAAAAATTTAAATAATTTCATAGACACCAATATGTTTGGGTATATTGTATATAATATATATAGTGGAGAAAAAGTTTTTTCTTATTTTATTTGCAAATTCAAGATAATTTTTCATCATATTTTATTTATATTTGATTATAATACAAATATAACATTTAATTATATATACGCTATTTTATTCAACAACTTGTTGCCATTTTGTAAGTAGTGATGTAATCCCATTGCTGTAAAAATTTTGGGATATCTGATCAAAAAACTGCGACAAGTAGTTTTGACAGTCCCCTCTTGATGTTTACCTAACACTACCTACAAAATTCTGAAGAGTATGAAACAGGTAAAAATCTGAGAGTGCAAGGTCAGGGCTGTATGGTGAATGCATTAACACTTCCCAACCAAACACTCTCAATATTCACTAAGTGTCTAAAATGTGTGTGGTTTGGCATTATCATGGTGAAAAACCACACCCTTTCTGTTTATCAATTCTGGCCGCTTTTTCTCTAATTTTTGCTAAAGTCACATTAGCTTTTGGTAGTAGAGATCAGAATTGATTATTTTGCCAGATGGTAAAAGCTCACAATGAACAATGCCCTTCTAATCCCAACATAGACATAGTATCAACTTAATGGGATTAATTCGTGTTTCGCTGTAATCTGTGGAGCTTGTTTGCCTTTTCACCAAGATCTTTTTCACACATTCTTGTCATACGTAATCCATTTTTTATCACCAGTGATTAATCTTTTCAAAAACAGTTTCATTATATTTCAATAGAGAATCGATAATGAATTCAGATTTCTTTCAGTGAGCTGATTTATTTCAGTGTGGGACCCAAATATCATGCTCTTTTGTACATCCTGCTTTTTTCAAATAGGTCAAACCTGTTTTGTGATGAATTCCCAGCTCTTCAGCTATGTCATAAGAACTAATATGCAATCTTACTCTGCTTTTTCCAAAATGGCATTGGCTTTGTTTGTAACAGTTCAACCAGAGTGTGGTTCACCTTTGTCATCAAAATTACTAGACTGAAAATGCTTGAACTAGTTTTGTGCTACTCTTAATGATATTGCATTAGGTCCATAAATATCACAATTTTTTATCGCAGCTTATGTTGCATTTTTCTCTTTTTTGTATTAAAACTTAAAATGCATCAAATTTCCATGTTAATTCACACATTTTATTAGACAAAAAATTATAGAAAAATGGCAGGAAACTGTTTTTACTTATTATTATTATTATAAATGTCATCTATTTAATGGTATTAAAACTAGCCAGATACAAATAGCAAACTTAAAGAGATTTTACTGTAACTTTTTGCTTATAAAATATAAAAAATTCTTTTTTCCCAACCTAATATATATACATACAGGCCTTAAAAAGAATAAATCAACTTCAAAATCAAAGGTACTCTCATACAAACATTAATTCCTGATTTCATCCCTTCAGGGCTTAAATTTCTTAAAACACTGAAACACATTTCTCCATTGTAAATTTTAAGACTAACTTATAAATTAATCATACACCTCCTCATTTGTATCCTATTAAGGATGAAATTTTCAAGCATACTTTTCTAGTTTTTGCTTACACTATAAAAGTGAACCTAGTGCAAAATTTCAAATGTCGTTGCCCAACCATTTGTGTTGCATGTTGATTAGTCAGTCAGTTTCTCTTTATATATACGTATTGCCATTTGATTGAGATATAAAAATTATCGTACCGGTTTTGAGAATCCTACACAAAAATAAAAGGAATAAAATGAGAAATACTTAAAATCACATTTTTAAAGTATACACTTAAAAATAGTTATTTTGTGTTTAATATATAATTAAAAATTTTATATATATTAACAATAGTCAAGTGTTAAAAGTGGACATTTTCATTTTTAAATAAAGTTGAATCATGGGATGATAAAAATGTTGTTTTATTTTTTTGTGGGATTTAGACAAGCTCTAAATATTGCTAATTACAACTTTAAATTTTAATGATATGCAATATTAGGTATTCACTTTCTTTTTATTTAGATATTCTAATAAGAAGATAAATCAAATACGAGCGGTAGTCATGGTGTAGCCAATTTGGCTGCAGCACAAAAATGGGCCAGTTCGGCCAGTGAAATAACACACTCACAGAATACAGGCCTGAAGTAACAGCTTCTGCTGTTGTCTTTTGTCCAGTGAGAGTTCCAATAGCCCACTTCCCCTCTCCATCAGTTCACTCATCCCTCCCTTCATCAGATATTCTGTTCCATACCAAGAGGTGGATAACGTACTGGTGATTCCTCCGAGGCTGCAAGTGTCTATGGGCGACAGTGACCATCTACTTTCTAAAGGCTCGTGTGCTCGTTTGCTTCTCAAAATACTATATTATAAATATATGAATGAAAAATTAGAAACTGTATTTTTCTGTAAGGGTGAAATTAACACATTATAATGAAGTGAAAAGTTATAATTCAGCTTAGCAAACCTTTCATGATAAGAAAAATTTATGCTTTTGATTCCTTTTTGCTTTTATAAAAACAGTCTAACAATTAAATGATCTGTAACGAATGGAGTGGTAATATTAATAATTAAAAATTGAAATTTACTTTAAACTATTTATTTCTTTTAGGCATTGTTCAGCTTGTTTTTTTGCTTCATCATTTTTATTATTGATCGCTAATTTCCAGCCATATCCACAATTTTTTCTAGCTTCTTCGAGTAATTTTTTGCGTATACAGACTTTGCCCATATTGACAAAGATCGCTTCTAAATCTTCCATGTCATTTAGAGATTTTCCCTTGGTAATAGCTTCTTGAAAATAATTGAAACTATCATCCAGTTTATTGAGTTTTTCACAAATAGTTCCTATATCATTTAGCTGCAATACAATGTGTTCTTCTTCAATGTTGGTTTCTTTCATTCGTTTTAGAGCACTAATCAGAAAATTTAATCCGTGTTCATTCTGATTAAAGTCCAAAAACAGTCTACCATACCAATCTTCAGCCATGGCTAGTAACTTAATTTTATCTTCTGTGGGATCTTGTTTTATTGCATCATTAAGTTTCTTAAGAGACCACTCATACCCTAATTGAGCAGTTTCATACTCTTTCGTTAAATGACTGATTCTTGCTAGTTTTAGGCTAATATGAATTATCCGCATGTCGTCTTCTTGTGCTCCATCTGCCATTAACCTTTGAACTACAGCAACAAATAACTTTTTAGATTTGTCTAATTGTTCACGTTCTAGAGCAAGATTTGCCATTACATCATATATATAAGTAATACCCAATTGATGGTTTATTTGTTGGGCTTGTCTAAGTGCAACATGAAGTAATTGTTCTGCCTTATCATATTCTTTTTTCTTAATAAATAGTACAGAGTGTTTAATGGACAAAACTAAATCATCTTCCAGGCTTGTTTTTTTGTCAAAACCAAGCCAAGTAAAAATTGAGAAACCAAGAGAAATAGGAAGTGTGACTTTTGGATAAAAGCTGTGTGGTTTAAATGTAATACTTTTCGCGAATACTTTCGACTTATATAATCCAATCCAAGCATGTCTAAAATATGTTGTAAAGGACATTTTACTTATTACGTAACTCAAATAAAACCACTTAGTATTCAATATAATTTATTTGAGTTTTTTACACTGAATTAAAAGATAATTGTAGAGATTTTTCAAAATCATTATTTCATTAACTAAAAACTTTACGTTCAAAATGAAATGTCAATGTCGCTGTCAAATCAAATACAGAACCACACAGAGTAGTAACAACTAAACCGATTTTGTTTAGAACAAACAAACTGCCTAAGAGCAACGACTTGCTTTTCTCATTAGACAAATCCGTTATATTTAACTCCTGCAAGGGCCATCCATAAATTACATGAACTTAAAATGGGATGAGACAGACAAATCTTATTTGGAGGAGAGGGAAATCAACTGAAAATCTCACGCCAATTTCATGATTTATGATTGTTGAACTTTATGAGATTTTTTATTTTGTATAATTCTCTATACTGAACATATTTTGTAATATTTTCATGTAGAATAAAAATTAATTAAAAAGTATTTGCAAAATCTCGCGTGAGATGTGAGAGATCTATCCACATTACACGAAATCATACAAAAAATGGGGTTGAACTTAAAAATATACATAATTGATAAGACTTCCTCTAAAACTAATTGGCATTAAAAAATATGCTATCTATAAAAGTTTTCATTGAAAAAAAATTACAACGATTGCGGTTACTTACAAATTTTACAAAGTTGATCAAAAAATATCCTTGTACTTCAGATGCATTCAAAGAAACAGGTTTGGATTGTCTTCCTCACTACAAAATTTTATCCTATTATACTGATACCATAAAATAAAATAATTACAATAACATTTTGAGTAGCTATTTACTTTATGAAAATGAGGTCATAAAGGGATTAAAATAATTAATGTATCGTTAAATTCGTGAGTATAGCACTATAATGACAGTCGATAAACTTACTGGCTAATAGCTCGTATGGAGAGTAATAAGCTGCTATTTTAGCGAATATCAATCATTGGCTATCGAATTTGGGTCCAGTATAGTATTTTTTAAGTCTATCTAATCAAACATTAACCTTCTGCCTATGATTTCACTCGCGTGGACATAGAATTTATTCCTTCATTTTTTATATTGAACGACTTCGCTATTAATCTATCATTTCCAATTTTTCTTGTGATCCCGGTACTGTTCCTGTTTTCGAATTCAGTCACGTTCTAGTTTGTAATCCTAGTCTCTCGTTCGGTTTCAACCGATCCCGTTTTCAACTTCGGTTTCGGTTCTGGTTCTTATTGTGTTTCATGTCCTGCTTCACACCAATTAATATATATTATACACAAATCCCCCTCCCTCCTTTAAATTGTGAAAAACGTATATTACCTTTTATAATAAGCAACAATGATATTAAATTTCATAGTCATACATCACTATAAAAAAGTTTCATATAAATTTCAAGCGCCTTTTATCTTCTTTAAAATATGAATTTTCAATAATTCTTTCTTAGCGGATACCTACTCTTTATTAGGAATCTACCTATCAAACACACACATACACACGCGCATGCACATGCACACACGCACGCACGCACAAATATGCACACACTTTGTGTGTGTGTATGTGTGGCTTACATTTAAGGGCAGTTTTAAGTATTCCTCCTTCAAAGTATGGAATAATATCTTAACCCCATTGCATAACCTCTCATCAACTCATTCTTTCAAGCACTCTTTAAAAAAGCACATTTTGTTGCTACAATTGGATGGCATTACCGATCACTTGCTGTAAAAATTCTTATCCTTAATAACTATGAAAGAGACGACATAATTTAAAAATAAAATGAAAGAAAGGTGGAATTATTTTTATTATATTTTAATTTAGACCTGGTTATATACTGTTCTTGATTTAAGAATGTGCGAAACAGGGTTCTAAGCATTGCCTCTTTATTTTGTGTGCACAAAATTTGTTTGATATAATTATCAGGATTTAATATTAAGTTTTCAAGGCCCAGATGAAAATTAGCGCTATGGCTCAGACTCCAGTATTTTGCTGAGCTGGTCACCTTTTCGGCCTTTTGTTGTTTATTTACTTTTTAAATTTGTAAATGTATGTCTTAGTTAAGTTCATTTTAAGATGTTATACGTGTCTTCTTTTTTGTTTGTTTGAGGATTGAATAAAGGATTATTATTATTATTATTATTATTATTATTATGCTGGATAATGAGTGACAGGCAGTGATCGTTACGTGTTGCGTTAGTGAGCGACAGCTTGCTTGCTGAATTTTTTCCAGTCGAAATTGCATATAAAAACCCAATTGTAAAAATTGAACTACTCATCCGAATTTTTTGGATAAGGTCAGTTCCAATTACGATAAAGCACAGAAAATAGTGATCTAATTTAATTTTATAAGTACATCTATTTTGATATTTAAAGTCACTTAATTAAAAGAAATTACGCTGAGTTTATTCTTCCAAAACAACGTGTCAAAAATACATTTGGAAAAAAATTATGTATTGAACCAAAGGGTTTGGAATTAATCAAGATGAAATGCAGAAATGGCGATCTGCTTGAACTTAATAAGGATACTTAAATTGTAGCACAAAAATCACATAATGTAAAAACATGCTTAAAAATAATTTTATAGGATACTTTTCGTTATTATGTATTAATCTCAAGAGATAGACATACAGAATTTCTACAATTTGATAGACTTTTTTAAAAGGAATAATTTTGTTTTACAGGTGTTCTTTTCATATAACTCTTTTAGTTTAAGCAGCATAAGTTGGTAAAGCTACTAGCCTACACAATTTTTTTGTGACATCATTCGGCAAACTTCGTGAAACTTCAGCCAATTTACAAAAAATATTAATATATTATACATCTAAATATTTCTCATGAATAACTTCGTCCAATCGTGGATACTGCATGGAAATTCGCTTTATAGTTGTTGTATATATATAGATATGTATTGGCATATTAAAATAGTCTACTTTTTTAAATATATAAAATAAATTATACTAGCTGAAATCTATTTTCTTCGTCAATCAATATTACTGCTGATTCAAATTTCGGACCAGTTTCCAATTCTGCTTACAACTCTAATCCTAATCATGATTCCGGTTACGTAATTGATCCGTTTCGATTCTATATTCCAATTGAACCCTAGTTATAAGCTATATTACTGGAGAACAGTGTAGCTTTTTAGTAATGAAAGAGGTTTTAGAATCGGTGTAGTAGTTGGTTTCAATTGAAGTCAGAGACAAATGCTAATATAGGTCTATAAAAACATGAGCGTGATAAACACAATGTTATGTACAAATTTCAAAGCGATCGGTAAAGAACTTTAGGAGATTTGCGATTTTGAACAAATAAGCAATAAATTTATTATATATATATTAGCTTTTTCCCGCGGCTCCGCTCGCATAGGCATAGAATGATGAAAAACCTTTTCGAATACGTTTGTGTGAAATCCGTTCTTAGGAAAGGTCTACATCCCGAAAAGAGTAACTATGCCAAATTTCAAATGAATTAGACTTAAATTTTGGATATCTCGTGATGAGCCGGTCAATCAGTTAAAGGTATTTTGTTTACATCCATTTTATTTAGTTAATTTTCATGATTAAACTTATCAATTTGTACTTGATCTTTCAAAAGCTTACGTACTTGAGACATTATGTACCTATGTTCAGATTATTAAAACAAGGATTTTTTTTATTAAACAATAGATAATTTAAAGTTTTTGTTATTTATGTTAAATTGAATTGGACTTATAAAATACTGCAAAAAAAGTATCGTTAAACTAGTTTTTAATAAAAAAAAAAACAGTTCCTACTTGGAATAAGAGGTGGCATTTAGATGCTTTTAAAAATTCAATCTGTTAATGCAGTTTAATTTCATCTAATATTTGAAATATCTTCAAATATATCTTAATTGCTGCTAATTTGCACTGGTCTTGATTTTTGAATATTCGTGTTCATTGTTTAGTGCTTTTAAAACAAAATATCAAAAAAGGACAATCTAGTGATTTTTTAACAGATTTTGAATATTATGACGTTTCTTATTCGTCTAAAGCAGCGGTGGTACCCAATCTGCGGTCCGGCATACGTTTTTTTTTTTGTGGGCTCTGAATGTAAATATAAATGTCCCTAAATCAACAATAAAACATAATCTGAATGGTTATTGCGAAATATTCAGCATTGACAAAAGCGTCATACGATATTTGTTATTTACTATAGTAGCATATGAAGCCACTTACAAAAATCGAGACCGTAAAATAATATTATGTATTTATTTGGAATTTGAATAGCTTTATTTGAAATTTTGTCAATAAAAAACTAATATTTAAATAAAATGTGAAAAACTATTGTTGTTAGATAATACTTTTGCTAGAAGTATTGAAGACATAAAGTATATCCTTTTCCATCACTTAATTAGTAATTAAAATTTTTTCCTTGCTATAGTTTGTGTGTTACTTAAAATATTGATATTTCCTCTATGTGTTCACTATAATATGTAATATATTGCTGTCACAACGATTTAAGCTACGCTTTGATTACATCTTCAAATTGGGTGTAAAGTAGACAAACTTAATTTTTCCCAAATTGTTAGTTTTAAATCGCAGTTAAAAAATAACATTAAATAATAATTGTTGTATTGTTTCGTAAGTAAATATGGAAATCGAGTTTCATATTTATTTATATTTCATCAACATAAAATAGAACAAAGATATTAAAGTACACATTTACTTACAAAATAGGAGTTGGTTTGTTAATTTTAATGCATAAAACAAAAAAAAGTTTGTTGTAATTTTTTCACTGTAACATTTTTTTAAAATTGATGATTATATCAAATACTAATTAATATAATTAAAAAATTATGGCCCGCAGTCTTATGAATATGCTAATAAGGTTCAAAAAAAGTTTTCGCATCACTGGTCTGAAACGACGGACCGTTATTTCGTTCCTTCAGACTTCTATATTAGAATACTAAACATAAAGCAATACCGTATTACTTTATGTTCCGTGTAAAATTTTTACGGTATATTTTCTCAATCCAATTTATTTAAATAATTTCCCATTTTAACATCAGAGCAAAAACAATGTTTGAATTAAAAGTAATTGAATTTGGTCTTTACTCAGCTACAACTCCACTATTTAGAAGCCTCTTTAAATGATACTTGATTCATTACTGTTGAATTTTATGAGTGAAGTTCTGTCCTATTAGGCATTTTAGCTATAAACATTTTTTTCTGTGGGTACTATTCTACGGTTCTCTTCCAATGACACTTGTCTATGATTTTCTCTCTAGATTATTGTTCTGTACTCTCTAGTCGATACCAGAAAAAAATAATTAGTGTGTGATAATTAAATTTTGATTTTGATTTTTATTTCAAATGTGATTTGAAAAATTTGAACATTTACTATTTCAGAGCTTAGTATCTACATACAAACCATTATGGCTTATAATTATTTTATCATATAATTGGTTTCTTTGAAGGTACTTAATCGTTCAAAGATGTAGTGAATTATGTCAAATTTGACATATTTGGAATCAGAAAAACACTTGAACGTTTTCTAATTTTCTTTTTATTTAAACAAATTAATTTGCTATCAAGGTAAGTTCATGTGTTACTTTTCTTACATAACACTTCATTCCTTAATTTTACATAACTTAGTGTAGGCACCATAAGTTCGTGCCATTTTTATTAGGAAATAATTTCGTAAGCAATATTGCACTTTATATTTTATGAGACCACATTTCGTAAGGAATAATTTGATAAATTGCTATAAGTTCATAAGTAAAATTTTAGAAGAATAATTTTGCTGGATACTATTGGGTAAGGTTTAGCGAAACCTTGATGAGATAAATCATTAATTTAAATGCACCCAGTATGATGGAGAGCCATGCATGGTTTCTGTATGGGTATATTATTACTCTATCAAAATTTATTTGGAGTTGGGGTGTGTTAGGAAGAGGAATAGAACCTGATCCTAAATTAATATCCATATTCCCTCTTTAGGAAATGATGAAAATTATTGACCTTAAAATTTATCACCCATAAGAGAAAATAAAAGTATAGTAGTTTACGTGTGAGCTCCTCACTCTGTTTCGTTCGTCAGATTGTTGACTTAACGGAATGTAATAGTCCTAATCTGTTGAGTTTAGAATTTGGTAGAAAAATACTGTACCCATCCCAACCCATTAGTTTTTCAACAGTATCCATGAGAATAGTCTGACTGGAGCGGATTGTAGTGGAATAACTTTGAAACAAAACATTTATTGAAATGAAATTTGGGTAACATTAGTACGCCAAGCCAATTGTACCTGACACTACAAAGTAAGCCAAGGTATTATCCATTGAGGTAATTTGACACAATATTGTTTACATATATGTAGGTGATTACTTTTAAATTAAACATTTATAGCATCAAAATTAATGGGATAAATTGACTGGTTCAATGTTTATATAAGGTTCAGGCAAGGATATGTACTGTCACTATGGCTCTGCAATGTATTCATGGATAGTTAATCAATGATTTAAAAAAGTGAGAATGAGTGAGTTAGCTGTCAAATGCTTTCTGGATTTTAGTGCCCAGTAGTCCTTGTGGCTTGATATGAGAGTTTTAGAAGATTAGTATTTCTGTTCTCAGTAAATCTGAAACTAGTCTTATCTAAAATAGAACTTGAAAATAACATTTCGTAAAGTATAAAACTAAATGTCACAATGTTCAAAAGATACGAAATCAAGCTTATATGAAATATTTGATGGATGTGGTAGAGCCATGCTGTGGCTAACTTAGTTATATCATGAAATGGCTCAACACCAGTTGAGCCACATTCTGTAGATTCTGTGAGAATGTGGTATATAATCGTATATACCACATTCTCACAGAATACAGTTGTGAAGTAGGAGCTTCTGTTATTGCATCTCATATAGTGAGTGTCAGTTCAAATGCCCCATTCCACCCTCCATCAGATCCTATCCTATTCCTTCCTAAAAGTTCCAGTTACCAACCCCTGTTCCATCAGATACCCTATTCCTTCCTAAAAGGTTGGCAACACACCAGGACTCCTTTGGGGTTGCGAGTATCTATGGGCTCTTTGGTGGTTAGCTTGGTCGTTTGCCCCTTGAAGTGTTTTTAAAAAAAAAATTCTGAAGCAGAAGAGGTATGCATAGAGTGTATGGAGGTGTATGTGGAGATCTGTATTCACTGCCTACCCCTTCTGGTGAATAGGTGTGAGGTTATAAATGGAAAAAAATAAAAAATTTTAACCATATCCTTGCCAAAATGTGAGTGTCATCAGAGTTTATGTAAGCTTAGGTATACCATATAATTAGACAATTTGAAATCTTAGGTTTGTATTAATAAATCTCACTTAAATCATGCGCCATCTTAAAAAGTAACACGGGAACAAGACATTATTTCCTATAGCAAAACAAAGAACTCTTTTGCTCTTTCCAATCCCAAGATGATACACATACTCAAGTGTGCTTTGTTAGTATGGGCGTGAGTCCCGCAATGTGAGAGAATAAAATTGTGGTAGAGTGCTGGGACTAAGGTGTCTATCTAAACCTCGTTCACTCAATGCTGTCCTTATGAAAATTAAATTACAAGAATATTGCATTGTCAAGTGCAACTGTACATTCTCATAAATAAAAAAAACTAAATCTCCTATATACATTACATAATGTCTTTTTTTATTAATATGTTTAATAATATATTATGATATAGCATGAAGTTCCATAAATTGCATAAATATATGCTCTTTTACTTCATAAAGAGAATACTTTATTTGAAATCTTAATTTTATAGGATACTAACTATACTAAATTTAGTACATACAATGGAGTTTCCTTTTTCATTTTTATTTATACTTTATTTGAGAGCAGATTAATATTTATGTAATTTAAATAAACTATAATTGAAGTATTTATATGTTCACAGAATATTCATATTACTGTATCATATATTGGTGTGAATTTTTATAATTGGTCATCATTTTATAGAAATCAATTATATCAACAATTGAATATATGATTTTTTTTGTGGATTTGTAAATATGAAACCTTGTTATATAGGAAATACAACTACAAATGTGATTTGATCAAATATATATTTAAGATAAATGCAGTGAGTGTATAATTTTAAAACTGTTATGCACTTTTTGAAAATAATGAAACGAGGTCACACAAGTGTTCAGTCTTTTTGCTACTCTTTGGTTAATAATATTGGACATAGAAAAGGTGCATTGTAAAGCACAGTATCTCATTAATGATAAAAGATGTGCTAATTAAACCAATTCGACCATTAGTTATTTAATTTTAAAGTCACTATTAAATATCCTATATTTTTTAACTTAGAGGATTTGAATGGTCCTATTTCTTGTTAGAAATTGGGATAGTAAAAGTTATAATGATAGTGATTTTTTACAAGTTTCTGTCAGCATTAGAAGCTAAATTATTTTTTTTGCATATAATTTTAAGGAATAATAAACTGAATACTAGTTGAGAAAAAAAGAGAAAGAAAACTTTATTTAAAATTGATTTTTTTTTGGTATATAAACATTTCTCTGTTGAAATCTGTCGAGTCGTATTAAATTTTAAAAGATCTGTCAAATTTTTGCCTTACATTTTTGATAACTGCAATATAAGTAGGACAACTCTATGGAAGCAAACTTAGCATTTCCAAAAATTACTCATTTCGAAAGAAATATTAAGTTAAAAGGATGGCTGTGGTGATGTATGTTACTAACCTTTATTATGTTCTAGCCATCACATTGTGACAGAATTTCATAGGGAAAATATTGAATTTCAAAAACTTAGAGCTATGGATGGGTCAGTGAAGTGAATGTTGAGGACACACCAGGAATATCTGGAAGTGATGCAAAATCTGTAAATTCAGTTCAAAAACTTCATGGAGACAACACCATGTCGGAAAATATATTGATTGAACAACGAGGCTGAAAATATTTTAATGATTCCATTTGCAGTGTGGAAATGTAATCACTACACTAATATCCATATACAGCTTTTGCTGTATATATATTTTATTCTTAATTTCTGACATTGCTTTTATATTTATAAATGTTAGCAGTTTTTAAATTGCAGAATTTAAAAATGCTCATTGGTTGAATGTTGGGCAAAGTAGTAACTTTCTATTTAAAATTTGCGAATGAAATGAAATTTGCATTTGTACCAATAGGTACTAATTTTCAAGTGGTTTGATTGGATCAAAATTTGCAGTCCATTTGAATGCTCATGTATTCATAAAGTTCCTTCTCTGTTTACTGTAGCAATGTCCACTACATAAATCCACATCTGTTTTATATTTGTTATCAGTAGTAAGAACCTAGGCTTTGGGCTATACTTTATGATGTCTAAACTTTTTGACTTCTATAATAACAGTCATGTAAATATAGAAACATTGTAATGTCAAAGTTTTAAACATGCAGGTTTATAATTTTTCTCAAAGACCACTACTAAATTGAGAATCTAGACCAGAATATTTTTTTTCAGAACGAAATAACTTTTCTGCTGTCATAAATGTTATATTTTCATGTGTAATGAGCATTTTTTTTTTCTGGTTGTAAATATTTTGAAATATTTTATTTATTTATATGACAACATTTATTATAATAACTTTTAATTACAAATTCACTAAATTTTTTTCTTGTTTACAGAAGATCATCAATAACTGGATAATTTGTTATATAGAAGTCAATTTTAATATGTTTTAGTAAACTGCAAAGTGCAATTACAATATGGATAAAAGATATTCAAGAAATACGGACGTAAAATATCATAGAAACCATAAAAAACACTGTAGAGATGATAAATCCAGTAGAAATAGAAGAAGTAAAAAGGATTCTATCGAATTAGAAGCGAGAACACCACCATTACCATTTGAGTACAAAAGTAGCTTGGCAGATTTATTAAAAGAAAGAGAGTCAATTCGTGAACAATTAAGCAAAATCGAAAGATCATCAACTAAATCAGAAAAAGTATCTAATGTGCAAATGAATATTGATAAAGATAAATATGACAAGTATAGAAAAAGGCACTATGAACACCGTTCACAGTCTGACAAAAGATTTGATACTAAAAAGTGTGATAATGCTAAACCACTATACAGTAGTCATGACAATGTAACTGTGACGTCTGATGAAGATGAAGAAAATATTATAGAAGAACGAAGGAAACAGCGGAAATTGCTACTGGAAAAGCTTAACAATAATAAGCCATTAACAGAATCAGAAAGTAATTTGTCTATGGTGTCTAAGGAAGAGTCATTGTTGTGGGATGCTGGACCAGACATTCATAAAAGTGTCCATAATAAGGAATGTAGTTCAGTTCCTGAGAAAGTGACTGATATGTTTTCAGAAAATGATGATTTCCAATGTGAAAACCCGACTGGGGCAGTACAAGAGAAGAAAAATGACAATGGTCCAATTGATGATTGGAATGATGCAGAAGGTTATTACCAAGTCAGAATAGGTGAACTCATGAACAGTAACAGATTTTTAATAAAGTCCATTGTCGGTCAGGGTGTGTTTGCTAATGTAGTTCGTGCTGAGGATAAACAACAGGGGAATCAAGAAGTGGCAATTAAAATATCCAGGTGCAATGATTTGATGTTCAAAACAGGAATTAGAGAAATTGAATTGCTCAAAAAAATAAATGAAGCAGATCCACACAATAAATATCATTGTATTAGATTTCTTGACAGTTTTGTTAATAAAGGACATCTGTGTTTGGTTCTGGAACCACTTTCTATGGACTTAAGAATGGTCCTCAAGAAATTTGGAAAGAAATGTGGTATAAATATTAGTGCATTAGTGACATACAGTAAACAATTGCTTTTAGCTTTAAAGTTGTTGAAGAAACTGAAAATACTACATGCAGATATTAAACCTGATAATATATTAGTTAATGAAAAAAGGAATGTTATTAAATTATGCGATTTTGGATCAGCATCAAAAGCAGATGACAATGATTTAACACCTTATTTAGTGTCCAGATTTTATAGAGCTCCGGAAATAATATTGGGTGTCCCATATGACTTTGGCATAGATCTGTGGTCGACTGCGTGCACTATGTATGAACTGGCAACTGGGAGAATTATGTTTACTGGCAATTCAAATAATAGTATGCTAAAATGTTTTATGGAATTGAAAGGTAAGATACCTAATAAATTGATAAGAAAGGGAAAATTTAAAGATCAGCATTTCAGTCAGCATTTAAATTTTTTATATCACAAGAAAGATGAAATTACTGGAAGGGAAAAGGTTACCGAAATTTGCAAAGTGAACCCAACAAGAGATTTGCAAGTTGAGTTAAAGAAAGCTTACCATGGCATTGCTGCAGTCGATGAAAAAAAGATAGTACAATTGAAGGATCTACTTGATAAAATGACAGTGGTTGATTCGCAACAAAGATTAAAAACTGAGGATTGTTTAAAACATCCATTTTTTGAATCATTACGGTGAAATGAAAAATCTTCTATCAGAGAATGTTGATAGTCTGATAATAGCATAATCGAGATATTGATGCTCAGTTATAGATAATGCAATAAGGTATCTATTATAATAAGAAAATATATCAAAATTTTTATTACAATTTGTTTAATTTTTATTTTTATACATATATCCTGTATTATAAGTTTGCAAACTTATTAGGAGTACAAATAAGTTTGTGCCGTTTTTTGTCAATAAAATAATATTTATTGTGAAAGAACAGTAATTTAATTTTAATCTAAGTATTGTCCATCATTAGCAAGTACTTTTTTCTATCTTTCAGGCAGCGTTCGGATTCCAAGTCTGTAGAACTTCTTATCGTTGTAGGTTATCCATGAATCAACCCAATTTTTGGTATCTTCATATGATATGAACCGCTGCTCTGACATGTGCATGTGCCTTTGACCAGAACAGATGATAGTCGTACGGCGCAATGTCTGGTGGATACGGCGGCTGGGGTAGTACTTCCTAATCAAGTGTGTTCAAATAGTTTTTCACCGGAACCGCTACATGCGGACGAACTTTATCATGTAGAAGAATAATTTTGTCATGTCTGGAGTAGTATTGAGGGTGTTTTTCCTTCAGAGCTCGGCTCAATCTCATCAATTCTGTTTGGTATAGAGTTCCAGTGATTGTTTCGCTTGGATTAAGCAACTTGTAATACACCACACCCACCAAATACACAGCATGAGTTTTTTCCATGAATATTCAGTTTTGCTGTGGATGTTGATGCGTGGCCAGGTAGTCCCCATGATTTTCTTCTTTTGGGATTATGAGACATAATGTATCCACTTTTCATCACCAGTGACGATTCGATGTAAAAAAACTTTTCTTTGTGCCTAGCTAGCAGCATTTCATTCATGCATATTCGGTGTTCGACGTCTTTCGGCTTTAATTCGTATGGAACCCAATTACCTTATTTATGAATGATTCCTAACGGTTTTAAATGATGCGAGACTGCTTGCTGAGTGATTTCTGAAGTGCAAGTTTCTTTTGTGTTTGAGATGAATTTCGATCCTTCAATCGAGATCCTCATAGATTTTTGGCCTTCCACTGTCTTCTACATCAAAATCACCATTTTTAAAATTTCTGAAACCACACATGTTCTCTCACTCAAGGCAGCCTCATTATATACTTCTATGAGTATTCAATGTGCTTCAGCTGCAGAATTTTTTTAAATTAAAGAAGTAAAATAAAGTTCCTGCAAATGGCGCTTATTTGGTCCAAATTAAAAAAAAAATATGATGCTAATATGAAGTTAATAATATGATAGGGTTATATTGTTCTTGAATGAGCAACCAATTTTCAAGTCGGTATCATCTGCGAATTCTAACATAAGGCTCGTGCCATGCCATCTCTCAAAATGGAAACTTATTTGTACTCCTAATAAGTTTTTATGAGTAGTTTTTGGGCTCTTAAATTGGAAAGTTGGCATACACTTGACAAGTTTGAAACAGGTTTAATTTAGGTCAATATATACTTCATATAAGTGTTAAAATATGTTGATATGTATGCAATCTGGAATACCCAAAATCAAATGTTGGTGAACATAAAATATTACAAGAAAGAAAGGAGTCTGAAGATTTTTTATTTGATTTTCTCCTATAGCATTTTGAGGGCCAATATGTGAGCCATCAGACTGTAGGTAGTTACAGGCGCCCATGGACTTGCAATTTTAGAGTCTATCGCATAATAGGTCTCCAGTAAGTATGGGACAGAGTAAAGAGTGGACCGCTGGAACTTTCATTCACTGTCCTTACTTAGTAACTTCACATCTATATTCTGTAAGAGTGTCGTGTTTAATTGGTCAAGCTGGGACATTTTCGTGCTTCAACCAAGTTGACCAGAGCATTGCTCTACCACATGAAAGTGATGGAGATCACCCATTCCTGAATGTTTTTAATAGAATAAGTAAGCAAGTTATTCTATTAAAAACACAATGATTAACACAAATCAATTTGTGTTAATCATTGTGTTTTTATATTGTGATTCAATGATAGAAATCATAAAAGCAAGTGTTTTCTGAAAATTAATATGGGTATCTGTTGACTATATCACTCAATATGGGATATCTATTTACTATATTACTTTTATAAGCACAACTCCATTGGAATGTGCGAAATCAGGAAGAAGAGTGCCCATCGAGTTTTGGAAGTTTTTGACAAATAGTAATAAGTAGAATTTGTATGTATTTCTTAACTTTCGATGCAAACAGGGGGGTGTTTAATGTATTTGTGTCTGTTTATTCAATTGTAGCTGCTAAATGGCTGAATTGATTTCGATTTAGTATTGTTTAAAAGGTGATCCAATTGTGTTAGCCATGATTCAAGGATATCTGTTTAGTTGTTTCTAGTTGATGAATGGATGTTAGCATCTTTCACAGGTCTGATTGAGTTGAAATTTGGTATGCTGTTAATTCAATGATAGATGAACATATTAATTTTGAACTGCTGTTGCAGCATCGTCTGCGATTTAAAGGGTACTGAATTTCCACACCAAATTATAGCAAAAGGTATTGCGTTTGGGCTCATTGAAATGTTCTCAATGAATAGATTATAGATAGATAGGTGATCGGGGTCTGATGATGGAATAGGAAAAAGAAATAAGTATAAATTTCTGATGGACTCTAAACAGATTTCACATATTCAGTTGATACAGAATTTTGATATGCAATGTAGTACTGTTTGTGGCAAATTAGTGTATGAAGGTGTAAAGTGTAGGAAAAAAGGGGCCAAATGCAACTCAGACTCATATATTGTTGAAATTGTATATTGAGTGTTCCATACTAAAACATGTATTTGTATTATGTACTTAAAATAAATTCTTTTTTTTCATTCATTTGCAGATTCTCAGTACGAACCCCATTCACACTTGACTGATTTTCATTTATTATTTTTCTTAGTTTCGTAGTTAATGACCACATCGAGTTTAACGCTTGCGTATGTTACTATTACTATAATAATGCAAAAATAAGAAAAACTAATATCTACTATGTATGCACTCACATAATTGTGTATTAGTTTTGGCTGGAAATTGAAATGAAGCAAGCTATAAAATTCTTGAAGGTTTTCCTGTAATTTATAAGTAAATAAATATTTTCTGTATTTATTACAAAATTTTAGACCCAGTTGTTTCAAGATAAAAGGGGAAAAGAATGGTCAATTTTCGCCTATTTTCTTAAATAAATTCAAAACTATTTCGAAATTATATTTTAGGTCCATACAATAGGCTCTTTAATTTATGTTAGACGTGACACGTATACGACTTGTTTGTGCCGTATAATTTAGAAACATTCTGGACGGTCAGTCGGCTGGTATAAATAGTGAAGTGCGGGCTCTTAGTAGAATTCTATTTTTGCGATCAGTGCATTCACAAGCCAAGTGCGATCAACAACAAGTATTCAACTGGTTCCATAGCGTTTATTGTGTATTTGTGTTTCTGAATATACGCTTTTTGTTTTTCTATGTGTTTGCTTTCTTAACAATATTATCTATATTTGCAAAAAGTTACATAATTTTGTTTAGTATATTTGCCATTAATATTGAAATTTTCTTCGAAAATGAGGATGGAAATAAAAAATAATAAATGCCATAAAATTATGTTTATTATATATCTAGTACAACAAAATATAATCAACCAAATATCACTTAAAAGGTAAGTAGAACTTCTCTTTGACAATCTCATGTCTATCACATTACAGTAAGAAAATTGACTGGGCTGTTTAAAAGATATAAAATGTCACTACCCTATAAAATTGCACATCACTTTAAGTAATTTGTGATATAATAAAAATGCTCTTTAACATAAATGAATACTAGATGAGAAAATAAACTTTTTTTTTAACATTTAGAACACACAACCTTTACAATAATTACAATAAAAAAATTGCATTGTATAACAACAAAAGCTCAGAAATTCCATTTTGTCATTTTTAATATACAAAATAATTCAGGGATGTTTAATAGAAGGTACTTATGAGACTGTAGGTAGAAAAAAAAAAAACTTCCTAAAATGTCTTCACAGTAACAGATATAGCCATTGGCATTTGGTAAGGCGGAGATAACTAATCTATCCAGCACTAATGATTTCATTGGTTCTGAGTATTTCAATTAAAATTCAAAATAGATATGGATCTTTTATTTAGAAATTGAAGCTTTCCAAACAATATTGAAATAAAAACTCAGGTAATCACAAGCACAAGAAAATAGCATTGATGCCATTAATTTATTCAATCCTTCATATAAAACAACATTGTTGATAAATTGTAATATTCATTTCATTAAAAACCGTTTATTTAACAAGTACATTACTAAAGCAAACAAAATTAAATATTGCGTTAAGGTAATTCAAAGTTTTTATGTATTGAACACATGCTCCTGCAAAAAAACATTTTTGTACAAGTTTGGAATGGTACAAAATAGAAAAATTTATAGTTGTGGCGATAAAATGGAATTTCTGAATACATAAAATACTGCAGAAAAATGTACAAACTTATTATAAAAAGTAATGTTCAAAAGAACATTCAGCAAACAATACAATAAAGATGCATAAACATTTCTTATTAAAGAAGTACGACTATCAACCTTACTCTTAGAGTAGCTAAATGATCACCATTCAAATGGATCAAGCGAGCATTTATAAATTTCTGTTTGGAAATAATTGGATATAATACAGGACACACGATATTCCATCACAGAATATTCTATTTCTTTACTTTTCTCAGTCACTACCAGTGGCGAATTTAGCAGCGGTAGTATCAAGGTCTAGAGTGATGTAACATAAAAAAATACTGCAAAATATTAAATAACTTGTCTGTAAAGACGATAAAATTAAAACATATTTCAACAAAAATGCTGATCTAACTAGATATACTATATTAGAAAAATATTATTTATTACATAATACATATAATGGATTTATGTGATGATTCTAAAATAATTCTTAAACCATTAATTTCTTTATTGTTTCGACAATGAACATTAATTTTTGGAACTTGCCCATATTTTCTTTTGGGCCATATTTCAGGGCCTACTCCCGAAAAATATGTAAATCCGCCACTGACTACATACTACAAAAGCTAAACTACTCTGTAGCACTTCTCTGTAAGTTTGAAGTCTCCAATGTTGTTATTTAAACATTAATATTTTAAGTTATCAATGAATTGTTTTAAGTAGGATTTTTGGTTGTTAAAATATCAACAATGGATATAATACATATGGTAAATAATGTTAGGAGAAGAGAATGATTGAAGATTTAACAGAATAAAACAGTTATTAATTATTTATTCTGTCAAATATTTTTATTTACTAATATACCATTTTCCTTCAAAACAATTGAAACAAATATAAAGAAATGATAAAGCGTAGGGGGGCACATCATTAATTTAACATGTATCAATCATTGTAATTACATCTTTTTGCAATTAAGATTGATTAGTACCTACTCTGACATTTTAAAAAGTCGAATCATCCCACATATTTAAGATTTATTGTGCTATTTCGAAACATAAAAACTATAGCTGTAACAAAATTATTTTAAATGGCAAAGGTGCATGGGATTTTAACACAAAATTATTTTTTCAGTTTTGTAATATATAGTAATAAATCAAAACTTTATTGATTATAAGGTTTATTTTGTATGATGACACTTAATAAATATGTCATCCGTCACTATCCGACCCATGTATAACATAAACCACTACCAAACCAGATTTGTAGAACTTACTTTTAGTTTTGAGTACATTCATACATAACTAAATTTACTGATCGTCACGCCTATCCTGTTATTAATTTTCTTTTCATAAGTACATGAGGTATTCATCTATTACATTTATTAGAGAAAGAAAATAAAATAAATAAGATCCGTAATAATTGAGAATTTATAAATAACAGTAAGAACAATGCGACTGTAATCTTTTTGATGAAATGTTGAATGTTGCTTCATTAACGTGTCATCTCAATGATTTATAAAATGTATTTTTAAAATTAAAAAAATAATAGAAGGGCTTTTTATATAATTTAAACTTAGTTTTATCGAAACAGCATAGATTAGTTACATAAATATTTACACAAAAATATATGTTGATGAAAAAGAAATCCTATTTTTATAGTATTATTTGTATAAATTCTTATTGTTTCTCATGATATATCTATATTCTACATTATATAATTATACATTGTGATTGGCTGTATGTACACAATATTCGTGAACCAGTTTTAGATTCCAATAAGTACAAGACATTTGTAAAAATCTTAACTGTTTCTTATTTTAAATCACATGATTCTATTGTAAATCCTACAATTTGACAATTTACAATAATGGCAATAAAAGTTATACTGAAGCTTTAAAAATTAAACTAATGTGATTCATTGCAAGAATTTAAATATCATTGATTTTTTCTACAGGTGGCAAGATTGAAGATTTTTGTGTGTATGATGAAGTTGAATTGAAAAAGTTTTGATAACGCATTATTTTTTTAAACGGTTGATCAGTAAATAATTATGAATTACTAAAAATGATCACAATGACAAATTACCAAAAAATTATATTCTGTCATGAATATGAAAAATATTTCTTAGAAAAATATACAATAAGACTTCAGTGTATGTACAGGGATATGTGAAGTGCTACAGCTGTAAATTACACAATAAAATAATGCAATGATCTATTTACAATCTTAATGCATTCCTTCTTCAAATTCTTCGAGTAGTGACCATCAAATATTAACATATGGCATTAGTTAATATTTTAGCTGACTTGTATATGATTTGGTAACATATATTACATGATAGACTATCCTAGAATAGTTTTTATGGATGGATCCAATGCTACACTATGATCAATAAGCCTACTTTCAATTCAATCATGATCTATGCATCACATTTTGGTAAATATTCAACATTATTACAATTTTATTAAACACTTTCACATACCGAGAGATATTTAAGGGAATTCATCAAATTAAATGTTAAAAAATACATTGTCTAATTCTAGGACTATTATTATAATAATTAACAATTGGTTTTATGAGAGAAGTCAAAAGTGTATAATGTTTTGAGAGATTCTTAGAGGTGAAAATGAGAGCTATAACTTAAAAGGAATGAGCTGTCAAAATCCACCAAGACATGTAAAATACGCTAAAACTATACTAAATAAATATTTCTAATATACAATTGATATACAAAAATACAAAAAAAAAGCTCTAAAATAATTTATAAAAGAATACTCAATGAACTACATAGTTACAAGTATGAAACAAATCACCTTCTAAAAAATTAAATGTTTTATGATTTTTTTTGTCATAGTTGACTTTTAATGTTATGATGATTACTATAAAAAGTAGATAATTTCTGATGATTCGCTTAAATCTAATGCAAGTCGGAACAAATAGATTTATCTTTTAGAAACAGATTTCAAGTGCCTGCAGTTTCAATACATCGAATATATTGTAATTCTAAAGAATGCATAAGTTATTTGATTGCAATTTGGATGCATTCAACTTTTGATTGGTTATGGTTAATTGGTTTTAAAGATTATTAGCATAAAAGAATCATGGTTTAAAAATAAACACTCTTCATATACATATCTAAATCCTCACTGTTTAAAATATACTATAATTTGTCACAATCGGTATGATATACATTTAGAACAACTCACTTTTAAAACAATACTGATTATATTAACGTCTGAACTAATTATGAGTTAAGATCGACTACGTCAACTCGAAATTGATTATGAAACAGCAATCGCTTGAAGTGATAAACATCAAATTAAAAAAAAAAAACTTACATCAAAACAATATGACATTAAAGTTATAACAAAAAAATAAATCAAAATTACTTCAAATTAAGAGAATACAGTTGTATTTGTTCCAATTAACACTTATCTTTCCCTTGATGCATTAATCAGATTCTCAGTTATATATTATATCTTTGGATGATTGCAAGATTTCGATTACCTGCTTAGTCGTTATGTGTGAGGCTTGAGGTCGAGGGAGTGTGTGGACGCTATGGAGTCGGGACTCTGCAAGGAGGCGCTGTAAGCGCGCCCGCCGCCGCCTTCGAATAATGTGCTGTCATACACACTATTGCTCTGCTAAATAACATGTGAATTGGAATTATTTTACAATTTAGCTGCAAAAGAGCTCTAAAACATGGTTTAGGATTGACTCAATGAGAACTATTAAAGACTTGGGTCTAAAGCATATCGTGAAAAGATATAATTTTAATTATATTTATTTACCTTTGCAGTTTGTAAATTTATGACAAAATATGTATATATTGTTGAATGTTAATATAAAAAAAGATAAGGTTTAGTAATTGTCTTTGTTTGATTTCCAAATAGAAGAACGTAGTCAGAACAAAAAATTAGCAAAGTGCAAGACAGATTTATGTGATTGCTATGCCAGTAAAGGTTTTATTTGTATATTCTTTACATTTATTATGAATGCAAAAGATTCAATTCATTGTGTGAAGTATGTCAATCTCATCAGGTGCATCAATTAATACTCAACAAGTTAGCGGGCGTGTGATGTTAAATAAGTCACAAATTCAATATTTCTATTTTTTTTTTAAGAAATTATTAGTAAATACTGTACAGCAAATAAAGAATGTATAAAAAACAATCAATCTAGCAATTAACACTATTTTTCTGTTATATGTATATAGATATCTTTATAGAATCAAAACCTGTTGTAATTCGAAACTTCTTAGATAAATTTTCATTGGCTCCTGTATCAATTAAGACTATATTATATTCTTACTTTTCCTATTTCTGGATCAAGGCAGTACTTGGGCCATGGAATTTGGCGCAAATACTGCCCCATATTCTAATTCCGTACATTCTGTACAAGGTAACTCGAAAGTCTTTTGTATATTAAATCTATTTTGTGGGTTGAATCTGAAACTGTCTTGCAGTTAGAGCACTGTGATTAGTAGACAAATATTTACAGAGGTGATTTTTATATGTATTTATGTGATTGAGGTGATCTTACAAGTATTCATATAATTTGTTGTCAAAAGCGAACAAAAATACCTGATAAATGTAATCGGAATCAGTCTTGAGTGAGCTGAAGCTCTGTTGGTGGGGCAAAGACACTTGCTCATCATCAAGCGGTTCATCCATCTGAGCTTTGTATGAGAACATGATACTTGGCTGGGAAACACTGGAATCAAAATGAAAGTGTTGAATAAGGAAAATTTTTATTTTTAATAATTGAATTGGGTAAATTGTTAAAAGCCCAATTTTAATCATGAAATTACACACACAATTAGTCCATTAATCGACTAATAATAGACACATGATTAATTAAATTGGGCAATTAGCAAATCTTATGCACTACTTTATTAGATTGGTCCATTTATCAGCTAATCATATATGTATAAAGTTTAATCAAATTGGACAATCTATTAACAAACCATATATACAGTTTTATTACAATGCTCTATTTATCAGTCATCATAAACACAGTCTAATTATATTGGTCCATTTATCAACAAATCTTAAACACTATTTATTTACGTTGTTGCATTTATCATGAAATTGTTATATTGATTGGGTTATTTGCTATTGTACATAGTTTATTAATAATTATAAACACAAAGCTTCTCTCAAGTGCAGCAATATTTATAAGGCATATCCTTATTATTCGCGATGGCAGGTTAATGTTTCACATAAATTTAAAAGATTAAAATAGACACCTTTGTATTTAAACCTCCAAGCCTATCCATCTGTTTGTATAAGATTTGAATTGTCATTAAATTTGTAAAATGCATTTGGTGAGAACAGCCTTTACATAATATTTTAAGCAGATAATGTCAAATGCACATAATGCCACTTAGCTTGGTCAGAAAATTAATTTTTAAGATAATAGGCTGCAAACACACTAATAATAATGGACACACAAACAGCAAAAAAAGAAAGTGCATCATTACAAATTGTTCATGTAAATAAAAACGAAAAGTATACTTGATTTTTTTCATTTTCCAATAATTCTTCCAACACTTTCTACATTCTTTTTGTTAAGTTGTTAGAAAGAATGCAAAATGTCTATAAATAGGAGTTGTAAAAATTATTTACGTACACCTCCTTGTAGTGAGAGTTTTATGTTGTCTTTAAGTGAAAAGGTTTACTTTAAACTTTTAAAATAACAATAAATTGCAATTTATTGTGTCAGGTTTTATCATTCTACTGCAGATAAAAAAAAATTGAAATATTATTTTCCCCTTAACTATGAACTTTGTAATCTGAATAACCTAAAACAATCCATGGTCATAGTAAATCAATGGATACTGCAGAGAATTTTTTTTTTACTGTCGGTGGCTGAGAATTTGTTTTATTTAGTGAAAATGGTAATGCTATATTAATTTTTATCATTATCTACTTCTTAATTTGAAAAGTACTAATAATTTAGCTTAATTTATTTTTTAAATGTTATAATGCAAGAAGTCTCAGTGTCCAAATCTGAGTCACAGTCGATTTATGTATTGTATAATTTTGGTAGGACCAGATAATATTATATTTGTTTTTGGTAAATAAATTTGGTAAATAAATTTCCTACTGTAAATTAAAAATGTAAAATGAAAAGTCTACAAATATTCATAGTAACATTGAATGAAAAAGTTACATAACTTTTCATTACAAGTATGCAAAATGAAATTATTATTGAGGACAATTGATTTCGATCCATCTATCAGTAAATAAATAGCCATTATAAGATAAAAACAGTAATACTTTTTCCAGTAATTAATGTTTTTCGTAAAAGATGTCTTTAAGAGAATGTTGTGGAAGAGCTCTTAAAAGTATCTAGGAGTTGTAATAAAAATTTTACAAATTGTACATGTAAATACCAATTTAGTATTATTCGAGTTGTTGTGCAATTTTAAAAAGTTATCACCAAAAGCAAACCTGAAGAATTCACTAAGAAAGGTGTGGTAAACCAGGGGAGTGTACAAAGAAAAGTACAGCCACGTGGTGACATCTATGATACACAAGCCGCAGGGCACGCCGCCCCACGCCAGCATGGCGGCGCCGGCAGCCTGCGTCGCGTCGTTCAATGCTAGCACCACTACATATATGTAGAACGATAGCTTCGCTGTAAATAAAATTAAACATATGATTTTCTTCAATTTCTCTGGTTTTTTTTTCAGTTTTTCAGTAAATTGTTATTATTTATAATTTCACATATTTCTAACATTCATAGTTTATAATATTACAAATATCTTTTGAGAAATATCTTCATAGATCCTAAAGCACATATTTAAAAGAAATTATTACATTCTTGTCAAATATTAAAAAATAAAGTCTTTTTTGAAGAAAACTCCAGATGATTTCAACTAGATATTCTTCAACTTAATTCTTCAACCTAATAATATGAAGAATTAAAGAAAGTATAAAATGATTTCAAGCATACTATTATAAAGGCAAGTAAAAACACTTCATTGTTTATCGTCTCCATAGTCAGTCGGAGGCATCGGATTCATGTTTCCTCACTTGCTGCGTGCCTCCTAATGCAAATATTTGTCATATTTCTTTGGATAATTTTTTACATCCTCTTCGTCCCGTCTTTTTAGTTCACTTCGTGCAATCAGGCTTCTTTTTTTATTGAATTGCTTTTCTTTCTGTGTGACTTTTGAATGATAACAAAAGTGTGATATTCATACATACTGACATTATATCATATTCAAATATAGTTTTTCTATTCCTCTTTTGATTCAACTAGATCTTTTCTTTTAACTAGATTTATTTTCAATAATTACAGGAATAAATAAAATTAACAATCAATATTGACTACAAAATGAAAGCTGCAACTATTTTACTATACTATTTAACTAAATATCCTTTAAAGTTTATTAAAAACTAAGATTAAAAAAACTCAGATTTCTCGATTTGGTTATACAATTCCCTGCGACCTTTAAAATCTATTATAAGCATTACTTTCGACACTGGTAAGTTTTTTAAGGCATAATTTTGTGTTTGACCTTGACTATATTATACAAAGCGCGACTATTTCTCTAAATAATGCACTGTTAATTTCACAATAGTCTCCACAAAAAATAGTGAGTACATTTAATATCAGCCGTTGATCATTTTATTCTAGTGCTAAATGAACATAAGTTTAAGCAGATGGAAACAACCAATTATATTTAATTTACAAGAAATGACTATAAATATTTGTGATTGCAATTTATTAAAGAACAGCATTTTCAAAAGTTCCCAAGCAATGTTAACTATGTTACTATTTTAGGGATTTCCAAATGTCATAAGCATTTTATTTAAATTTTATTAAATTCTAGTAAGTTCAAATATGACTAATTAGAAATGAGTATTTTAGAGTAAATATAATTTTAAGTGGATGATAACTGATATACATAAAAACACACACACACACACACACACACACACACACACACACACACACACATATATATTTGTATGTATATATATATATATGTACTATATATATATATATATACATGTACTAAGTTTTAGTATATTAGAAATAGCTAAAAAATGATTCCCAATATAAATTAAAAACAACCAAACAAACTTTTTTCATATTAAAGGCTTCTTCCACAACCTTTCAATATAATTATAAGAAAAAGTAATTCTTAAAATTAATTTTGTCTTTGGAATTATATAATAAAAATGAATTTAAAATGTCATGGAAGAGGCACTAAAATTTATTAAATATATTATTGACCCTGAGAGCCAAAATTTAAATAATTATTTAAATAAAGTAAATTATTTAAAATACATGTATGTATACAAGATAAAACAGCCATATGCCATTATATGCAACATTATTTTAATTGTAAGAATTTGAATAAGTCATAATGGGGGTTCAAGACTTGATTAGAATTGTCTTTAAGTATAGACTAGAATTTAAATAGGATAATTTGAAATTTAAATGTTTTGACTTAATTATTAAAGTAATAAAAATAATGCTTTTGGTTTTTTTGTTCCCATGAAATGTTAGTCTGACAATTTATCAAAATGTCATTAATGATAAAATTATGATTGACATCAACTAAATTATAATATTTTAACTGCAAGGAAAGTTTGGTAATATACAAGTGTAGTTCACAGCAGTCATTTTCAGACAGTATAATTCACTTAAACTTATATAATTCTAATTAGAAAACAGCTCTTATTAAAATCACCTATTTCGATGTAAGTTTTAAAAAAAGAATTTGAATATAAACAATGTATAAAACCCAAACTTCAAGTGAATTCATTCTAATATTTTGTATAAAAGCAATCTCAGTAATAGAAAAAAAGAATCTTTTTTACTATCCTGTTAGACACGTAACACAAACAAAAATACTTACTTGGTAATGCTAAATAATCTCGCAGTGAAGTCCAAGGTAACAGCAATATAATGAAGTATATGATGGCAAAAACTAATGATGAACTGAACAGAAACGTCATTCCTCCATGCCCAAAAAGATCATAGTCTCTTGTGTCAATGTGGAATATGTCATCTGGCATCATTATTTCTAGAGTGCCTTGTGGGATGGTATATGCTAGCGATATTAGAGATGTTACCAAGAGTACATATCTTATGCTGCTCCGACTATCTAAATGTCCTGAAAATTAATAATAATTTAAAATAAAAAAAAACTGCTAGGAATATTAAATGACAAATGAAGAAAAGAAAAAAAATCAAAGAAATATTAAATAGTTATATATATAAAATACTAATTATAAAAAGGTACAAAAGAAAAAAAAATAGCATAGAAAATACAAACGCAATTCTCATAATAAAATATTCAGTGTTTGTTCATTAAAACAGAACTTACCAAATGCTAAGCCAAATATCACCACGCTCATTTCAGTGGCTAGCAAGAAGAATCTAACCATTACCCATAAAATTTTGTCTGCTAAGCCTCCTAGAGGTACCGCAGCATTTACTGTCATAGACACAATACATCGTACCAGACTAATTAAAACGTTGCCCCAAACTAAACTATAAAAAGTCAAAAATATAGGACTGCTTGTTGCTCGAAGTTTCAATTGTGCTTTATTAAATCTCACCGCAAGGAACAAGACAAATAATGCATTAGGTATCAAAATTATCAAATCCCATAAGCGAACTCTGGAACAAATAGATACTTTAGATGCAAAGACAGTACAATTAAAATATATAAAATAGAACAAAGCTATTTACCGTGAGTTATTTATTTCATAATACAGCACATATTTACAAAAAGAATCTTCTTTGACTGGTGGAAAATCAGACCCATTAGAATGGTACATGATTTGTAGATATTTCAATGTATACTCAAGGTATCCACTGGTTTAATTATTCAAGCCTAACAAATTACTCGATACGACAACATAACTCAATTTATGTAATCCTATTACTAATTTGTTATTGTGTAGTCAAACTAAACATTCACAACAAAAACAAGAGACAAAAGCATTTCCAGAATATTAGTTCATTCTTTTAATACATTATAATCGATACATTATGTAGTTATTAGCACAGGACAAGTTATTCGTTGGTTCACACTCAGATTCGTGAGAATTTCATTAAAAAATATTGAGATTTTTCATCGTGACGAAAACATTTTTAACGATTGACTCGATTGAATCGATTGAAATACTTAAGTAACTAATGAGATTAGATTGAGAAGTATCAAATGCATGTTAGTCCAACTGTTGCCATGAATGTTCGACCAAGTATTTGAAGCTAATAACAAAGCATAATTGACCAAAAATAAGCCTGTAAGTGTAATGTCAAAAAAAATACATATGTCAGTACAAAACTTAAATACTTAATTGTTAGGGGAGCCTTCTTTTCTTAAATGGGATTCCATGTGTTAAGAACAGGATATATAAAATATAAAAACAGAAAATCATATCTTTTTCTCTGTTATCCTGAGTTACATTTTTCCTGTTTTTTTTGGTATTAATATGTTACAAACGAAACTCTTAAGGATGACAACTGCAAAATATTACTACACAATTTGAGCACACACTTTACTGTAATCTAATTGTTTAAAATGGTAATTTGCATGAAAACAATGTTAGCGCGGTCCATCGGAGCATGCATAATCTACCATCGCTTAATACAACGTCAAAATTACCACATCGTATAGAAATTTTGACGTTGTATTAAGCGATAGGCATTAGTAAGTAAATTATAATGGCTGATTGTAAGTATTACGACAAAATAAATTATTGTTCATGAATATAACTCGATTACTTTCCAATTTTCAGGTTTAACAACGAAACGTAATTTTCTAAGAATTCATTAAATAAAAATAAAAAAAAATTGATAAAAATTATTCAAAGTGTAGATCATTCTTTAATCAAATGTCAGAAAAAGAACTAATGTCAAAATAGTACTACAAATATAACCAAAAAAGAGCGGGAACTTTCTAGGCGGGAAGTTTAATAAAATTTTCTTTAATTTTCTATTTATATCTACTTTCTATATTTCGGGTTAAATTTGTGAAAAAGTATATAAGGGGCTTAGTGTGAGCACTAAAAGTGGAGGCAGCATGAAAAAACAAGATAAAAAGAGAAAAAAGGAATCACCTGATAATAACAGCTCTGAAGACGAGGAAGACAATAAACACGTACCATATTTTAAAAGGAATCACTTATGAAGTTATCTTGATAACTTTCTAGGAACTAGGAGTTTTTTAGTTTACATACAAAGCACAGATGAAAACACAAAGTTCGGTAACAAAGATCCTATTTATCTTAACAAGTCAAAGAAATAAAGCGAGTCAGTGCAATGAAAAATGCTGTAATATTTGACAATCACAAAAATACTAATTCTCTGCTTACAAATACAAACTTCTTGTCTTCACATGAAATCAAAGCTTTTATTCCGGCATCCACTTCAGAATACATCGGTGTTATCAAACACATCTTCAAGGATTTGACATGCCAACATTTTTTTGAGAAATTCATCAGTTCACAGGAAATATTGTCTGTAAGGCGTTTCACGAAGAAGACTCCTGAAGGCATTGTACCGCTATAAATAGTATCGCTGACATTCTCAGGTAATATACTTCCCGATACCTGTGGAGGAATAAATAAGGCCAATATTACAATGTTATAAATACACGGGATTCAAACACACAACAATATATTGCAAAGTAGCAGTTATTTGCTCAATCTGCTTGGAAGCCCATTCTTTTAAGGAGTGTACTCGTACAAATGTAAATAAACTACTGTGAGTGAATTGCAAAGGTGAATATATTGCTGTAGCAAAAATATGTCCTATAAAAGAACAAAAAATAAATGAAAATAAAGCTAAAATTATGAATAAACACACTCTGGTCTCATATTTCCCAGCACTAAATAAAACATTTGCTAAAGCCGTGGATTCTCATCCACAAAACCAGATCAAAAAAGTTATTAAATGTAGTAAAAATTTGTTAACGGATGTTATAAATAATGACATGATATTAAAAGCTATTGTAGACACCTTGTTATGTCTTTGTAGCAAGGATAATAAGTTATCAGTAAATACATCTACAATTAAAGAAATGTTCATAAAAAAAATAAGTGATCATCATGGATAGTGGTGGTCATCTAAAGATTATACAACACAATATTGAAAGTTTTTAACCAAAAATTGAACTTCTTAATTAGTTCCTGTATAGCAAGAATATAGTTATTGGTATGTTAAATGAAACTTGACTTAAACCTTCTGGTTCCATTCACTTTAGAGGTCATAAATTATTTAGAAAATATAGTAACTGTGGATACGGTGGTATTGCTATTCTGCATGGAAGTTATAAACAGATAAAATTCAAACACACGTAATAAATATCCAAACTTTCACAATTATGGGGTTATATTGCCATCCTAGGAATGGACGTTTTCCCATTTCTGTATTAAGAAATGTTATTAATTCATTGCCATCTCCTGTTTTGATAATAGAAGATTTTAATGCGTATCATACAGCATTTGGATCAGCTACTAATGAACCTAGAGGGATTCAAATATACGACATGTTAGATGAATTAAACATGTGTATATTAAATACTGGCGAAACAACAACTATAAATAGATCAAATTAATTAGCTTCTGCCATTGATATTGCCTTTCTGTCTCCTAATTTAGCAACATCAGAAGAATAGTTCGTGTCTTCTGAAGACTCGTTGGGCAATTACCACTTTCCTACAACAGTTAATTTAACTATATTAAGAACTTAAATTTATGACTGTGCACAGTGCTCTGAAAAGTTTACTTACAAGAAAGCTAATTGTTTTGGATATCACAAAAAATCTAGTAACATTTTTGATGAGCCCCTTAACAGTCAACCCGTCAACGGTCAAAATCTTGCTACAGGGCTGTGACCGCCGAACTTAACTTTGGATTAATTGTTTTTTTTAATTCTCCTTAGTAGGTTTAAAGCTCAGAATGGGTAACTTTAAGATTGAAACTACCATTTTACTCTGTACTTAGAGAGCTGTGGCATTACTGATCTGTGAATTTTTTATTGTCTTTTGTGGTTTTGTATAGGGTGAAAGCGTAAACTTTATATAATAATGAAATCCTTTGGAAAGCATAACTGAAAGAAGTGTTTAACATGAACACTTAAGTATATATTTTTGTATGTTGTAAACATTTTTAGTTAATTCGAGTTTTTTGAGGTAAAATTTCAATCGACAAGGTTTGTAAAACCGTTACTATTCGGGATAAATTCCCTTTATTATGAAAATGGTGTGAAACTTTATAACCGTTGACTTTATGTTAGTGTTTGATTAATTTCGTGATATATAAAACATTTCAATATTGAATATTTGCGTGTCCTTGTCACAGAGTATACCTATACTATTATAATACTATACTCGTCACCAATTTCGGTAATTTTATGGTTTTTCAAAGAGCTGTACTGAAAAAATTTTTTATGTAAAGTTTATTGTTTTCAAAGTTTTTTTTATAGAATAGTTATTCTATTATTTTATTTAACTTAAATTTGCACATGTACGAAAACGTTTCACTGTATAAACTTCATTTTAAGACTCGCCATTTTTCGACTAATTTTAGTTTTTAATTTTTATTCACAAAGCAAACAGCAAAAATATACAATTCTTTACATTTTAGTATAATCGATTAGGGACTTCAAAGGTGTAAAACAATAAATTGCTCTGTTTGAAACAGACCCGGCATAAAAATGGACTTTAAAAAAACTACCTGAACGCGGCCCTTCGACGCCTTGCAATTAATGTTTCTCTTGAAAAAGAAATGCATGAAGTGTTGATTTTTTATTAGATATTATTGTAAGCTAGTTAATAAGTAATAGAAAAAATACAAATACGAACAGAAATGTGGTTTTATTTCATTGTATTTGAGCACATTCTTCGAAGGTGTAGCTTTTCTAAGTTTAACATTTCATTTTTATTATTGGACACTTTTTCAATTAGTTATCTATTTACAAAATTAGCAAATTTAATCTACATTCCAAAATGTATAACGACTATAGGATCCTAGTTTAAACTCTATACGAAAAATGAATTTGCATCCAGTGACACGACGCGTGAGGCGCGAAAATGGCGGACCAACGACGGTGGCGCTGTAACGAAGTTATTTAGTTACTGGAGTTCTTTTGGTTTATGAAAGATTTTGTGAGTTATTGTATGAGCTTAAAAAATAATTAATTCCAATTCAAAAAGTTTTAAGAAGTAGTTAAATGAGTCGTAAACCCGTTCCATGGTGGAACGATGCTTGCGATTGTGCAGTACACTAATGTAGACTAGCGCTTCACACGTATGAACGTTACCCTACAGTAGAAAATTATTTGATATATAAAAAACTGGACACTTTGAAGAAGCGTACTATTAAAGAGCAGAAAATTATATGTCCGAAACTTTTCTGTTCCAGTTTTGAAGGAAATACTTCCACTAAAGAAGTATGGAAAATTGGTAAAATATTCAGTCATAAAAACTCATGAGCAAAACCCAAAGACAACAGTTTTGTCGCAGATTTTTTTAAATAAAACTTGCTTCCGATCAGTCATTGAACGACACTGATCATCTAAAAAAGGTATGGGCAATCTTTGACATGTTGTGGGCTAAACTTTAGTGTGCAAATACGTTCGAGGGCCGCGTTCAAAAGTAGTGCATTTAAAAATAGTGTTTAAAGTTTGTAGCGATAGGTATCAGACATGAAATAATACTACAATGTTACTGTAATACAATTTCATACAATAACAATACGAAATGAAAAAAATAGGTACAACATTATAATTAAATCGTGAAATTTGGAATTACTACAAACTACGAAAGTTAAATAGCGACACCGAAATCAATGAGACACTTGAGCTTGAATTCGGGAAACTAATCCATCGATCTTTGGAATAATTCCACTTATACAAAGACCTAAAGAATTTTCCAAATTATCGTCAGTCAGCCTTGTATGATGTTTTGATTTATTAGCTTTCATCATTGCAAAGAACTGTTCACATTTGTAAACACTGCCAAACGCACAAATAAATCTTGCGAATTTTTTAAACTGCGGAAAATGGCCTTCTTCGAGGTATTTTTCGTAGAAATCGCACAACTCCACGTCTTCAAATTTAAATTTTAGGAGTGAGTTTTCTTAAATCTCGATCAGCTGTATTTCCAAGTGTATTGGAGCATTTTGTACAGTACTTTTTTTGGAGTGGCAAATAAATTGAAACAATCTTCCATGTTTTTGGAATCGCTAAATATGTTCGAAAATTGCTCCGACAGTGACATGAGTTCTTCAGCGTATTAGGCATAAGCAATATTTACATACGTAGAGAGCGTGGTGAAATGGTAACTGTTACCAGAGAATATCTGTACCTTTCACAAGCTGATTTTGCTCTGAAAAGCTTTCAAATGGCTTTACAAATCATTTACTAACTGTCCTTGTTTTAAAGTATCAAATTTAAATCATTGAATTATCCTGTAAGGTCGACCAGAAATGCTGAGTCACATATGCTTTTTGGGTAACTCAATTCAGATTGTCGTTTATTCTTTATTTGCATAAAATCTGCTATCTCATTTTTATGCTATAAAACCCTAACAGCATTTTTTCTTTGCTTAGCCATCTGACTTCACAATAATATGTTACGTCGTCATATTCTGCTGATATTTCATTAAATAACGCCTTGAACTGACGATGCTTAAGCCTTCGGGATCGAATAAAATTGATGATTTTTACCACCACATTATTAACATTCTGGAGTGGAATGGACTTAAAACAGAAGTTCTGTTGGTGAATAATGCAATGAAGAACTATCAAATAAAAGATTACCCTAGTTTACACGGTTTTCATACCCCAGCTGAAAGTTGTTATTTTATTTTGTGTTCAGGTAGAACTATCCAGAAAAAATAATAAAAAAATTGTGTCACGTCTGGTTTAAAAAATATTTATTTTCTTGAAGGGAAATACAAAAATTTTAGGATTAATACAAAAATAAATTAAAAATGACTAATTTTTGCTTTCTTTTTATAGTTATTTGAATCAGTTTCTCTTATGATAGACCAACAGTAATCCCCTAACATATTTTCATCCCAAAATCCTTGATGTCGTTCTTCGAAAGTCCTTAAATCTTGGTGGAAACGTTCACCTGTTCGTCACTCATACTTCCTAAGTTTTCAGGAAAAATTCAGATGAGAGTGTAGAAAGTGAATCTTTAATGACATGTTTACTCCCATATCATGAAAGTTTTTCAATAAATTGTTAACAATTTCTTCATAATTTTCACTTTTTTATTTCCCAAAAATTTTCTACAAGCATTTTAAATGAGTTCCAAGCAGACTTTTCTTTAACCGATAAAGGTTTTCAAACTGAGAATCTTTCATAATTTTACGGATTTGTGGACCAATAAATATACCCTCCTTCAGTTTTCTCTGTAATGTTTGAAATATTTTGCAAATACCGGAAAGCATCACTGTTTTTGTCAAGCGCCTTTACAAAGTTTTCATGAGCCCCAGTTTGATGTGTAAAGGTAAAGACGTTATTTGGATCGACCAACAGCTCGTGATTAATGTTCATTTTGCCCGGAATATACTCATTTCGAACAGGCCATTCTTTCCTTACATAATGATGTTGTTTCGCTCTACTGTCCCACAAACAAAGGAAACAACAGTACTTCGTGTAACCACCCTGCAATCCCACTAACATACCGATGACTTTGAGGTCACCGCACACTTTCCATTTATGTTCTTTATACTTTATTAAATTAATCAAAGTACGCATCGTTTCATAGCTCTTTACAATTCACTGCGTGTCCTATTGGTATGGAAGGTTTCTTATTTCCGTTATGTAATAAAACAGCTTTGAGACTATATTTTGAAGAATCTATGAATAGGCGCCACTCTGTTTTATCATAGTTTTGATTCATTGCTTCGAAAAGTCCCGGATATCTGTGCAATAACAATATTCACCTTCTCTTTGAAAAATTCTGAGTAAACTTTGCTTCTGTTTCTGAAAACGTAACTTTGTGTCTGGTAGTAACAAGTTCCATTGTTAAAAGGGAGCCAAGAAGCTCTGCTTTAGATCTTGATAACTGTAAATCTCGTACAAGATCATTGAATTCGGCCTGATTAATTAAATGTGGAGTGTTTTCTTAAGGTGAAAATTCGTCAGAATCACTAGAAATCGACTTGAATTCAACATCACTATTGTTATCTAATATATTTGCACTCGAACTACCGGGACAAACTGGATGGGGTAGATCTTTGAATGTAAAATCGGCTTAGTAACAGACGGAACATCGGCATACATAATACTTGCCTTTATTTTTGTTATATCCCAATGTCTTCGTACAAAAGTAACAATCATTTTCATGATTACTAGGTTCTCTCCATAGCATTGGCGAACCAAATGGAAGGTAAACTTTTCTCCTGATGACCACTGGAGTAAGATGATTCTACAGCTTTCGCAAAACACGTGAGGCACCCACTTTTTATCTTGATTTGCAACAGGAAATCCAAAATAATGAAGATATGCAGTTTTAACGAATCTACAATAGGTCTTCTCTTTTTTGAAAATATAAACTGTCCACAAACATAACAAAAACGGTCAGAACTTTGTTTGCACTTTCTGCTAGCCATTTTAAATCAATCCAAAGCAAAGTAACTGTCGTTTGAAGCGAACGAATAAACAATGAAATATCACCACCACGTCGGGTAGTTAAAAAAAAACAATTGACGGCAGAAAAAAATTCCGACATGATAAAATATTTCTGATAACACTTTTAGGTTTAGGGAAGGTAGATTAACATATTGACATACATTCGGTTCGGGGTATAAATAAAAAGTAAAATTTTGTAAACTAGTGTTATTTGCACATTTAAATCAGTTGCTTTTTCATTCAAAATTCCGATGAAACGTTTACGTAATCCGATCACAGAAGGTGCACCATCTGTGCATAATCCAACTAATATTGATCATGGCAAGCCAAAACTGTGAATACCTTTTGAATTTAATTAAAAATGTCCTCTTCTGCAGTATTTCCTTTTAGCGGCTGTAAAGCAAGCAATTCCTCAGTAACAGTGAACTCTTTATCGACACCTCGTATAAATATAGCCAGTTAAGCTGTGTCAGACAAATCGGTGCTCTCGTCTAATACTATGGAAAATGATTCAACACAGCCATACGAACAGTCAATGTCGTTTTTATAACATTAGTCATCATTTGTATACATCAGACAACAGTTCGTTTGACAAACTATTTTTTTTAAATTCATTTTTCTTTTCAGTATTTAAATACTTATTTGAATTTACCGTTCTCAGAGCAGGAATTTAATTTATCATTAAATAGTAAAAAAAACATTACTCCAGGCTTAGATAGTATCCCATATACATTAATAAAACGTCTACCTAATTCAGCCAAAACAATTTTGTTACAAATTTTTAATATTCTTTGGCAACATAATACCTGATTCTTGGTTAGCAATTGCCCTAGTACCTACTTTAAAACCTGAGAAGTATCCGAATTTGGCCGATTCTTACCGACCTAATCACTTTCTTCATGCAGTGGGAAAGTTTTCGAAACATGATAATGACTAAATTAGAAATGTATGTAGAGTCTTGGTCAATTATTCCACCAGATCAAATTGGATTTAGAAAAGGCAGAAGTAGGATAGATAGTTTATTAAAATTTAGGGGTGACATACAAAATGAATTTTTCATTAATAAATATTTAATCAGCGTATTTTTAAATGACATTGGCGCATTTGATAATGTGGATTTAGAATGTTTGGTAGAGATTTTATATAATTATACCAGGTAAAATGTATAAATGGATTTTTAATATCTTTTATTATCGCACTTTGTATATTAAATTTAACCGGAAATACTATGGTCCAAAAGTAGTGTATAAGGGTGTTATGCAAGGGACGACGTTATCTCCACTAATTTATCTTTTGTATACAGTACAAATACACTCATTCATTACAGTAAATAATATATCAACATTACAATACGCTGACGATATTAGGTTGTACACATTTAACAGAATTTTATTATAAACTCAAAATATTATAAATGAAGGCTTAAATTACTTATTTTATTATTGTAAAAAATCCTTAAATTAGATATAAATCCACATAAAAGTTCAGCAATGATTTTTAGTAAAAAAAAAAGCGACAATTCTTTTGTAAATATAAATGTATCATATTGTTCTTTAAATACACTTATAGTTGAGGAAAAAAAGTTCGTAGGTTTAAGTTTTGATTTGAACATGCTTTTTAATTTGTATGTTAATAAATTTGTAAAGAGAATGCAAAAAAGTATCAACATAATGAGACATGTGGCAAGCACAACTTGGAGTATAGATCCAAAATTATTAAACGTGATCTATAAAGCTATTGTTAGAAATTACTATGATTATGGCCTTATAATTTATGGTAAGTGTATAAGTTCGTCTTTATTTCGCAAGTTAGAGCAATGTAAAATAAATTATTACGATTGATAACCGGTGCAATATATTTTACACCAACAAACTCGCTAGAAATAGAGGCAGGCATATCTCCAATAGATATTAGACTTAAGTATTTAAGCGAAAAGTTTTATTATAAGATATTAGCTAACAGCCAGTATTTGTATTTAAATAAAGATCACAGTTTGTTACAAGGGACGTATATTAATGAAATAGATGATTTATGTAAATACATAGACCATTATGATCGGTGGGAATTCAGTACATTAGATATGCAAGTAACAGTGGCTTCTGTTTGCAAAGAGAATATTAAAAAAATGAAGAATTTTTACAATATGTAAATAATGAGAAACAGGATTAAAGAAGGGTTTATACAAACGAGCGTACAAAAGCGGCATATTATGATTCTCGAGCAAACGCTTCAATATTTACAGCTGAAGTGAATGCTATATTCACAGCATTGTAGTGCATGAAAGGAATTGAAAATGACTTCTACTTTTTGATAGCTAACGATTCTCTGAATGCATTACGATGTCTGGAAACTCCAAAGATATCATATAAGAATAATTTTTATAATACTAGAATTCGTGAATATTTGTATAATATCAATAATAAGAAGATTGAATTCCTATGGGTGCCATCACATTCCGGAATCACAGGTGATGAACTTGTGGATGAATTATTAAAGATAGGTACAGTCACCATTAATAAGTGACGCTCTATATCCTGCGCCATCAGTTCCTATGACTGATTATTACCCAAAGATAAAAATGAGGATATTCGATTCATGATCCCGGGATTGGGAGTACACTCGTCAATATAAGGGAAACAGTATGCAGATATATAGAAGAATATTCCAGTGAAACCATGATACTTTAACTTAGTATCTCCTACAAAAAAATTTATTACTACAAAAACAGATTGAGATTTGGCCATGGGAAGTTCGCAGCTCATCTTAAAAGGATAAACATCAACAACTCAGCTGCCCGTGAATATTTCATAACCAATAAAGCCACCCTAGATCATTTAATTATGCATTGCTCCGCCTTCAATATGCAAAGGTTGTTGTTAGTAAATGGCTTACTGAAGATATACAAAGATGAGGAAATTCCCTATCTTTTGTCATCTATTCTTCAGAACTCTGAAAGCTATGGATTGATTTATGATTATATTATTCAATCATTATAGAAAGAAAACTGATGATTTAAATAAACTTCTGAAAATTATAGTTTAAGATAAAGAAATAATGCATTGTCTGTATGGCTATACAACCGAATGCCGTAATGTACTCATACAAAAAAAAGCAAAAGTCAAATATAACCTTAAAAATTCGAATTTAGCTTTTTAATTTATATCTATAAATTTAATTTTTTTACCCGTATTTAAATAATGAGTTTGTTTTTCAGATTATGTTTTAATAAAAAAATACAAAATAATTTCAAATTTAAGGATGTCTTTCGAACAATTCATGTTTCTCGCGGTAAAGAAAATTGTTAATAATTTTTCTAATACTTATTGAATTAATTTTCTTGTTTAAATACTTATGTTTCTTCCAGTTACTTTACTTTACTCACCAACGTCATTGGGTGTTGATGCCTATTTGCGTACTAGAAAAGGGCACAAAGAACAATTTGTAAATCATGCAGATAAATTTCGGACAAAAATGTTTGAATTTGTACAGGAATCTAAAAACATGATTTTTACTGAAGACTTAAAAAATATAGTACATATAGCCGAACCCAGTGATATTGAACTTGTAAAGAAAATGATTAAAAAGTATGCATTTTTCTTTCTTTTCAGTTTTTGTTTTATAAATAATTATTTTATAAGTAGTGGTGTTACAAAAAGTTTATTTGTAGTAAAAAATTTTTAATGTTATTAATAACTTGTAGTCATTGATAACTACTAATAGTCGAAATACCAATGTGGAAACTTCAGACATGATTTACTAATTGATTTAAAATCACATTGTTACACACGTAGGATATATTTGAAGTCACCAAAAAACTACATAAAATTTATAACTACAAAAATAAGATTTTTGGTAATGTTAATTTTGTGTATTGAAGTATACATGACTAATGAATAAATAAATATTCATTTTAAAAGGATAAAATAATATTTTTACTAAATTTCAAATAATTTTGATATCTTATAATATTTTTCATGATTTTATTTTCAGATTTAATACACAATCCATTGAATACCGCTTTGGATCATTCGTGTTTGGGCCTGTTGTAATGAGAATGTTCCATTTCTTAGATGCTCCAAATGATGCTTTAGAGGTATGACTAGTAACAATAATTAAAAGTAACAATAATGAACGATAATTTTGTTTTTGTACAACAAAATTATCGTTCATTATTGTTACTTTTAAAATAATGAAGTTTAGAATATATTTATAATTTTTTTTAATACATCATGACAATGAAGACTTGATTTAGCAAAAAGTTAAATCAAGGAAATTAGAAGTTGTTTGTATATCTTTTTTAATTTCTACTAGCTTGTATTTTCTTATTTCGGAAAAGAAATTTTAAAGGAAATATAAGATAGATTTTTTGTTCATTTTGTGGTGTTTGATGATGGAATATATTGGGTACTACCTTAATTATAATGTAGCCGACAAAGAATAGCCAACAACTACATGACGGTCTGAGCATTTTTATGCAGTAATCTGCAACATTCCAAGACCACAGCTAATACATTTAGTCTGGTTTGATGCAGCTGTGAAAGAAATGAGAAATGAGTGCTTGCTATTGGAATAAAAGAATTTCTATATAATTTCCTTAATATGTATTTAAATTAAATTCAAATCATTTAAATTAAAATTTCAAATTTTGATTATGACTAGAGATGAAATTGATCTTATCAATTAGATTTTGGTGTTTATACCTGTTTGATGATAGGGGCTAAATGGTCATTAGAATTGCTTGTAAACTAGGACTAGAAGATACTAGTTTTGAATCCTGACCATTTTTGACTTGAGTCAAATTAAATCACTCGCTTCATGCATTTGAGAGTTCAATTAAGTCATTGGTCCCCAGTGGTTATCCCCTCATTGATGACAATAGACATTAGCAGTCTCCATATGGTCCAAGTCTTTTAATTTGAAACAAAAATATTGTGACAGGTTATGCATCCACAGTGGGATGTGTTATAAATCTGACACAAGATCAGTGAAAATATCTCAAAAGTATATGTATAAATATATTTTTTTTTCATTATAAGTGAGAATTTATTTCTCAGCTTCTCAGAACACCCACAATCATTTATGGCTTTTTCCAATGACTTCCTTTTAAACTAATCTTTAATCAAAATTCACTTTTAAAATAAATTTAGAGTTTAGAATTGAACTGTAATTTGGACTTTTTGCAAAAGCATGAGTATAAAAGGTCACTGAAACACACCAAATTCAAGAAAATTTAACAGTACAATCTAAAACGTTTCCTGCTGAAATAATTTCCATTGTTGATGGCCAAGTCTAACAGAAATAACATTAAAATAATCTGTCAAAAAATGCATATTTATAATTGTTCTGGCTGTCAAAATCAACAGTGTGTATAAATTAAAAGTTCCCAAGTTGTAATGATTGATTGACATAATGACACAATAAAATTCTATTTCATTAAAGTGAAAAAAAATAATGATAAAAAAAAATTAAAACTATTTATTTACCAAAACAATGTTATTGACTGCTCTCTACGTCACTGCTTGTGATCTTTTGGACCAACATATCTTTAGGCACTACATGGGCTGCATAAGGATCCTATTTTACTACAATTGCTACATATTATTACATACATTAAATTTTTTCTAACACATCTAATTTCTCATACAAAAAGTGCTATTCATAAATTTTATAAGATGATTTTTAGCACTTTTTGAACCTTCCCATGTTAAAAGAAGTAAGAATTCATTGACCATCCTCATCCTTCCCATGAATTTTAGATACACAGCATCTACTTACATTATGAACAAATATTGAAAACAATTAAAAGAACACTTTTGTTAGCAATGATAAATTTTAATATTACTTATGCCAAAAAATCTTTTCATTTACATCTCTATATAATATTTTGATCAGTCCATAGGTTCAACAAACACTCAGTAAGTTACTGGAATATCTCTACTATGCATCACTTTCAATATCTCAATCTCATTTATTATAATAATAATGTTGGCTCCTTGTCAATCTCCACTCATCCAATAATGTCAACATGATTCTTGATGTGGCATGTAATTTATTTAAACACATTTATTGTTATTCATATAAAAAGAGTGTACATAAACTCATTTTTGCTTCTTTCAAATATTGGAATAGATTTGAATTTGCTTATTTTCATTTCCATACTTTTTTCTTTAGGTAATTTTTCATTTTCATTATTATTTCTGGCAAATCATCATCCACTAGAAGCACTAGGACTAGTCAGTCGTCAGGACAAATGAGGCATTCAATTTGATGATGAGTAATTTATCCATTCTTGCCCATATGCACAGATTTTAGAATCATTTCTACAATTTCACAAATACTGAATTTAGACAATTTCTTGGAATACTGTGGTGTTGCTATGTCCTTGTCTTATGCTACTTTGATAGATTTGGCTATAATCACTAGTCTAACAGATGTCAAACTCGTTGACAAATCAATGTATGCAATTTTATTTATTTGTACATTTTCTAAGTTTTTTAAATCGCAGTGCTCTTATCAACCCGCTACCCATGTCAGAGACCACAATCTATGTAAACACAGAGAACAAATTAAAATTATGATATATTAATCTTTGGTTAAAGGAATACAATATTTCAAGTTTGTTTTTTCCTTAAATTGTATATTGGATTATTTAGGTTTCAACTTTTTGAGGATATGTAATAGTTCTAATTGATGAAAAATGATGAGAGAGAAGCTGACAATAGAAAATAATGATGTTACAAAAACATAAACAGACAAAAGATATTTATTTTTATTATCTGTTTATCAATAGATATTTATTTCGTCCATTAATGTACAAATCTTTAGACAAGAAACCAAATTTAGAATCTCGTGAACAATTAATGATTATTATAAACAATGTTCATTTAGTTATATAATACTTTTAATATTTTTCAGTGTTTTGAAGATCCCGATAATAAAGGTTTTTTTGATCAACACATCTCATATCAGATATTACTCGATTTACTGTATAATCACGAAATGTATGATGAAATGTACAGAGTCTTTGATGTTGTGAAAGAACGTCAGTTGAACATGACCAAGTTTCCAAAGTATTCGGTTGTTCTCATATTGGGCGCATGCTACAAACAGGTGAAACTTAATTTAAATTTACTTTCTGAATAAGTGTAAGACTAGTGAAATGTGTCAGAGCAATATTTAACAATTTTTGTAATTAGTTGCCATTTTAGTATTACACCATTTTTGTCCATCTTTGTTCCTCATGCTCTTTACATTAAAAGAAACTACAGTAACACTACATGAAAAAAATCGTCTTGTTTGCTTAGATAATAATTATATAATAGATAATAATAATAATAATAATAATAATAGATAATAATACAGTTAAGGCGCTTAATTATAATGAAGCATTGTTTGATGGTAATAAAAATATTATCAATAAAGAATAAATTAAATTGGATTTGATATTTTATAGCTAATATATATCCTCTTTATTGTTTTATTTTTACAGAACACAAAGAAAAGTTATGACTATGCTCGGAAATTATGGACAGAGATACAAGAAGCTGGCACTATGCCATTAAGGAGAGCTTACACATTTTTTGCAGGTTTCTCTATACTTTTTCTTATTAGTTTATACTTTTTCTGACTAGAATTGTACATTACAATTTCTGTTTATAATATTTTTTGTCCTTACAATATTAATGCACGCTTTTTACATTTTATTGCTTTTGGAAATTCTGCAGTACAATGGTATATATAGTGGAAAAATCAAGAAAGGTTTACTTAAATTGATGTGAATCTAAAAAAGTAGTTTGAAGCAGAGTATTAAGGTCTGCTTCTTAAATTTAATGTGCAACTATTTCTTTAAGAAATGTTGAGAATCTGACAAAAATTGTAAGGAGACCTTTCACAGATGTATGGAGCCTCGGATTGCACCTTGTATATTTGTAATGTAAAATCGACAACATTAGACGAAAGTAACCTGTCGATTTGGTATGGTTTGATTTTTTTGTCGTCAAGCTTTAAACACATATGTTACACGCATTACTTAATAAAAAAAATAAAGATAGCAATAATGACATCATTATTTGCTATCATCTGTTAATCATTGATAATTCAGCTATTTATATATTTTGTCCAGACAAAATATATGACTAACAGTATTCATATGTATGAATGAGGAGAATTTTTTTTCTCATTAAAATACATAAATTTTTCATGATTTTAGAAAATATATAAATTGGGTTAATTTGTAATTGGCTTAGTAAGTTAATATATATTTAGTCCATGAGAGCTTATTCAAATTCTTCTTGCTTGTCTTTCTTGTCTTCTTGCAAATATTTAATATATGTGTTATAGTTTAGTTATATATCTTTAATTCTAAATTCCTATAACAGTAATATTATGGGAATCTAATTGAGGATCAATAATAGCATTGTAATGGTTGAGGTCATCTACGTTGACATGTACCTTTTTTTTTGCATGTACATAGACGTGTAGAAAAAAAAAATCAATAATTTACAAATATCAACAAATATTCTGCATTTAAATGGATAGAATGCGTTTTGATCGAACTTTGGATTTAGGCCATGACTGTGTAGTTAAACTTAAATTTCTAAGTCATTTTCTGAATGTGATATTATTATTTAAAATATATTGATAATATAATTTCCAATTATTTTAATACCATAAACCATCATTATCTAGTTATTTCAAATAAAATTTAGTAGAAACGCAAGTAAAACCTTTACATGTACTGATGTATTTTTTTAATTGAGTTGCAAACTTTTAAATTTTTGGAATATTTTATTTGGCTACGTTTTTTAATATTTATTCGACGAGATGTGAATGGCACTACAATGGCAACATGTTAGCCTTTAATGTGAAGTTGTAGTTTAATTATCAAATGATTAAGTATGGCTATGAAATTGTTACTGGGACTTATAGCTTTTGAATCAACATGCAAGAAATTCAACATGTTGTATATAATTCAAGGTTTAGATTTAGAATTTATAGATGTATATTTCAAAAGAAACTGGCAAATAGCATTGTTGTTGCTGATTATTATCTGGTATACAGGTTATGTTGGGGATAAAAAAAAATATCTTGATGATTGTTGTCATTTGCAGCTCTCGCTTTGAAACAAGGCGATCCACATGTCGCTATCGAAGTTCTGTCTTCATTGAGGTCACACTATGTAACCATAAGGAATATAAAAGTTAGTAACTATAAGTAGTACTAATAGTTTAAAAAACAATATGCTATGGTAACAATATCCTTAAATTATTTATTTATGGAAATTAAAAAGTTTATTTCAAATATTTCTATTAGTTCCTTATCAGGAAAAATGATCTAGAACTGAAAAACGTGTACAATATTTGAATATGAGTTTAATAAAAAATGTTTTGAATCACAGGCAGTAGCTTTGGCTGAAATGGGTAGGGTGGATGACGTTTTACCAATTTTAAGGGGTGTCCTTGAAATAGACAGTCCGGAAACAAATAATAAACACACATTTTTTAAGGATACTGTAAGTACTAATGCATTTCATGGATATAAGATTAATTGCTAATTTTATATATATGTTATTGTTTTTGAGATTCAATATGTTATAGATGTGGTATACACTAACATTTCACCTATGGCTTTAGCTGCATCGACATGTTAAATCTGCTCTTGGTTCTGATGCTGGTCATGTTCTCATTGTGTACATATATATTCCATTCTTCTGAATATCTATAGTGAAACATTGTTATATAATGTGTGTAATATGTTTTTAGAATTCTTACCTCACACCTAAAGTCACAGCCTGCAACGAACATACAATTTTGAAGCTTTTAATATTTTTTCATTTGGTTTTAATTTTTTTATTTAATATGGGGCAAATGCGCATGCAGCCTTTCGGAAAGTAAGCAGGTGATCACCGCCGCCCATGGACACCTGCAACTCCAGAGAAGTCAACAGTCAAAATCCCTCTTGTTGTAGTTCATTGAGAATACCGCTGATAATAAATCACTTCATAATTTTACTGTATGTGGCAGAAAATTGCTAAACGTAACTACGCCGGTATAATTCCAGTCATTAAGTTAGGGATGATGGTATTTTCAGTAAGCAGAACGATGATGGAGTCCACTGGCAGGAATAAGGTTTCAACAATTCTTCAGAGCGCACTCATAGTATGTGCTTTAAAGTATGCACGAGGATTCATTCTAAATAGGTCATTGGTTTAGCTGTGAAAATTTAGTAAACAGGAAGTTACAGATTTATAATATTAGTGGACATTTTTCATATTAGTTGACATTTTATACACTGGGTTAGTTTTTGGGGCTTAGTAACTATCTTTCTATGTATTTTAGTATGAAGATTTAGCATACAGTACTCATAGTTTCTTAAATGTTTTCTCCTTATGCACATTGCATAGACCGTGATAAATAATACAGACGAATTTCAGTCTTTCTTATGATAATTTTTGTGGCCCTGAATAAAATGTACGCTTCTTGCCATAATCGTTCAATAGATAATTACAATCATATTAATGTTATAAATATGGCGGTAACTCTATTTGTCTATATATTACATTTTCACAGCTAAATGTTGAAATGTTGAATCTGCTTTTGATGAAATAAAAGGCTGTAATGATTTTGATGAGATTTGGTGTAGTGTAGATATTTTGAACCTTAAGAAAAAATATAGGCTATTAGGAATATTAAATCAACTCCTAAAGAGATGAAATAAAAAACGAAAAAGGAAAATAAAAAGAAATATTTTAAATTACAATGGTAAATGATATTTTTACAGTAGATGCTAATTTTTAAATATAAACAGCAGTACAGGCTTGATTTTTATGAAACTTTTAAGTCATTTTAACTAGAAAATTAAATATGAGAAAATGTTGGCATTCAATGGCTCAAACAAACTTTATGGAGATTTAAAAAATCTTAAGGCGCAGGTTGCAATTAATTTCTTTTCTTCATTATTTCAGCATTTCTGGAAAATGAATACTCAAGGAGATAAAATTGAAATCATTTCCTTTTCAATTTTCTCTTCAAAATGGTTCTTTTTTTGGCGTTTATAGTCTTAATTCAATGTTTGTATGTAACAATGTTTAGTAGTTTGTATGTAACATTGTTGAATTTTTGCAAAATGAAATTGGAACTAAGAGTGTGTCTGATATTGGTAACCGAGATGAAGATCAGCATCTAGACCAAGATTAAAATCAGGATTGAGAATGATATTGGAAATGGCCATAAAATGGGATCAAAATAGAAGACAAGGAGATTTATTCTATATTTATGTAGATAAAGCCACAGGTGGAGACCCAATTAAATTAGAAATGTAAAAAAACAGTCATCTGATTACTAAGTGAACAAATACGATACTGTATGAAATAGTAAATTATAATTTTTTTGGGGGATTTATTTTTTACTATTAACCTTAGAAAAAATATTTGGATAGTTAGCTTGAATATAGTTCATATTTGCCCATTGAGAAAGCTTATATTTGTAAAATAGTACATTATTTATTTTTCTGTTTTGAAGATCACTCAAATTAGGACAGCTGTAGAAAAGTCGACCAGTGAAGATATCCAGAAAGAATTTAATGACATTGAGAAGGCACTAAGGGAAAGACAACTTATTGACGAACAGGTTTGTGTTATTTATTTTTTGAATATGTAAAATGTTTCTATTAGGCTATCTATTTCATATGTTTTAAATATAAGAATATATTATTGTTTACTTATGATCAATATGGCAAAAAATGTGTTTTTGATTTTCATAGATCACAAGTTTTTTTTCATGTTAAAAAAAATATAAAAAATAAATAGACAAGTGTGAGTTGAATTCGTGTGGAGAGGGTTATGATGAATATGTTATCTACCATGATTTTTTTTATATCTATTCTAAATTTTAAGTAAAAAAATGTCAAATGGATATTTTTATGCATAATATTTAGAGATGTTAGTACAAGTATACAAGTACAGATGTTAGTACAAGATTTTTCTTTAGTTCTTAAACATTTTATTATGGGGAGTATTTGGTGAATATATTTACATGATTATTGCAAAACTTTTAAATATAAGTACCTAATTATTAATAAATAATAATAACACAGAAAAGTTTTTAATGTGTGGTAAGTATAATACGTGTGTCATACACACAAATTGTATCCCATTATAAGTAAAAGAAAAATTGGTACTTTAATAAACTTATCTTAATACCTTACTTAATTTTGGAAAAAAAAGACATCTTAATTTTTGTATATTTCAAGTTAAGTTGAGAGAGTAAATAAGTGCTCTTGCGACGCGTGTACTGCACCAAAAGTGGAGCGACGCGGCTTAAAGTTTTATTTTGTCAGGGAACATGTGGATATTTAAAACATTAACGATTTGCTTGTAATTCAAAAGATTAAATAGGTAATGCCAATGTAATATATTATAGAGACATTTTTAAGGGTAAAGTATTATTTTATGGCGAACACATTAAAGACCAGGTAAATTGTACCTGTATATTGGTCATAACCCATGGAGACAAATCTGGGTAATAAGTCAGCAAGTTCTTTAAAGATTTTATCGTGGTGGCTAAGGATCAAACCCAGATCTTTGTAGGACCGAAGCAAGCCGGTATTTCTTCGGCTTATGGAGGGTCATCAATTGAAGGTCAAGAAAGTTATAACTTTAAGAACATATTGTATGGAAATATTTCATTCTGTAAACATAGATAAAGCATTTAAGAATTGTCTAATATCCTAGCTCAATATGTGCTTCACTTTTATGAAAATAAATATTTTTGCAGACATTGGACCAGCTTTTGAATTCTGAAATAACAACAAAAAAGGTTCTGCCCGTTGTTCGTTCAACACCACCCGTTAGAAGACAGTTTGTACAACATAATGAAAGATATATGTCTTAGTCTGTAATATAATTAGAAATAAATTAAGATGTTTAGAATTGTTTCTCTTATTTAATATATCATTTTAAGGTTTTTTAGATATCATCCAAATGATAATTTTGATTAAGTGGCGTTAATTACAAAAACACGTTCACCATGGGTGGTTCATAAAAAATAAGAGTTTTGCCATCGTCGCTAAATGGCGCATTCTTTTTTTTTGTTTCTGGTGGCATGATATGTACGAATTCTATTGACAACGTTGGGTTGTTGCTGAATCGCAGTTGGCGTGTTTTTGAAAAATGGTGCCCCCTAATATCGTCATGGCGTCCAATTACAATAGAGAAGTTAAAACAATATGGTTTAAAGAGTAAACTAATACGACTTGATAATAGAGGAGAATTGACATGTAACATATATTGAAACTTTTTTGTAAACAGAAAACAAGTACATATTTTACAATATACAAAATTTCCTAGTACATTTAAAGTACGAATTGTACATTATTGAATAAAGTAAAAATAAAATTTATAGATACAAACTTCTTAAAATATTTTTGCGGAGATGCAATATATCATTCAGTATATGAGTTAAATAGATAGTAACAAATACAAATTAAGGCAAAGTATGTACTGGGGTTTGAAACAAAAATGATTGGTTGAAAACTAAGAATGTTTGGTTTTTAATCATGGGTATAGAGCGAAGTCACTGAAAATGATTGAATACAAAATATTCAATCAAAATAAACTTCAGTCTATAGACTGAAATCCATTAACAAATAATATAATTACATTAAGAGATGTCTTGATGAAAAAAAATTAAATGTTAAAATAATAATGTAAAAAATAATGTTTTACAAAAAATTTAAAAATCATATTAACATTCTTCTTGACCTGTATAAATGAAGAAAAAAAAAACAAAAATTGGAAATATAATTATCAACGAAAATGATGTAAGAATTGAATCAGGTAGTGAAAAATAGTAGAAAGTAATACTACGAATGAGATAAGAAACAAAGGAGAGAAGAGAAATGTAAATTAAAAAAATGAAAAAAGAACGAGATTAAGGGGAATAATTCAAAGGTAATTTATACAAGACATCTATTAATAGAGAATAAAAATTTTATAACAGTTGACCAAAGAATTAAAAAATCCCAATGATTAATAATATCCTTTTTATCTAGAAGTAAATAGAATTGAAGTACATTAAAAAAATTTAAATATAAACTGAAACAAGTTTACCAAAAATGGGTAGTTCGTATTTTATAAAGAAAATGGAACAAAATAAGATACATTTCGTTCCGAGGGATTTTTAGTATGCAATTATGAAAATTCTAAACATAATAAATATCTTCGTAGTAAATATCTTCGGGCGTCGTGCATTAATTACCATGTTTAATGCACGACACCCGAATGTTAAAAAAAAAACACCGTTTTTTTAACATTCGGAAACTTCTACTCATGATCTGTGAATAGGACCCCCCCCATGTGATTTCTACAATATTTTTTTACTCAATTTGTTCAATATTAGGAAACAATTGTTCAACATGTTCAATAATAAGTTATCCATATTATTTAAGTAGAGATAAAAGACTTAAGTTGTCATAGTATTTATGTGAAATATAAGCTTTAAATTTGCCTTCCCTTTGTATTGAGAATGTGTAAGTCTCGGCAATTAGACTTTCGAATAGTCTAAATATGAGCAAAAATAAATTTGTGAGTACCTACAAAGGGTTAAAAAATTATTAAAAAAAAAATATAATTTAAAAATAGTGTTCCAAGTGATATTGTGAAGATTAAAAATTTACATTAAAGTAGGTTTTATGACTTCTAATGTTGATTCGAAAATTAAGACAATGAAGATGTAGATTAAGGGATGGATCGCACAACTATAGATAGTTCCACCTTTTGGCTACCGTACGTCCATGAAGTTTTATGTTGACTAACAACTTTGAAATACTCTTGTCCTCCGTACATGAACCGAGATTAGTAGTCAGTGCTATTATTATTATACAAATGAAACGGTGTAGTTTGTGTTTCGGAAATCAACGAAGTAATAAGTGGAACAACGAAATAAAGTGCCACAGTGTACATATTACGTCGATTATAATGAAAACATCCTAGCAGTAGTAAGTATAGGACCCCCATTGTAGAAAGGATATTATATATAAATCTACATACATAAATAAAATTGTCTGTCTATGATTTCAAAACCACTACGTTTTATTAAGTATAAAGTTATTTATACGTATGAAAGATCCACACAATCTTTTCAAAATATTATGTTTATCTGCTTGCCTATTTATTTGTCCGGGGTATCTTCAGAACAACAGATCACAGAAATAAAACTCTACGTCTGCGCGGCCGCCGCACTTCATTATTTGTGCTCACGGACTTGTCATTTAGAATGTCCTTGAATCATTTAGAACAAAAAAGTCGTAAACATGTCACGTTTGACATAAACAAATAAGATTTATTGCTCCTAGAAATAGATGTAAACACTGATGGAGGCAAAGGCAATGTGCGCGGGGCGGTTTGTTTATACTCGGAGAATTCTATTCTCCAATAGTTTTTTATAGGGCAATCATTTTGCAATTCTATTTTTTACTGGCGAGCGTAGTTCGTGACACAGACGAAAATTGTTCACCTAAAGCAATAAGGCGGTGGGATAATAAGTGTTTGTTTATGGACATTCTTAATTATCCCAAAACATTAACTTTTCTTAGGTTGAATCTAAAGATTAAAGGGTCTATACCTATTGTCACGTGGTCAACTTTGTAAACGCCAAATTGTCTCTATACACATACACAGTCACACAACTATAGACAGTTCCACTTTTGGCCATCACACATCCCTGAAGTCTTACATTTTACGAATGCAATCATGATGCGTCAAAAGATGTTAATAATATCTAAACACCTGATGAATCTTGGATCTATGCGTATGACCCCGAAACTAAACAACAAACAACCGGTGGGTGTTCCAAGATGTGCCGAACCCAACAAAAGTGATTTGTCAAAAGCACTTTGAAGCTAATTATTGCCTGTTTTTGGTATAAATGGACATGTGGTTACAGGGCTACTCGAGAATCTTAAAGCGGTGAATTCGGAGTGGTACACACGACCATTTGTTTGCTCGAAGTCTTTCAAGAAATAAGAAAGAACGATCGACAATCCAGAATGATTCTTCATCATGATACTGCTAGCTGTCACACGTCGGCCGAAACAACTCGGTTTTTGGAAGATCAAAACATCGAATTGACGGATCATCCGCCGTACAGCTCCGATTTAGTACGCAATAATTTCTATTTATTCCCAAATGCGAAGAATAAATCACGTGGTCAACGTTTTTCGAGCCGCGAAGAGGTCGTTGATGCTTTCAAAATGCATACGAGCACAAAAAGTCCTTCGAAAATTGATTTCGGCGTATGCAAAAGTGCATCGATCATCATGGCGAATATTTTGAAAAGCGATAAAACCATATTATGTTATAGGTGTTTGTGTCTTCTTGATATTGTGGACACATAGCAGCCTTTGCATTATCCCATCGGCTGTCAGCTTTGCCACGGCACCGTTGTTGTTGGCCCGCGATTTTCACGCCTCGCCGCGCCGTGCGCCCGAGACGCAAACAATTTAATTTTTCGCTTAGAATTTGTACTAGGACCCCACAGATATTGTACATTTTAGAAATTTTCTCAAAATTTTTTATTTTTACAAGAGAACATTACAGAAAAAAAAAAGTGTTTAATAAAGGATATACGAAGTTAAATTCAGAAAATTGTAACTTCTAACCTTTTGCTAAATTACAAATAAATAAAAGAACATTTTTATTTGTATTCATATTTTATTTATTCACAACTAGTTTACAATAATAGTCAATAGAAACAGAGGCACTAAATCAAGAGAAATATTAAAAAAAAAAGATAAAAAAGATGTTAAGAGATCGCAGATCAGGTAAACTTTTATTGTCGGATCCGTTTTTTTATCTTCAAGTGGAGTAATTTGTTATTTAAACTTTCGTCCATTTATTGCAGAATCTGAAAAATAAGCATTACTAAATTTTGTTATTTATTTTGTGAAAAATAAAATAATCGAATACATGCGAAAAAACCGTGACAATCAAAAGAATATCAAGACGATTTTTTTTTAATTCGTGCAAAAAAAGTATTTTTGTGAAAAGTTGGATAATCGTTTTGCATAAATGCATAGAATTTTTTGTAGAAAAATGTTTTAAAATAGTTTCTTGAAAAACGGTGTTATTTAGCGTTATGTAGTTTCCTGAATTAGTTTTTCTGATGGAAAATAATTTATTAAATACACTTTCAGAGTTCAACAAAAAGATATACCTCGAAAGCCATTTCTACTAAAGTTGCTGTAAAGCAAATTTGAATTTTACAATTAGTTAAAAAGATTAGTCGTTGTGAATATGAAAAATCTACCAACAGTTATACGTACCGCACTGGCATATCTAAATAAATACAATATTAAAATCAATACTAAGTATTCTAATTTTACAATCAACTTACCGTCCGCGGGTTGCCAGCATAGCCTAAGTTTTTCTTATTTATTCCAATTATTGGGTGGGTATATTTTTTGTTATTTCAAAAATTAAATTTTCTGATACAATGTCCTATCATAAAAAAATAATACGTCTATCTTCAAGATGCAAGCTATCTCTTTGCAAAATGTCATAAATCCGGTCAATTATTTAATCATAAGAATATAATAAACATACTACTTATTGCTTTGAACTTTTGCCGGTGGCTCCGCCCTCTCGACAAAGTTTATTTTAGTAGTAGCTATCACATCGCCGCACCCGCGCTCGCTCGTACCGCGTGTTCCCGCCTTCGGTCACACCTCATTCTTGGTTTATTCCGGTCTAGTTTCGTTTTTAAGTAAGTTAAATTTAAAGTTTTTAATATTGTCAATACATAGAAAGAAAAACTGGATATTTCCGCGAAATTGGTGGAATTATAATAAATTTTAGTAAATTTTATTAAATTTTTAAACGTGGAACTCTAAAAATAAGAAAGGCAACATTGTTTTCCTTGGCTTAAGCTATTACGAGCCGAATTTTAATCAAATCGCTTAAATTATGAAGGTGCTTATTAATTTCGAAAATTCAATCACGGAACTATATATAAGCCACTTTAAACGCTTTCTCTGTGCTAATAAGAACAACTTGTGTAAATTTCAATGAAATTGATAAGAGTTTTTAGTGATAGTCAAGAAAGCCTAAAATATGTATGGCGCATGTTTAACTTATAGCTTTTTCTACATTAAATTTTATTTAAATCAATTAAAGTATAAGAGTTCGTAGTAATTTTCACGAAATCCTTAAAATATGTCTTATATATGCGTATCTTTTCATAAATTTTCAACTATATTGCAAATTTTATTGAAATGGATATAATTATATGGATTTTTAGTAATTCACATAGAACCCTAAAAAAACATCGTATCTCTACATTAATTTTTATTTATCTTTATACCAAGTTTTATTGTAATATGTAAAACAAAATGGGGTTTTAATTAATTTTACAGAACCCTAAAAAATGTATAGTACATCCTCTCATTGGTTTTCAGTTAGCTCGATACTAAATTTCATCGAAGTCGCTTACATAATAACTGGGGATTTACCTTTCGGTTTGGCGTTTGTCTGTGTTAGGTACTTTCAAAATTCAGCCGTTCTTCAAGGGCTAAAAGCCTATCAAAGTATCGCACGCGGTGTTGCGTCATATACGTATGTGCTATTTGTGTTTTTCCGATGGTATTTGATGTGAGAATAAGTGTCGTGTGGTTCATTGTTTAAAAACGATTAACGCATAAGAAATAAATACTTAATATTTATCGACCAATGCGGTATATCTAACCAAAATTATTTAATAGTTTTTGTTTGATGTTTGTAGTTATAGGTAAACGCCAAGTAATAAGCAAATAACCGTTTTAGTTCAGAATTTTTTGAAATTATGTTTGTGATGTGATTTAAAGAATAAAGAAAAACAATAGTTTTTTTTATAAAGTTAATGTTACTATGATATATTCTATGTTCTATTTCTATATTTTTCTGAAGCTTCCATTTAATTTGCAATGCTCTTACATGGCTGTAACTAAGTTATACTTTACAAATCTTGCAAGTCAAATTTGACCCACTTTCTTGTGTCCGATTGAGCTGAAATTTGGCATAGGTATATAAGTTTATTGAAAATGCAATAATATTGGACCATGGAGCTGATTAATGGTGCGGGAAGGTGTTCATAGAATCCGCATTCTTGCGAATGTAATCGTATTGGGTGTGGACTCATTAAATATATGTCTCAATTAGCAATTGATTGATACACAAAAAAAGTACAGTCGGTGAAAAAAGCTAGTAAAGTTGAACAAATATCAGTTATCTTAAGATTTTGTAATACATAATAATAGACATAATAGAAGAACACTTTATCGGATTTCTTGCTGTCTCTAAAACAAATTGAGTGTATTTGTTTAATGCAATACTAGGAGAGCTAAAAAATAATGGTTTAGATATTCAAAATTGTCGCGGCCAAGGGTACGACAACGGTGTAAATATGGTTGACATAATTGGGGAGTTAAAACTCGGATATTAAATATTAATTCCAGGGCATTTTTTACATCTTGTGGTTGTCACAGCTGGAATCTGTTGTTGTTAGACGCAGCTAGTTCATAATAATAATAATAATATAAACTCACGCCTATTTCCTAGAATGGTAGGCAGAGACTATAGATTTCATTATGTTACGATCTTTGCACACCTCTTTTGTCTCACTGACGATTTTGGGTGCTTAAAATTTGGCCTTTTTTATTATGCCACCAAGATGGTCTGCATAGGATTTTCTAGGGCGACCCTTGCCAACCTTTCTATCACAAATATTCGTTCTATAGATTTGTTTCGTCAGTGTACTTTAATTCATACTTTCCAGACGGCCAAACCACCGCAACATACCTTTTTCTATTCCAGTCACTACATTTTCCTTCAAACCACACCACTCTCTAACATCATTGTTTCTACATCTATCTTTCCGAGATGCTCCACATATAGTACTCAGCTATCGCATTTCCACTGCATTGATCCTACTTTTATTTTTCGTATGCTATACCCAGGTTTCACTAGCATACATAAGCGTAGGGTTTAGGCCCCATTATGGATAGCCAAGCACGCTTGTCGTGAGACACGCTTTTAATATTCATAAAAGCCAGCAAGGCCCCATTCGCCTTATTTCCCGCATTCACTCCTCTTTCGATATCTCTGTCATGTTTACTATAATTTGTAAACAGACTACCCAACTCTTTTACTTGTTCGATGTTCTCACCTTCTATAAGTATATCGCATTCAGTTGTGCTTTCGCCCTTTTTAAACACTATTACCTTAGTCTTACAAACATTTACTTTCATGCCCCTTTTCTTAACAGAATCATTCATTTTATTTACCATCTCCTGCAGCCCACGCGCCGATGGCTCAAGGATTACTTGGATTACAAGGATTACAAGGATGGTCGTCGGCGTACAGGAGACATTTGACAGACAGCTCATCCATCCTTAGTACAACTCATACTCTTTCCAATCGTACAGACAGCTATCCATGAATAGGTTGAATAGCCACGGTCAAGCTACACATCCCTGTTGGACACTCCTGCGGATTTCAAAGCAGTCAGTACATGCCCCATTTATTCTGACGCAAGCACTGGAGAACTTTTATAGGGATTTCAGTGCCTGTATCAATCCGCTATTCACACCATGCATGGATTAGGTTCTCCAAATATAATTTCTTTTCACTCTATCATAAGACTTTTCCAGATCTATGAAAATACAGGAAACCCTTTGGCCGCTGGCCAAAAACTTTTCTGCAATGTTTCGCAGACAAAAAATTTGATCCGTACACCCCATTCCTTTTCCAAATCCCGCTTGTACGTCCTAAATTTTGTTTTCAGTCTCATTCACAACTCTTTTGATAATGATTTTCGCGTACAGTTTGCCAACGACACTGAGGAGGCTTATAGGGCGGTAATTTGTGCAAATCTGCGGTGGTGAGCCTTCCCTTTATAGATGGGTACAATGATTGCTTTACACCAGTCATTAGGTACCTATGGCTTTTGTTAAAGTACCCTATGGCTTTTTCAGCATTTATCAAAGAGCTGGTACAGGAGGTTTGTCACTATACCTCCGCCGCCCCTCAGCATCTCTAATGAAACTATCATATCCGGCAGCTGTTCCAACTTTCATACATTTTAGTGCTTTCATAATTTCATCCATCGTGATTTCACTTTCATTTCCATCATCAGTCATTTACTCAGTTGCAGTAGTATTGTCATCTACAACTGTATCCTCAAATAAAAAAACGCTTTCGAAATAATTCTTCCAGCGTTCTTCTAAATTATTTTCCTCATTCAGTAAATGTCCATCATCGTCTCTAATCACATGTATAAATGATGTCTCGGAATTATTCCAGGCCCTTTTCACCATACGCCAAAAGAGTTTTTGGTTTGCCCGGAAGTTATCCGAGAATCTCCTACCATAGCTTTCTTATATTTCATTCTTTTTTCTTTTTACACATTCTTTAGCTCTCAGTTTTGCATCCTTATACGTGCTTTCAGCGTCTTTTAGATTATCTTTCAAGACAATACATGAAAATATTGCTGGAATTGTCACAGCATTGTAGTTTTGGAATCCTCTGCGTGATACATTTTCTAAATTTTACCAACCGTTTATCATTCACTGGAACACACTTTATAACATTTGTTAAATTTCTTTTAACTGGTAGCTTAAAAAATGCTGGTAGATCGGTGTGGTCGGATTTTAATTTATTGATAATATATTTCTGAAGTGGTTTGACATTTGTATAAATATTATCAAGATATGTCTTAGAGACAGACGTGATTCTTGTAGGCTTCAAAACAGGTTTGACAGATTGTGACACTCAAAGAACTCCAGAATTCTACGACTGTGATTGGTAAGATCTAATAGCTTTTTCTGATAATTTTTTACATCCTAATTATTCGAAAATAAATAAGAAGCACCTTCGCGAATTCTAAACAAAATTCTAACTCATGAAGCGATATAAGAAAAATTTAAATTTTTAATTCGGTATAGGGTGTGTTGGGATATAAGGTCTTTATTTTTATCCAAAACATTTTCCTAATAGCGACTGTGTCCAAACGTCTGTTTTCTAGCCCTATTTCCAGACAACAAATGTCTAGACATCTAACATAGAAATTTCATGAACGCAAATAACAAGGTCGAGTTTCGACACAGGCTATATGAAGTTTATTTACACAATTGTGCAAAGTTTTCACATGACAGATCCAGTCAAAACTTACTCAGATTTATTTATACGTAAGTTTACATAATGTCATGGCAATTCAATTTATACATTTTACATTACATTTATACATTAGCTATTTATTACGGTTACTGACCGTTTCATATATCTTTGCCGCTGTTTGTAAGTTGTTGGCGACAATGATTAATGAAAATTAATATATATAAAATAATAAATTAGTGATCGTTAATGAAAATTTAACTAATTAATAACAATTAAAATTTGTTAATTTATTGTTTTTGTAAACATTCTATATTTGTATTAATTCTCACTGTCATCAACTTTACAAGTCATTAGGAAAATTGTATGAAATATATGTATAAACAATATTTAGTGTTTGTGTGTGTTAAAGAGAATACAAGGAATAATGAGATAAATTGTAAGAAACGTAAATCGAATTCGTGTCTCAGCATTTTGTGTCATATTTTATGTTTTTATATTTCATATATTTATACAACAATATTCAAAAATACATATTGCTAATTATTTTCATATGGATATGAAAATATTTAATATTAATAATAATATTATTTTATATATTACATATATTATAATGATAAGAAAAATAAAAAAATATAAAAAAAATATTAAATATAATTATTTTCTTATGAAAAAATATGAAACCTAATGCTATCACACAGAATGAGTATTTTAAAAAAACATTACATACACTTAGCGTCAATACATGATATATACAAACTTAAATATTATTCACTATTTTGGATCAAAATTTAATTATATGAAGATGTATTTGGATGTGTGTATGATGACTTATACATAAGAGTTCAAATGGTTTTCGATGAAAGGAAACGTTTACGAATATATCAGGCCTGCATCTTGTACATAACTAATTTAAAAACCCGATGAATAAGATAAAGCATTTTGATTATAATTTTGGCGTATTTTAACTTAGTTTTTTTTTGCACAAAGCTATGTGTGTCAGCTCCAACGCACGACTGGAGTTTACTCCTTAAGAACGATTATAAAATATATAAATTAGGGAATAAGGGTAAATGAATGCATTTTTTATATTACTTAAAGCATGCATGATACATCTATTTATATTAATTATACAATGAATTCGTTAAAATACATAACAAAACCATGAAGACATAAACAATGATAATTTTAAGTAATAAAATTTTAAGCAAGATTGACTTAATTCACCATTTACGTCATCTTGCGTTGTATTTATTCCAGGAACAATATCGACATCATTGAGTACTGAGACAATTGGTTTGTGATAACCAAAATATGATACATGGACGTCCGAAAATATATGCGCGATTAATAGTGAAAACATCGCATCAATAGCATATCTAGTTGTTCCCAGTGTCCTATCAGAATAATTTATAATTTGAGATCAAAACTCTGCAAGTTGACAGTTTTTTATTTATTAACATTAAATGCATAAAGTATATAGATATAGTTATGTCGGCGCTATACTTTACATATAGTGCTAGGGGATGCGCAAGATAAGTTGCGCATGAATATGAAGACTATACACGTGTATAGTCTCCATAAACACGAGACTGACCTGAACGTAACGTAACGTAACGCTAAATTTGATTTTACTCCCCATGATTTTTCATACCCCGCGTTTATATATGAAGAATCGATTCTTAAGGAATAAACTCCAAAAAAGTATATACAACTAATCTCGGATTATAAGGTTTTCCATTACTATTTTGTTATTAAGTTATCTCTTATTGTAGATTTGATTTGTTATTGACAGTTAACAAGTTTTGGAACGAACATAATATTAAATAATGCTTTGTACAAAAAAAAAATACTACAAAAATTGCAATTATATTATTTTTCTAATGATAAATACATTTTTATTCGATTTTGTAAGAAATGCAAAAGTGCAGGCCAGATATGAAACGACTCTTTTAATATACAAATAGAATATGTTCTAAATTAACGCGTAATACTTATTATACCTGTTTTTATCCCGATATGTATAAGGATAGCATTTTCTGCAGGAGAAACCTCGGGACCTATAATCGATAATGAATGATCGGGATCAAAGGAGGGGTGATATTAGAATAGAGAGCGGCCTTGGAATCTGGAGTGAGATTGTAGATTCAAAAGACAGATACCGCGATCAAAAATAAAAGAGAGACTAAGGTCCGAATTGAGAGTTTCAAATTTAGAATTGCATAAATTTAGAAAAAAGGAAAAGCAGAAATTTATGTGCAAATCCACCTTGATCTTTTGTCGGGTTACTTCATTTTGTAATTATTTTGTATTGATTATTAGGTTTTATTTTATGTAATTAAAAAGGAGCTGCCCTTAAGTTTCTTGCTCGTTCTTCTTTAGAAATAAGTACCCTTCGAAGGAGTAGCAAAGAGAAGATTCAAAAAATACTGTATAGTATTTTCAATGGTAGATGAGGATCTATGAAATAAAGATGTTGCGAATTTCAATTTCAACTAGGATTGGATTCGAAAACGAGACCAGAATCGATATCGAAAGCGGAACCGAGGTTGAAATTTAGTACCCGATCCGGATTAGCGTCATTGACAGCAAAATTGTTAAAAAAAAAGTCATCATTGTGAGTCCACGCGTGCACAATCGCGGGTGGACAGTTATTAAATAAATAAACACCGGTTAACTTGACGTAAATTAATCATCCATTAGTACTTTTAATAGTTTGTAGAGCCATCACCCACAGGAAGTAAATGTTGCCATGAAGTGAGTGAAATCGACGGTCGGGGATAATGGAAAAGTCGTTTAGGGGTATCTGTTTCCCGACTAAACATTGTTCTAATTAGCGGGCCGCCCATTGCCGGGGCGAAATGTTTGCTCGATAGCAAGGAGAGCGCTCTAGTTTCATTGCTGTAAAAATAAAGACATTTGTTTTGTGATTTGCGTCAGACATTTCCAGACGTTCCGTTTGACAAATTACGGATATATCGAATCTTCGACCGATATAAAGCATCATGAAAATGAAATATTTATGAAGAGTTGAAACTATTTATACGGATATTATCAAATTGATATTTTGATTAATTAAACTCTTCAGCACTGGGCGTGAAGTTCTAGCTGAATGCAGTTTAACAGTGTCAATAAAGCGGTGTTGAGGATTTCCGTGAAACCTCTCTTACATAGAGGTTTTGTTATTATGCTGAATGAATTTTAGCGTTAAATTATGCCGACATTGGGGTTTTTAAATTTGTATATGCGCTAAAGTTACACTGATCAAGCGCTGATCGTTAAGGTTCGAGCTTCGTGTCTTCTGTTTGGCAGATGGTTGTGTTATCAATGCAATGTATGCAATCACGAATGAGTATTCGCTCATGTATATATCATGTATACATGTGCACAAAATCCGTGTGTGAACAAGCATTTATATGCAGTCTTGCGGTTAAAGCGATTCTATAAATTTAATAAGTTTTTTCTTCAAATTTACACAAGAAAAGCTCACATTTGCCGGAACTTCTTTAGTAATGTCCTAAAATAAGATACACTAGATAAATCATAGAGCTTATAGCAGTCTCGATTCTCCGACGTCGAATTCTAACAGAAAGTAATGTCGTTTAAGCTCAAGCGAGAAAACAGAAGGATTTGGGCTATATCCGCACATAAACATTGGTTAGGTGAAGGATCAAAGTTTAAAACGCAAGACGTGACGACACTCTGCGGAATTATTTAGGGACTAGCACCAGCCGAAAATGTAGTGGTACTAAAGTTAGTAGGGAATGCGGTATATGATATATTTTGCTACATACCTCACCAATAGTAGACGTCTATAAAAGTCTTATCTTTTTAGGCATCATCTATAAATACAAGATGCATGAACATTTTATGTGGCCTTAGATGTTTTAATTGTTTAATCTTGTGGATTTCAATTTTAACGAATAATTCTTCATATCATTATGAAGAAGATTCATATCTTTCATAATATTAATTGAATTTTAATGGCTATATAAAGTAAATATTTGTTCCAAAAATATTCATTATATATATATCTGGAAGCCATAATATATCGATTAAAGTCAATTAAGAATTAACATTGAGATGGCCACTGTCAATAGTTTTACAAGGCCCAACATTTACTTAAAACTAACTTCTGCCCGCGCTTAACCTGTGTGGTATAGAATAATCTTTTTTATATTGTTATTAAATGACCCTATGAGGGGTTGGAAACTGAGATCAAATCAAAGGAAAAAAATCGAAAAGCATAAGGCGTGTATTCTGACGTACAAAGTCACAATGAATAGCTCCGAAACCAGTTGATCGCTTGTTGTTGATAGCACTTGATTTGTGAACAGCCCAATTGCAGAAATAAAGTTTCCACTCCTGCGCGCCGTACTTTACCGTTTATACTTGCCGACTGGCCTTCCAGAAACGTTTGGAACCATCAGGAAAACCAAATCGTAAATATGTAATGTTTGAGATAAACAAATAAGAACTATTATTTCCAGAAAATTCCACCCTACAAAACAAATTCATTTAAAATTAAATTGCAAATACACATCAAAAGCGCCGATAGAGGCAAAAGTCGGCGAGCGAGGCGCGTGCGTGCGTGGAGGGCTTGTTTATTTAGAGAATTCTATTTTCAAATATTTTTTTTATATTCATTTTTAGCTTGAGAATACAGTTGGTAATAGTATTGATTATTATTGCTACAAATCCCCATCCCGGTTCTATTACTCTCAGTTTTAATCCCACCATTGCTCCTCTTCATGATTTTTTTTATAGTCGTGGAGTAAAGGAGCAGGCAAGCTATCTGAGAGTAAATGGTCATCTGCGCCTATGGACACTTCTAATTCCAGAGCAATCGCTGATGTGTTGCTGGCTTTTTGGAAGGGAATAAGGTAACTAATGGAGGGAGGATCGGGATGATGGAGAGGGAGTGGGAGGAGTATGCCTTCGGGACTCTTACTTAGTGGCCGAAACGTAACAGCGGAAGCTGCTACTTCACATCCGTATTCTGGGAGAGTGTGGTATTTCACCGGTCGAGCTGACCCATTATTGTGCCGTAGCCAAAAATCTCGTTCATGATCCTGATTTGACCGCTGCCGCACATTCGATTTCGATCTCGGCGCCGTTCTCAATTTGGATCTCGCCACTGCTTTTCTTCTTCTGCCGTCGGTCACAATTCAGATTTCACGGTTCCAGGAAACAAAGATTTGTATATGAAAATGGAATACAGGTCATCTACTCCGAGATAGTTGTAGATAGATAGATAAGGTTATTAAGGTTCATGCTTGCATTCTGTGAAAGTAATTTTTGCTTCAGCCAAGTTGACTAAAGCGTAGCCCTACTACACTACTATTGAGAAGAAGTATCATCTGCTTGTCTTAAATTATCGAATAATTTTTTTCCCTCCTCCTTGGCATGGTGGCCACGGCTCTTGTACATCCATCTCACACCTAAGAATTATATTCATTCTCCTTTCAATTTTATTCGTCTATTTCATATTGCTGGTCGGGATTTATTTTATTTAATTTTTTTTTATTTTATTTTTCGCTTAAATTATTATTTAAGGCTTATTTTATTATCTACTAATATTATACTGAAAACTTGTTGTTATTTAAATTTCGAGGCATATTTTTCATTTAATTTATTTAAATGTGTTTTTGTACCTTCTAATTTACAGTTATTATATAATATCCTTGCATAATTTTATCCTATCCTTTTTCTTTTACATAACCATATCCCATATTTCATTCATATTACATTTCCATTATTATACACTTATTTATTTTACGATGACCGAAACATATTATTAATTATATTAAAAGACAATTTTTTCACTGTCTTTCTTGTGGAAATGTTATTTTTCCTTTTGAACTTATTCTTTTTCGTCAAGTAGATTAAAACATTCCTTAATTATTATTTTAATCATTTTTTTTCATAAAAATAAAACAAATGAACATTTAGTATATTTGCCTTTAATAGTTAAAAACCTTCTTTATACAGTCCAATTAAAATAAAAACGGTTAACGTACAATGAATACAACTAAATGTAAGTAATAAAACATGAGTAAGTAGGCATTCGGTGCTCGGGAAAAATACGCGCCAATGATTCCATCAAACAGTCAACAAGATATATAAATACTTCTCGACACATTACAGATTCTCAAAGCGTGACGTTTTCGCTGTGACGTCATAGAGTCGTCTGACGGCCGACAAAGAGAATTTACGTCACGTCGAGTAATAAATATCTACATCTTCAGTGGCAATAGAATTCGATTTTAGAGTATCTCAAATTAAGTCCATCAGATTGAGGATTCCATTTTACCGCCGTCGGTAGATACGTAAAAGTTCATAGTTAACAGTTCGCGAAGCGCAAGACGAGCGTGAGATAAGGCGAAGGCGGAGTGGTGCAGGAAACAGGTTGCATTAGAACCAGCAGTTCACGGGTTCGGCTTTCGACTGCGAGGTGATAGGATCGAAGAGTTTTTGACTCGAGACGAATCAAACCACGCACTGTGCGCTTCAGAGAGCGCATTGTACCGTCGTTCGCGAAAAGTTGTCATCGTGATAATGGTCGTCGGTACCAGGTCCAAAGGTCCAAAGCCGTCAATCTGAAGCATGAAGAAGGTAAGAAACCTCAGAAATATGGTGATAAAAATACCTCTGAAAAATTGACACAACAATATATACGTATGTTAAAAATTATATAACATTTAGAAAGAAAAGTCTGATCTGAATGTAATTAAGTATCAATCATAATTCGTTGGTCAATTATTATTGCTTTGAAAATCTACATGCATAATTAGACAAATGTAAGGTATACTTCATCAAACAGCTATCATACGTTGTAGATCATGTATCTCGTAAGTAATAATGTTCCCAATAGGCAATTTCCTTCAGGGATTGTTGAAAAGTTTATATCACCCCTTAACTGCTGAAAACGAGAGGAGATTTGTGATGTAATATGTAAGGCGGTTAGGCGGAAAAACTTTTGTTTTATTGGTATCGTTCCATATTAATCATTTACGAGTTTTTTGATGTCTGGTGTGGATATTCTTATAATGATACTTATAACGTGATTTTTTATTAGTTTACGCAGTTTTTGAGCTAATATAGTTACAACAATAGAACAAACTAATGAGGCGTCTTTGGGAGACCCGGTTGAAACGAAGTTCCTTTTGCTATGTGTAAATATATTTTACGAATTATTATTAATTAATTAATAATAATAATATATTAATTAAAACGTTTGAAAGTAATTAAATAAATAATAATAATAATATAAGTGAATAAATGGTAAGAAATATTTGTAAGTTTTAAATGAGCACTTTGTTAGGTATTGTCGTGCTACCGCCACGTCGTCGTCAGTTTCGGCTTCTTTAGTTTATTGTCTGGAGATGGCATGGATCGCATTTATCTATTCTGATAGAGAAACGCTAAAACAGAACAGTGGAAAGAGAATGGGAAAGAGAAAGGAACATACCGCGTGATAAGCGGCCTGGTCTCACTCACTGCGGGCGCGCCCTCTTTTTTTCTCCGTTTTGGTCCAATGTCTTGATCGCTGACTTGACAAATATACCGAAAGTACGAACGGTACACGATGCTGACCCAATGCACGGGAGCCATCACATGCAATGTCCCACACAAAAAATTATATGCGCCGCGGCGATATTAATTCGAACTGTACTGACCGCTTGATGGCGCTTCTTTCAGTTGCGGAGGTGTTGAGGAAAAAAATTGTGTGGAAGGATATTTTAATTCGAATTACTATTATGTCGTAACATACTTATTTTATTAATTATTAAAATTTTAAAAAAAGGTCCACCTGTTTTATTTATTAAGACTTTGTTAATTTCGTCAATTTACACAATTATGTAATTATAAAATCAATAATAAATGCCACTTTATATATTTGTATAGTTATTTATTTATTTTTCGAACAAAAAAAAACTAAATCGAAATCGGTTCAGTTCTTTAAGAGCTACGATGTCACAGACAGACACACAGATACACAAGTCAACCTTCAACACCACTCTGTTTGCTTGGGGGGTTAAAAAATAGCAATTCCTGTCAGATCATCGTAAACAAAAATATATTATAATATGTATTTTTTTTTACGATGGATGGGGCCGCTTTAACATTTTTACGCAAAGCTTTGTTTCGGGCGATTTCAAGAGGCGATAAAACCCTTACAAACGGCACCTCCGTCTTTTAAGGGAGATTTACGAGAACCGAAACACAGAAAGTTAGGGAGAGCCCTGTGTAATGTTTATGTCCGAAGTGTACGGTGCGAGTAAATCTCCAAAAGATGTAACAAATAAATATGTATTTAAGCGGGAACTTCGAGAGAAAGATGGATGACGATTGTATAATTTTTTTTTTTCGGTTGTGTTCATAAAACCTGGATACGAGTAATATTTGTCAAATTATTGTCATGAAAGAACTACATATTGCTTAAGTGAAAATAAATAAAAGACACCATTGTGTCTTTTATTTATTTTCCATGGGAAGCATCGGAGGTGTTCCAAGTTAGTGGGTATTTGTAGCAGTTATTGACTTTTTCAACAGTTTTAACTTATACATTCTTAGCCGGTGAAAGTAGATTATAACTGTATTCAAGCGTGTTCCTACTGAAAGATGTAAAAGACTTCTTTAATTAATATGGAGTAGACTCGATGTATTGGTGCTTTTCATTACTAAATAAATGATTTTATTATAAATAGCGGTACACCACAAACCCTTTCTAATGACTTATGGTTAAATGTTGTGTTTTCAATTGTCGATAAGACTTCGACTGTTTATCTTTTGGCTTTACTTTGCGTGTTTACTTTGTCTATGAATTTAGTTAAAGTTTTACTGTAAACTATTCTTGTACTAAATTTTATTCAGTTTTTGCTTAAATACTATATTTGGTTTAATGTTCGCCTTCGTGAGAAAGATAGGGATATTTTTTTTTGCCGTTGAGTCTTATTTGTAAATATGTCACCAGGAAGACTTTCACAGTTTCAACGAAGGTGGATGATCGGTGCATGGTTGTTCTACGAGGGTTCTTTTAAAGGATCACCTCGGTATATGAAAGTTACAAGGAATCATCAATACGGATCGAGGTCAAGTTGGAGATCTGCCCCGATTCCTTTTGTAAAACAAATATTGATGAAGTTCATCAGTTTTATTTCAAAGCATCGTTAATGCTATAAAACGAACAAAATCAAAGCAATCCACAGCCACGTCAGTAATTAACTGTTATATTTGCCTGATTTGCAAACCGCAGGGCTTAGTTTACCAATGACCGTCGTAAAGTGTGAACCTCACTTTAAAGTGTCTACAAAGATACTTCGAAGAGACAGACAGACATGCAGATAGATAAAGGATAATTGAGGAAACAATTATAAAAGGAATCGGCCCAATCGGTCAAGCAGTGTTCAAGTAATGTTCTTACATACATGCAGCAATTGATTCATAAATGGTATATGTATAGAGGGTGAACGAGTTAGGTGATTTTTCATTGATTAAGTGATTGTTACATTTTCGTATACTTGAGTGGGAAGAGAATTGAAAGTAGAATCAATGCAGTGGTAATGCGAATCCTGAGTATATGTGTGGAATGCTTTTTAAAGACAGATGTAAGAAGAGTGACGAATTCAAATTCAAATTCAAAATATCTTCATTTCATAGGTTACAAAATAACACTTGATATATGTCATAATTTCTTGGGAATTTGTACTTTACCGCTCGTTCGGAAGGCGGTTTTCCCCCAAAAGAGGAACGAATAAGAAACTTAAGGGTTGCTCTTTTTTAATTTGCCCATTCATAGCCAAAACAAATACAAAATTATTAAGAACGAAACAGCCCGTAAAGAAGTCGAGCTGCTTATGCCTATAGACATTTGGCTCCTAAATATTCAGAAATGGTATAACACCCTTTTTTACTTAGTGATTGTTTAATAACGCTCTTAAATTTATATAGGCGTAAATCTTGTATATCCACAAGGATCTTATTGAATATGCGCGTACAGAGCCCTCTAAATGAATTTATGATTTTGCACAGTTGACTAACATGTGCAAACAGTTTATTTTAATTTTTGGTATTGAGTTCACGTCGACTACTATTTCTTTTAAACATTTCTAATTTTTTTACAAATAATAAGTTTTTATAAATGAATTGACATGAGAGAAATGTATGGTTGTAAATGAAAGATAAAGCTGTAGAGCCTAGAATAGAAAATGTAGAATCATAAAAAAAAATTACAGAGGGAATGTGTGTGATGAAAGGGTCGGCAAGGGTCACTCTAGAAAAATTCATATATAAAAAAATTGCGGCATAGTAAAAAAAAATGAAGCACCGGAAACTGACGGTCGTGCATGAAACCATTGATGGAATGCAGTGAGGTTTTTACGATCTTTGTCTATCTGTTTTCAGATAGACAAAGATCGTACCATGTGGTAGTCTATGGTCTCTGCCTACCTTTCTAGAGAAAAAGGGTTGAGCTTATAACTATAACATTTATAACAATAACATTTGCTTACTTATCTATAGTGTAAACCACGTAGATTACAATACTTATTTAGAAGTTCATATTTTTCAAGGCATTATTTTATATATATCGCACTCGCGTCAAGTCTGCATTAAATCAGAAATAATGAAGATTGCTAGACAGTCATAAAAACTTATAATTCAAAAACCGTTTCAGAGAATAGAGTAACTTATTGCTTTTATGTGGTCAAGTAACAAAACAAATACTTCCATAATTTGAATATTTTGTAAGGAATGGGTTGGACATATTTTTCAGCAACATATTAAATAGGTTTTCAGTATCTTTTTTTTAGAACCGCGAAAGCTCGAAAAAGGTTTAGTGTAAAAAAATAGTGCGTGGAGTCCCTCCACGCGGAAGAACTGAAATTTCTTAACGTGGAAATGAAAATAGGAAGGGGTAGAAATTGATTTTTAGTGAGCTCATATTTTTTCTTTAAGACAAACTATATTAACATTGCTTACAATTCACAATCGATCGCATCTTTTAATTATCATTTTCGAGTGGAGAAATATCCAAATCTATAACATTTACAATGGGATTATGATAACTAAAGTAAGATAGGAAATGTTTGAATAACCACGCGCATGTGCTTGGGACCTACCGACTCACTCTCTTTCTCTCTCCTACTTTCTACCTTTGTGTATTTTTCTTTCTCTCTCCCGCTTGCGTCGGGATATTGGACGCTACTCGTTGCTAACGCTCGCGCTAGCATGTAACTGGTATACTACCTGCATGCGTTCGAATGTCATGCATTCGCTCTCGCTCCGTCTCTTTCTGTTCCCCTTCTCCAGAAGCATTGAACTTTTAACGCAACAGTGCTTTCATACCCCTTCCATGGTAGCGTTAAACGTTTAACGCAACCTTGTTGGAAGCCGCATTAGAAGTTTCACTTCAAAAATGTATGTTTTTATAAAGTTTTCCGAATACCCTATATTTGGCTTCGATCAAAATATAGGATATTCAGATTGTGTAATTTCAAATTTTTATTAAATTATTTCACGATTTTATAAAAAAAACTAACTGCCAGTAAATTTGGATAATCAACGAATCGACATGTTGTACACGTCTTCGCGCTTAATTGGTACATAGTGCCCAGGTTGAAAAAAATGTTAGAACAACTTTTAATACCATGTTCTAGGCACCACAAGCTTAAAATTAGAATTACGAAAATACAAAATAAATTTTTGAATAGAACGATCACAACGAGATCTAAAAATATATTCGTTAAGTTGCCCGTATTTTTTTAAAACCCTAGAAGCCAATAGTTGTATATCTATTTAATAGGTTTAAAAACTACCCTTATATCTTACCTTTTTTTTCGTATTTAATTTCAATCCACTGTTTTAGAAAATTCGTTAAACTTGCTTGAGCCTAACAAAATGAACTTATATTTATAACCTCGTTATGGAGATACAATTTAATAATAGTATCATAATGAAATGGAATTTGTTAATGAGGCGCACAATAGCTTAAAAATCCGATAATATGAACATAATAAAGTATACGCGAAATTCGTTTGTTTGCCGAACAAACCGTTGGTTGAGGCAAGGTGGCGCAGTTTAATATACGCCACCGAGCCGAATTTAAATTCAAATATTCTAATCTAATTCACTGTACAAACCGATAGACGCTTTGATGTGAGCCTTATTGAGAGCCCTTTGGGATATTGAGTGTTTACCGACAGTTGAAGGGATTAGGTACAGTTTATTACAATTTTGAATCTCACTACACAGTATCTGTGCGTAAAAACATATTCTAAGTATTGTAATAATACTACTATGTTTCTGTGTGTTATACTTGTTCATTTATCAAAATTTTAATTAATACATATTATAGGAAATGGATCATGATGTCTTCTTCTCCTATATTTGTTTTTATAATTTGAATATATATTTGAGATGAATTAATTTGAAAAAGTGTTGTAAGTTTAAAATGTTTGGTATTGTAAACTATCATATCAGATGTCTGTCTTATTTCTTGTTGTATTCACTATCTCTATTTAGTTTTAAAGTATTAAAATTTATTTCAATATTGAGTATGAAATTCAATTTTAAAGCTTTGAGTAGTTTCACTTATTCACAAATGAAAAAAATTCAAATATCGACGCACTAATTCGTATTTCACAAGTAATCTTGAACTGCTCAAAATAGTTAATTGATTTAAAACGTATATAATATGCTATCACTTCTACAACGCTATTTAGATTTTCGACATTAAAACATAACTTACATCATTGTTTCAACCCTATTTCCGGTTAGTTTCTAAGTTGGGACATGAATCACTTCATTTTTGAATACAGAAATAAATAACTTAGAAAGTATTAGAAAGACGTGGAACTGCAGATTATAATAATAAATAGGAATTCAAAAATTAATATAAACAAGCACATGGTAAGTACGAAACAGGCCTATTACGTGCCCAGGGTGATCAGAGTAGGTAGTACTTACTTCGATCATCCTGGGCCTGCTAAGTGCCCAAATAGCGCCTCTCGGGGAAAGGTTCGTATCTACTGACAGTTTGCTCTGTGCACCTCCTACGATAGTAATGGATAATAGAATAACTGTTGTTATTCTGTTGTTGTTATGACCTTATAAATATTAGTCTTGTGATCAGCGACAACAGCAGCGACGTGCGCAGTGTCACGTTGGCGAACAACCTGTCGAGCGAGGTAATTAGGCTCTATCTAATCACTATGCTTGTGTACAGGCCTGACTGTAACGATGCGATGATCGGCCGGTGATGACGTGATCACCATAAAGCACCACAATGAAAATGAATTAGGAGTCTAGATACTTTATATTACATTAGATAATTACAAACTAGCTTTTCTTTCCGGATCAACAAGTAATATAGTTTAATTTAAAAGTATACCTTTTATATTGAAGGTACCACTCATTGAATATTTATTATAATGCCTTTTGGAATGTCGCCAGTGCTTTTGTTCTGATTAAAAAATGTCAAGGGCAAGTGGAGGAGCTCTTTGTAGAATATTATTTAAAAATAAGCCGAGTGGTCAATCCGATTATAAGTTTGGAAAATAAATTCGGAATCTTTCTATTTGTATCCTTTATGTATATCTTTTAAAAAATAAAACAAAAAGCATTTTTTTCCAAGTATTTATATGCATTTTATTGATTTTAAAAACAATTAAGAAATCGAAAATAGATATCACAAAAATCTAAAATAATGACGCGTTAAATAAACAAATAAATAAACAATGATTTATTTAAAAAATAAGTTCCTTCCCCTAAATTCACCACCTTAGATCCATATTTACGTACATCGCCTAAGCAGAGCATCGCTCGGGCCTAAACGCCTTAATGATGGCGGTCCTCATAGGCAGTGGCGGATTTAGGCTAGGCCCGAGCTTATAGGGCCTGGTTGTCTATGAATAGGTCGAATAGCCATGATGAAGCTGCACTTCCCTGTCTGACACTCCCACGGATGTCAAACCGGTCTATGCCCCGTTTGTTTTGAAGCGGGCACTCGAGCTCTTGTATATAAACGCACTGGCTTTATTAATCCGCCACTCACAACTTGTGCATGAATAGGGTTTTCTATAGGTCTTGTCTACTCCGTTGTAAGGTTTTTCAGATCGACATAACTATGGAAAACTATTCGCTCTTGACCAAATACTCCTCCATAATATTTCAAAAAAAAAAAATTGGTGCGCACACCCCCTCGCTTTTCAAAATTCTGCTTGTACATCTCAGATTTTACTTTCAGTCTCACTCAGCCCTCACACACAGCCCTTTAAATAATGATTTTCGCATATAATTTGCCAAAGACGCTGAGGTGAAAGACGGTAATGTGCTCAAAGCCGCCGTGAGCCTTTCCTTTGTACAGGGGTACAATGACGGCTTTGCACGAATCATTAGGAACCTTACGGCTTTTCCAGCATCTATTAAAGTGTTGGTACAGCAGGATTGCCATTATACCAAAATTCCTTGGTTCTCTAGTTTCTTCCATGCTAATTTTAGACGTAAGTAACTATATTATCAAATGAATTTCTCTAACACCAAATAATTAAAAAAATATGGCCAAGTACAAGTTGAATTCGTATACTGAAGGTTTCGTACTACAACAGAATTTATTTGTGTCAAGTAGTTCAAAGAATTTATTTTCATTCATTCGTTTGCAAGGGCATGTGCCATACTCGTACTTGGCCGATTTTTAGAGTCCGTATCGAAAATGGTAAAAACCCTACCTAAAACCTTTGTAATTTCGTCACGTTTGTCCGTCTGTCCGTTTGTATGTGATAGGCATTTGATTTAAAAACCATAACATTCATATTGACAAAATTTGGAATATATGTGTCTTGTATAAGTAACTACTTAGTTTGGTAGTTAAATAATAAAAACAAATATTTCTAGGGGGGAGGTGACATTCCATACATGTAATAGAAGCTGAAAAAAAATATTTTCAGCAAATATCAACGTGTGGTATATAATTCGACAGTTCTTTTAAAAAGACTAAGATTTCTAAGCACTTTTTCAAGTAACTATTTTTGGAAATATTCGCTCCGTAAGTAGCGTAAATTGTGTACCCCCCCTTTTTATTTTAAAGCATATGTCCCAAATATATGAAAAATATTACAAAGGGAACGCTCAATAAATAATTTCAAGGAATTTTTTTTTAAATATGATCAGATATCTGTTTTTGAGTTATTTTCGAAAAACTTCACTTTTTAATAAAAGAACGTAAGTGCCATGAAGATATCTCTTGCTGCTGCACATTTTTACATTGCATTTTTACATTTTGAGACTGTAGTAAGTGTTTTAATTGTGTTTTAATGCACATAAAATTTCATATTAGTCATGTATTTAGGCAAATGGATTAAAATAGTATGCATTACAGTGAAGTCATATAAAAGTAATAAAACGTACTTAATATGAATTTTGTATAAAAGATTACATGATTATTTAAAAACCTATTATTTACTCCTTCAATTCGAAAAAAAAATAGTTAGTATATACCTAACTATCCACGATTTCACAATGGAAAACTAATACATATTTTCATTTATAGTGCATTTCTTTGTAGTAACGATTATGGAACCCTAGTTTTAGCATGATCTGACATGCTCTTGGCCAGTTTTTTTTTTATTGTTTTCCTTATGTTTGCATTGTGATCACGCCAAGTCTGACGCTTGTAAAAGTTACTACTTTTGCGATAGAACAAAAATAAGAAAATTAATTTGATACGCAACTAGTATGGAGTCATATACTTAGATACTGTCATTTTATACTGGACATTAAAACGAACAGAAACGAAATAACCTATAGACTTTTTATAGGTTTTCCTGTAATGTATAACTAAACAACTATTTTTTGTATTTCTTTTAAGATTCTAAATGCAGTAGTTTTGGAAATAAGAGGGAAAATATTCTTAAATATTCTTAAATAAATTAGAAACGGTTAACTTTGTTATTATAAAAAAGAAATATGTATTTGTGACCCTCACAATATCTACTTTCATTTTATATTTCTTATGGTATAGTTTGCAAACCTTCTTTTTTGTATTTTATAATTTACCCCTTAAAAGTTAATTTTTTACCCTTTAAAATTAATTTATTTACGTTACACGTCCACGTTTAGGTCACAAACACGTGTACTAAATGTAAACGTAATCAGTCCAGTAGATTCAGAGCAAATAGGCTGTAACGGACGGATACCCAAGTGATCAATAAGGGTTTCGTTTTTTTCATTTGGCGACACGAAACCCTAAAAATTGATAGATACGGAAAAAAAATATAAAAAATTAATTTTCTATACATGATATTCATGGATATTCTTTTAGTTGATGCATATAAATTATAATTACTGGTTGATGTATAAAATGAGTTACAAAGATGACAAAATTCGTTATACGTATACGAATTTCGTACTAATGCAGACAGTCTATAACAATTCAGCGGCAACGAAGACTGCCCGTGTAACTTATTTTATGCAACAATCTGCACAGTACACGTCTTATTATATAAGTGAGAATTTTGTGTGTGCGTGTGTGTGTGTGTGTGTGTGTGTGTGTGTGTGTATACATATACAAGAGCGATACTAACGATTTTGATGAAAATTTTTCCTTTCATAAAATTTGGCTTTTCATCTTCTATATAGGAAAAATGAGATAAAAAAATCTAAACGCTGCTTTATTTAGTGCCATGTCATAGCATTTTAAGGTAAACGTATTGTTATTGGTTCTCAAAAAATGAGTTATATAAACTATAGATGTCACTATTTAAATAAAAAGAAAGTGAATTTTGTAATCTAAATATTTATAGATGGAAACGAATATGAGCAACTTTTCCTGCTGAGCAAAGGCTACTATTTAATTATCACCCTATATATCAGACAAAAACTATTATTTAATTATCACACTATTTATCAGACATAGACAATATACTATTTATAGGACGGGTAATATTTGATTAAGAGTCAAAAATTTCCGTTAAACACATCTTAACACATGAAACGACACTGCAAATCTTTCATGCTTCTTTCGCTGTGTCTTCCAGCAATGAAGAACTCAATGCTTAAGTATGAGAATAAAATCACAATCCACGCAATTTATTAAGTTGTAATTTTCGCTATGCTTTGGAGTGACAAGAGTTTTGTGTAACAACCAAAACCTAATGATGCTCTTGCGACGAGATACGCGTTGGCGGTGCGGGGCTGGGTGCTGTATTGTTATTGCTTACCCCCAATTAATTTATATATCTGCAAAAACTCAGTTATACGACTTCTGTTTCGGATCGCTATTTATTATTAAGTACTAAAAGCGACAATGTATACAGCAATACGTTTTTTGCTCACGTTTTAATAGTGCAGTAAGAGAACGTGTTTAAGAGTTAGTGTTTTTTTTAACTTTCCGGTAAGAAAATTTAAAATTATCTAAAATTTTCGGGAAGTTATTGGTTTCACCCTATTTTGCAAAAATCGAGTTCTCATCAGATTTCGACGTTCTGAGGGTCTAGAAAGCTTCCCTGATCATCCCTGAGATGATGTCCATATGTCTGTGTGGATGTGTATGTGTGTGTATGTGTGGATGTAGGTAAACCTCTTATAACTTTTAAACGGCTTTACCGAATCGAGTCCACTAAACGGCATTCCAAAGAGTTTCACCAAACTTAGATTTCCTAAAAGTTTGGGGCGATTTGGACTGGTAGATTTCAAGAAATTTTCAAACAACTAAGAAAAAATTTTTTTTAAAGTGGTTTTTTCAAAATAACTTTAAAATGGCTAAACCGATCAATTTCAAAATCTAATCAGCTCTTAACTTATTAAAAACACGTCGATTGCCTTAAACCGGGTCAAAATCGGTTGATTCGTTTGCGAGAAATCGTGGTCGAAAGAAATCCAAACAAACCGTTTTTTACTCAAAAAATCGCGTCAAATTCCGTATATTTTCGAGTGTTTTGAACTCGAAAATAGCTGGAAGTTTTAGGGTTGGCCTACAGGGTCAACCTATTTTTTCATTTTTGAAGTGACAGCTTCTGTTAAGCACTCCTTCAAGTTAAGTGATCGTTGGATGACTAAAATCTTATGACTTCGCGTAACCGACATGCTAGTCAGTCATATGTTAATGTAGTATACGTGAAATTATTTTTATGTGCGTCGCGTTAATGTAGCGTTAGTGTATGTAAGTTTTTTATGCGTTTTGGATGATTTTTATACAAGTCAAATTTTATGATTTCGAGTCATCGACATGCTAATATCAATAATATATTTGAATAAACAGTACACGTGAAACCATTGTTGTATAATGATTTTCAAAAAATACATTTTTAAATTTAATTCAACTGCAATTTGATTGTCGTTTTGTTTAAATTAGAAGGCTTAAATTTTGCAATACCGATACTCATATGCACATTCACTTTATTTCAAATTTACTGTATTAAAAACTACATCATTAATAGAAGCGATAAAAAAATATATGTTGCCTGTAAACACTTCACTCTATAGGTCTTATCGTATTTCAAAACATCTGTAATATTATTTCCATACACGCGAATACACCCTGAAATCTTGTAACCAAAACTTGTATCTAATTTTAACCTAACGGCTGCCATTTTGAATTTTGTTTATTGTTGGGTCTTTAGTTACTTTTGTGATATACAGACGAATCTTTTGTGTTACAGGCATTGAAATCCGACAACACAAGGAAAGAGAATTTTAAACAAGTGCATACGTGTATAGGATGATAAATAAGTTACACTGCTTGCGCCGTGGAATTGGGTAACTGTGATTAGATAACATAGAAGTCAGTTGACTTTGAAGAAGTAAATGGTCGAATATTGCTGTGATTTTTTAAGGATTGGCATTATTATTCCCGAAAAAAAAACAATTCTGAATTTTCCTACAACGTTTATTAACATTTTGAATCGAAGTAATACAGTACTTTAAAACTGACAATATCGCACTAAATTATTTGCAACATTGTGAGTCCGAAATTGAATATTCCTGTTTTCTACGGCCTCAAGGGTAAACTATGTAATAAATTTTGAGGAAAGTTAACGCAGAGATAACTTCAAGTATGCGTAGAAGTGCGTGAAGTATCAAACCCATTTAGCAGATAGTTTTCCAAAACAATTTCACTGCTAAACTAACGAAACGATTTAGGTCAATTTAGATTCATAGGGCTCTTGGAACACGATGCACAGAATACAAGATAAGGTAATGGGTATGAAATATTATATGGACGATGTAGGATATTTGAATGTAATTTAGATTTATAAGTATGCTTAAATATAACGGCGTAATTGAAGAGATTCTGACTTTGAGTCTACATAATTTATTATTGCAATTTGATATATCTATATGATTTTCATAATATAGAAAATCAGCTATCTGAGAATAAAATGCATTTTAATAATATTCGACAGATAGAAAGTCCTATGATATTATTGACTTATTTAATAAACATGAAAGAAATGCAGTCAACAAATATTCGTTAGGGTTCATTAGGAAGGGAATTGTTACTCGGTAAACCGGTATCGAAAAAGTGCCCGTCTTTGGTTTGCCGCCCTTGCCTTCGGTTGCGTCGAAGCGCATGAATCAATCGTATATAATATGATACACCATTGACAAATACATCAAAGGAAATATCCGTCCAGAGACGAAGTTGTTAAAAGATAAAGCTGCAAAAGTTATTAAAAACTGAATATTAAAAAAAAGGTTTCGTTTTTTGTAAATGACTCGAAAAACCTTTAACGTTAAAGAAATTGAGAATAAAATTTGAAAAACGGTTGACCCCGCAGGCCATCTCTAAAACTTTTCGCTACCACATTAACCGACATGTCTTTGACCTCCTTGTAAGAAAAATACAGTTGTCTATGAGTTGTTGAGCTTTTCAAGCTTAAAAATTTGGAATGAAAAATATTATTTTGATTTGTCAGTTTTTGTTTAAGTTAAAAATTTATTACAAATAAACTATTGAAATTGTTTAAACTTTTATGGCGTGATCTTGTTAAAAATGTATATAAAAAGAGCTCCACGATGCAAAAAAAAAAAAAAATTTCAATTATTTAAAAATTCATTTTAATATACAACGAATACGAAAGTTGGAGAAAATTTTATTAATTAACAATTGCCTAACTTGTTATGAAATTGACTTAAAGTAAAATTTTTAACGGAAATAAATTCTTTGAAGTGTGAAGTGTCCTAATTTATTCAAATTTTTCGATTAATATTTGACACCTTAAATAAATTATTTAGTGTGACGTACTCGATTTTGACACCGCGCGCGCTACCTTAAAATGCCTCGCGGAGGCTCATTTGAAGCGTTTAATTAAAATTATAAATAATGGAGATAAACTTCCGAGAGTTAAGACCTTTTTATAGGAAATTTTCTTCTCTTTAAGGATTTTTTTTGAATTTCCTTAAATATTAATAGTTTACGAGATATCGGCGAAAAACAAAATAACTTTCTTTCATCTTTAATTGCTTATTACTTTTGCATTTTTTTATGTGCTAATATACGCTTTCGATAATTTTTTCTAGACGTTATTCCGAATCGAATGAGCTATCGCACATATTTTTACGACCAGTACATCTATTTTTCACCATTTTCAACTTGTTACCTAGAACTACCGTAAGAACACACACGAGCTCGAAACAATCTGATTTATTTAGATGCCCGGGTCTTAGGGTTTTATCACATAAAGTCGTTTCGTGTTGGCGTTTTTCTCGCCCTTTTTTTGGGCCTCATTGCCTAATCTCGATTCGTGTTGGCGTTTTTCTCGCCGTTTTGCGCTCGCCCGATATTCTCGAAAGAAACGCGCGACACTTCATCCGACGTGAGCGGTCGTGCAGCGATCTCGCACTCGATAACGGCCCGCTAGGCTTACAGAAAGCACCGCGCGACGGAGTTTTGCTAGATGCCTTACGGATTTGTCGTTGGGAGTATGGTAGCATCCCGCGGGAAAAGTTGCTTATGATCGTTTGTAACAATAAATAGATCGATACAAAATTTCGCATAGGTATTTTGTTTAAATAACTCCATCTTTAGTTCATATCGCGTAGTGCCATTTTCGTTGAGAACCGATGACGTAGCGACAGTTGAAGGGAAATCGAATGAAACTCAAGCTGAAAAGACGTGGACCTAATTGTTCATGTGTAATAATCACTTTAATGTGATTAGAAAATACGGATGGGTTATTGAATTCTTGTACAATTTCGAGTAGAGCTACATTAAGCATTGCCTTAAAGAGTCAGTTTCGTTTAGTAACAGTTTTCATTAGAACTAGTAATGAAATAATTTTCGATGCTATTCCCATTATGGTCGATTACTTAAACGTTTAATAATATGATCATTTTAATTTAAATGAATTGATTTGTCAATTAAACATAGAAGAAAAAAACACGTGTGGCACTCGGGGACTGCCGCGGTAAAGCTATTGCATATTATTTTTTTTCAACTTATGCAATTATAATTATTTATTTATTTTTTTATGCATTATTTTTTTTGAGGTGCCCTAACGCCGAAATTCTAAGCAGGCATGAGTCACCAGATAGCGGGGCGAAGAGGGGGATTACGTATGCGCAGTAACGCCGATACAACCAATGCCACCTAGAAGAGAGTTGCTGAACTAAAGAGACAAGCGTGATATTTCAAAAAAGTCATTAAAAGTTCTGCTATTCATCGATAGATGGCAAAAGTAAAAAGTATCACCGCTGTGCCGGTCGGAGTGGGGGTGTTAGGTTATTTTCGTCACGGAATTTCTGGATTCGGTCTCTACGCTCAAGGCCCGCGATAGAAGCTATGCAATAGCTTAAAATTATCCTGATTGAATTCTCAAAAAAAAAAATTGCAATGAAGTCGTGGAAAATAATATTATTTTGATCTAAGCAATAATTATAATTTAACAATGACAATTATGTAAAATATTTTTTTTAACAAAGGCAAAAATATTAAATATAATGTAAATATATTATGTACATTCGATGTACATAAAAAAATGATAGCTTTCAAATATTGGGTCAGGTTGTTTCTTCAGATAGACCTTGAAATTTCAAACTTTCAACGGCTATCATTATTTTTCGGGACTAGACGGACAGAAAACGCCGGGACGGACGAAACCGGAATTTCTTTTCCCCGCTTTTCCAAAGGACTTCTCCGCCGGGATCGTGATGAAATAGATTGCGAGTCATTTACGCGGATGGGTTACGTCTGCATGATGTATGCGGCGCAATCTGACAGGACGTGCGAGGAGGGCCCGCGCTCTGGAAATGATATATGGGACGAGACCTCAGCCGCAATTCCATATTTGACTGGTGTGAAATTTAGCGTGTTTTCCAGAAATTTACGAATATAACTGGGCTAAATATAGATTTATGTGGTAGAAAAGGAAAAAAAAAACGGATTGGGAACTTTTTATTGGACCAACGAGATTATACTATACGGCTTGGTATTTTGCTTGTGTATGTGAAAGCTTAATGACCGGTCAAGAGGCGGTTGTAAATAAATGAAAAAGTATTATTGGAAGTTATTTCTTTTGATTGTAAATGATTACCATCACGACTAATGTCATTTTATTTCCCAGAAGGGTAGGCAGAGACGACAGATTTTCACATGGCAATGATTCGTGCACATATATCTTGTTCTACTGTATTAATTTGCGGAAATCCTTAATTAGATGTGATGATAGAACATGCATCAACATGCAGCATTAAACCTACCGCTGACCCTAGAAACCGTTTATCCAGTACGAATCCCTAACCAGTGAATGAATATTGTTTCGAGAGGATTGACAAATATTGAACACTTAAAAAGTTTAGTATTTTAATTGTTAAATCCGTTAAATAGGATTAATATTATTTCTAAGTACGTTTCGTGCAAAGTCTGCACATCCTCAGCAAAATGCAGGCATGTTTGCATCTACCAGGATGTCAGATGACAAAAGGCGTCAGAAGCCCCTCCACCACCAGAAACTTACCACCTACCAATAGACATGCTTGTCAATTGTTATAGACTAACCATCACCAAAACAGTTATAATTGTTACAGGCAGCAAAAAGTAGACAGATCTCATTTTGCTAAACATTTTATAACTTTTATTGTTTTTGTAGTTCAAAACACAATAACAATCGTGTACTAATTCAAAAATTAAATAGAGTACAGGAAATGTTAAAGTAATTTTATCTGAAATTAGTACGAATTTCTGCCACGGCGTGCTTAGCGATTGTTGGACTACACCGATCAATTTTTTAAAGTACCAAAATAAGAAGCTGAAATGTATGAAAAACGTAGTATATTAATATTTGCATCTACATATTTATATTCTTTAGAAATTATGGAGAATTCTCCTATTTTTGTTTGTTCGATAAAATTTCCGTTATTTTATTAATAGAAAAAAAGAATTGAAAGAAATGTTCATGATACGTTCACGAACAGTCTAAATTAGTTTTTTTAGCTTACAAACATAAATGAGTTGTAATGGTCGGCCTGCAGTAGTTTAAAAATATCTTTAAAAATCAAAAATAGCGCATAGTGCCACACTTTCCTACCACAAATTACCTGGCTTCTTATAAAACTGTAGGATTTACTTTGTTAATTCTGCACTGTTTTCTGTAGAAAATTATATAAACAACAAAATTTTAATTTTGTCTTTCACAACCTTAAGTTAACATCCAAATGAAGTAAAATTAAAAAAAGTACGTTTGATTAGTTTTTAATAACTGTGACGAAATATACATAACAGCTATTTAAAACAAATCAAAGATTTTTTAATAAAATGACTATAAAAATCTGCTTCGTTCCACAATTAGATATATAACTTCAAATTAATTGATATATATCAAAGCGAAGTACGACTGACTGATGCATCATGAGATCTCCAAATTATAGGTCCGATTGAATTGAAATGTGGCACTGTTATTGTATCCCTGATTAAGGTCTAAATTCATAAACGTTACTCAAGTTTAAATCAACCGAATTTCAAAATCGTAAATTTCTAAATCTCAACTCAAGTAAGAGTTTTGATTCATAGAAAAGGGCCATATCGAAAATCGTTACTTAGGTTGAGATCAAAATGATTTTAAAATCTAGAATCGAGAATTTAAAATTCATATTTGAGTTTTATCTTGATTTCAAGTTCATAGTTTCGATTAATTACAAGCTTATACCGATTACAAAAAATCATGAAATTAAGTTGAAATTGCGTCAATTTTTTCAACATTCTTGTGTTGACAACGGATTAATTTGTAATCTATGTGTTTAGCTAACCCCACTACGTATTGTCTATGGTTTAGCTTCTCCATATGACTATCACTTAATAGTTCTTATATAATGTCAGCTTATCATATGTTAATAGAATTGAAAGCTGTATTGTTGTCTTTTAATACAGATGCATTATAATCCATGGCTGGCTTCTCTCAGGAGCACCTTTCTCGAAAACCAACAGTTAAAAGAAGTGCACTAACAATTTCTATCCAAATATTCTATTAAAAATAATTATTCTGCAAAACCTGTATTCTCAAAAACAGCAGATAAAAATTTCATACACTTTTGTTTATATTAAAACTCCTGGGAACGTTGTAAATGCTGCTAACTTCACTCGTGATTTAATATTGCGTCTCAGTATGTTCATCATAAATTGTTAAAACATTATTGTTTTAATCATATATATTATGATGTTTAACTTAGTATAACTCGACTTTTTAACGCAATATCTTAATAAAATTTATTTTATTGACCATATATTGAATTTACAATACTTTTTTTAATATGATATAGTGACGTAGATCACTAAGAAAGACGAAATCCCGCTTCAGGACACACCCATTATTGAGCTGCGTCCTGTTCCGTGACTTTGACCCGCCCGCTTAGTCTTAGCCTGTTTATCTTAAAAGAGGATTAAAAAAAATGGCTGTGGTTAATTTCCGGTTAATATTTTAAATTATCATAAATGGTTTATTTAAGAAACCTACTGTTTCAGATGTTGTTTTAAAAATACTTAACGTAATCGAGTAAAAGCACCTTCTAACATTATAAAATATTTTTAATACAAAATAACTTATGCAAAATCATGTTTTCCACACTTTCCCGCCCATTGCACTTCTGCCAATTTTTTTATTAGAAATTCAACTTGCACAATTTTAGTGAATGTCGTTTTAAGAAACAATTTATATCAAGCCTTAGATGCTAGAAAACATTGTCCGATTGCTCTTTTTAACCTCATTAGTTGATTGACCCATTTTTTGTATCACTGATTATAATCAAAGCTTACTCAGTGGAGTTTATTTTGATTCCAGCTTATGAATTATGTGATAATGGCTTTAGTTTGATTTTAAGTTGATTACGAATCGAATGATTTTAACTCGAACTTGAGATTGTGAATTTGAACCGTAAACGTTCACTGAGAACGGATTTTATGCAAATCCTATCCAAAAAATTTTTCATAATTTTATTTCTATGCGGGCGGAGTCAGAAGCGGGCAAAAGCTAGTATACATTGCTAAAGCTCTATAATTTCGACTCGAGACGAACTCAAAAACAAATGCCAGTCTAACGAAATGACGTCATATTCATAATGTGCCCCCGGTGAGAGAAATAATATCTAGATATCTTCAAGTTGTATTATACGCCCCTGCGGTATTGGCGGGAGGCTGGGCGGCTTACCGACCCGCATACTGTCCCGTACGGATCCCCCGAGGCTTTGTAGATATACGGCCTATAAAACGCTATCACCGTTCTCGCATAGTCTTCGCCTCGTGAGATATTGTTTATTGCATATGACATAGCTGTTGGCAGTACATCGCCGTAACGTACGTAGGGCGCACAGAAAATTTCTGGAATGAATGAGAAAAAATTACTAGAATGGTCAAAGATGAATTTATTGTTTTTCAAAATATTCTCCGTTAGCATAAATGCACATTTTCATACGAATAAATCAATTTAGAAAACATTTGTGCCACTCCTGCCTGGTGATCTCAGAAACATGTTTTTCATACTCTTTGACAGCTTCTTCTGGTGATGAAAATTATTGACCGCATAATTGATACTTAATTTTTGCTAACAAATAAGACGGTATTGTATGCAAGATTGCTCATAAGTTTTACGTTTTTCTCGTTCAAAAATTTATTTGTCTGTTTGGCCGTGGGATAACTGGCATTGTTGTGGTACAAGACGATAAAACATTTACTGTTATTTTTACGAAGTTCGTCAATAGTTTCTGGCAAACAAATGATCGAGCACTATTCACTATTCACTATTCACGGTGCGACAATCCTCTAAAGCAACAGTAGCCACGTGTCTAGTTAAAAAAAAGAAGCAATCACTTCTCGTAACTCAAGGTTACGCCTTCCACACCTACTCCCTTAAAGAGGAGCGGGAAATTAGAGTAGTTCTTAGGGGAGTCTTTAGGTAAATACCTAGCGAGGAGGTCAAGGAGGACCTCCGCTCCCAAAATTTCCCGGTGCAGTCAGTACGTCGTACACTGAGCCGATCTCGCCAGCCCTTCGACCTGGTTTCCTGGTTTTGGTCTCTGCCACAGTCGAAGCCAACGATAAGGCAATGAAGGCCGCCTTTTTCAAAATCAAAAGCATGTGTTCCCTTTCTATAATAAAAACGTAGCAGTCTTGCAAACGCGTTTTACCCGGGTACTGGTAATAACCGGTTACCGGGTATAACTGCCAGTCATATGGACACTCATCCAAGCATTGTTTCAATCCCACGCGATGCGCTAAATGCCTGGGAAACCACGGCTCAGCGTAATAAGGAGGGTTTATCCGCCTGCGTTTTATGTAAGTAAAAAGGCCACACGGCCGACTACCTAGGATACCCGCATGCTTGAAAAAAAGCCCTCCCCCCAATAAGGCCACACCGCGCCGAACGCTCTCTCAGCCACTTTAAATTACGTCCGTGCAACGGCGGGATCATGCAGTATCCCGCCCGCAGTAAAACAAAATCCGCCGCGGACGATTTAAAACAATTATTGTCAATTATATACATTATTAACACTAATGATCTCGTGACTCTCGCGAAAAAATTCGGCATCGCGTGAAAAATTAATTTCACTCATCGAACACGCTTCACTCGCAGAGGCGATCAAAAACAATAAATTTTAACTCGATTTGAATTTATCTCCCCTTACATCCCATACTGGGCCGGTAAGCCTAGTCAATAATCAGTTATTATTTTCCCACGCGACGCGAAGTCCCCAAACTTTGTTTGTTGTTCGCTTCACTCGCCTGTCTAAGCATATTATCTCCGCGCCGGACACATAAGCTTTACATTAGAGTCACCCCAAGGGAGTGGTTTTAGTGGGTACAAATCCCACATAACCCGGTTTCTACGGCGCATGGACAAGTATCTCTCGTTCGTGAAGTTTTCCACTTCCTACGCAAAAAAAAAAGAAGCAATCATTCATTTAGAGGCACTTCACTCGCGCGCCACTTTGTTTGGTTGGTCGATTGCTGCTTTGTTTTGGTGTCATAGCAGTAATCCATATTTCCTTACCTTTTATTATATCCCACACAAAATTTGACACTCATTCCTTGAATCTGGTAAACATGGCATTGCATCAAGTAACACGTCCGTTTTTTGAGCCTCAATCAAATAATGTGGGATCCATCGCGAGTACAGCTGTTCCATTCCCAAATGTTTGTGTAAGATTCAACTGAATCCTAATTAACTTTATTTATTATATATTAAAAGTATTATTCTTAATTTATTTCAGTCATGCCCATGCCTAAGGATGCTCTAATCTCGTGGTAGGTCACATGCCTGTTTGTTTTGATAATACGGTGCATAACATCGATGTTTTTGTTGTTCACAGCGGTCGACGGGTGACCATCAGGAAATTTGTCACTGAGATTGGATACGATCACGTTTGAATTCTGCAAACCAGTTATGCTTTGTCGTCTTGCATGGTGCTTCATCGCTAAAAGCAGTTTGAAGCCGAGCGAGGCTCTGCTGAGCTGTGAAATTATACTTAAAATCGTAGAAAAATATATTACAAAAATTTTCACGACTTGAATCCATAGTGATGAAGACACTCAATTTTTTAAATGACGCCACAATGTAACAACAATTGCCAATTAGATGAAACAAACTGTATTCTACAGCCAAAGAGTTCCATTTTTAAATGTAGTCTGTTTAAAAATTGTTTATGTAAGTGGCCAGTTCCAGAAACTCATAGTGCGCCCCACGTTTGTGACGGCAGTGTCTTGGTGTGCAATGCCTATCACAGTGCTGTTGAGTGTCGACGCTACATTTACGTTTTTATTTTATATATCAAAATTAAGCGGAAATTTGTGATAGATTTCTAAAGTCGATGTTGATGGATGATGGGTTTGAATGAATTAAAGCGAGCGTAGTCATTTAACGAAACAATTTGCACAATTTATTATGTTTGTTATTTCTTGGGTGTAGCCAATTACTTTCTTTTTAAGACGACACGCTTGTGGGTTGCATGAGTTGTACGAATTTTTTTTTTGGGTTCGAATACGAAACCCTAGATGGGGCTTATTGGTATCACTCCACATCTGTCCGTCTGCAAAAATTATTTATCATAAAGTAGCCTAGTTTAGTAAAGTTATTCAGCCTAAAACTATTCAAGTTAAAAAATGAAAATAAATCCACGGAATTAATATTATGCTAACAGAATTAAACTATTTTTGAAAGTTGTGATTTTTTTTAATGCGCCCCTTCATACAATTAGCGACACGAAGAAACTTCCAGGTCAATAATTTAATAGTTTTCTGTTAGCAATTTCTTTAAACGTATCACTTACAATTTTAATCTTCTTTTGCATACAATAAGCTTCGTATACACGGCATATAGTTGAAATAAAAAACGTATGACTATTTTGAGCTCTAATAATAGTTTTGAAGGTTCCGTCATGCCCTTCGGTCCGTCCATCCATCTGAACGTATGACACAGCCTTATACTCCTCTATACATTGTAATTATACATTGATTCTGGCAAAATTGTACAGGGTTGCGAAGTGATTAAAAATGAAAACAGTAGCTTTGTCTCAAATGATACTGAGAAACAAAGTTTTATTTTTATTTACTTACTTACTACTTACATTACTGTATGGAGCATCTTTGGATTGATAGTTAAAAATGCACTAATAGTTATTAGATGACTTTTTCTCTCGGGTCTATATTTTATAGCTTATAAACTTCTAAAATTTTAAATTTTGTGTATCTTCCTGTAACTTTTGCACCATGTGTTTTTAAATCTTAAAAGAAAAACATGACAAACCTACAGATGTATTAAAAAATTATGTGAAAAATATTCTGATTCAAAATCTGTCAACGAATTGTTTTTAGATATGCATAACTTTTGATAGTCAAAATCTACTCATTGACTTATATGGTTTAAAATTTTGCGTGTTTCCGTCCTTTGCTACAAAGCTTTGGATACAGGAGTCACATTCTCATCTTGGAAGTTTTATTGATTATAAATACATTAAGCGAATATATATACACTCTATTTAATTTTAAGTTCGCTGTTTTAAAGATAAGGAGCAGAAAAAGGCTTCGATGTTAAAGCGCACCAGCCTAATTTTTTTGTTATACGTATTTCTGAAAGTTGGGAAAGTTCGTCTTCAGCCTTTTTAATTTCTACTTTGTTCTGACGAAAAAATAAAGGTTACAAATAGACCCTTGGCACAAAACCAAATAGAACGCAATCTTTATTTGATATTGTTAACTTTTTAGGAGTCGATTGTGAGTAAAACATTATAAGATGTGTTAAAGCAGATATTTATTTTCTCAATTAAACAGAATAAATATCGTATAAGAAAGACATGAGTCATTTCAACGTGAACAAAGAAGACTGGACTGCATTAGACGAGAAAATCAAAAATTAGAAAGTCTGGTGATGAACTTCATCAACTCTCACAAACCGTCACTAAAGAATTGCTCCAACCGAAGAATATGAAGAATGAAAGAGTAACTAAAAAAATGAATTAGAAAAGAAGGATTTTTTTTCTTTTTTCAGACGAGCTGGACACCATCTACTTAACACCATTTCAATATCATAATAGAAAGAGAAGTTGTATACCCTAGTTACATATGGGAGATTCGTCTAAACAGCGCATTATCTATCACAACACAAACAAAAAAGAATGGATCGCATTAGATTAGAGCGAATCAGAAATTAAAATTTCTGCTGATGAACTTCATCAATTTTCAAATGGATACTGATAGCCTTGTAAAGAGTGAAGAAAGTAATAGCATGCAAAGTTGATGTAAAAAGTCAATTAAGAAAGAAGGATTTATTTAAATTATGGAGAGCTTGACACTACTTAACTTGGCTTCAAGACTTCTACAATAGAAAGCTAATTATACTTAGGAGACACGCTTAAACAAGATATGAACTATTCATTACAACAGAAACCACAATGAATGGACCACATTAGTACACAGCAAAGTAGCGACTAAAAAAGCTATGGAGGAACTTTATCAACTTGTAGAAATGGACACTGAAAACCTGCACCTCGTAAAGGAAATAAAGAATGAAAAATTAAAAGAAGATAAGATTTAGGAAAGAAGAATTTCTTTTAAGAAGAACTTGACACCATCTAATAGATATTGCTTCAAGATCAAATACAAAAAAAAAATTAAGTTGGACTCTAGTTAGAGATGAGAGAATTGTGCTATGACAGTAGTAAGTAATAAAAATGGGCTGCACGAAATTAACAAGGTTGTAGCTGAACTTTGCAGATTTTCACAACATTAAAAATCTGCGAAGGAAATGAAGAATGAATCGATTGGTTGAAGAAACTAATTAAGAAAAAAAAATAAATATAGCTCTTCATCATTTACTTGAATCCGTTTAAAGATCTACTACAACAGAAATGTAGTTACATCCGACAAACTCGCTCAGACGACACAAGAGTTACTGTTACAGGAACTATGAAAAATGAACGACATTATGGCAGAAGACACTAGAGATTACAAAGATTGTGGATGATCTTTACCAATTCTCAAAAACGGACATTGAGAATATGCACTAAACGAATAAAAAGAAGAATAAAGAATTAAGAGAAGAAAGACATTGGGAAATAAGGAATTATTTCTAAACAAAAGCCTGACAGCACGTAATGAACATCGCTTTAAGAGCTACTACAACATAAAGAAAAAGAAAAATTATACGTCCTAGTTACACACGAGAGACTTGTGTAGACCGAGCTACTACACTAGGAACCAAGAAGAAGAGGCGACCATAATACAGAGCAAAGCGGAAACTTAAATGGCTGTCGATGAAATTCGTCAACTCCTTAACGGAGTTAAGAGTTAAGAGTGATAAAACTTTCACCAAACTGTGAAAAAAAAAAACAATAAAAGATTGACTGAAGAAAAATCTAGAAGGGATTTGTTTAAGAGCTCGACATCATCTACTCAACTCTGCTTTAAATTCTTCTACAATATAAAGTTATTTACAATTGGGAGGTTTGCTTAAAAAGACAATAGTTTTTACAACAGGAATCAAGAAAAATAATCAACATTAGTATAGAGTACAATAGAAATTAGAAAGGCTGCAGATGAATTGTTCAGACTTTCAGAAATGGACGTCAAAACCTGCACCAAGCAAAGGAAACGAAGAATGAAAGAGAAACACAAGGAACATACCCTCCCCACTGTATTTATTGACACATTATAGTATCTATTACCTATCCCGAATCCAGTTTCTGGCTAAAGGTTGCATGAATACCGGCTAGCTCTACACTCCCTTCACTCCTAATCCAAGCTGGAACCTACACTCCTTCATATAATTGCCCTCCCTTCGGTGTATCGGGACTTGTCCCTTTCAGTCATTGTGACTGACTGAAGGTTGAGCGATGATGATGATGATGACGATGAAAAGTTTTATTCATAAGAAATACATACATGCATTTGGAACGTCAAAAAATTATACTTAGGTTTATATGATATTTAATATAATTATAAGTAGGTAATTTAAAATATTTAGAACTTTATAGGTTAAAAAAATGATTCATGGTCTTATCAAAATTTGTAGTACACAAAATTTCTGCAAACTCCCGTGAAAAAAAAATGCTAAATAAAACGAGGGTTGCAATCAAATTTTGCATAGACGTAGATTATGCACTCGAATAGCATACCTTTCGTGTGAAAAATCCAACCGAACATGCGGGTAACTCCGCATAAACTATATATATATATATATATATATATATATATATAAATAAATAAATAAATAAATTAATTAATAAATAAATTATATCTATATATAAACATAAACATAAACATAAACATAAACATAAACATAAACATAAACATAAACATAAACATAAACATAAACATAAACATAAACATAAACATAAACATAAACATAAAATATAAACATATAAATATAAATATAAATATAAATATAAATATAAACATAAAATAAAATATAAACATAAATATAAATATAAATAAAACATAAATATAAATATAAATATAAATATAAATATAAATATAAATATAAATATAAACATAAATATAAATATAAATATAAATATAAATATAAATATAAATATAAATATAAATATAAATATAAATATAAATATAAATATAAATATAAATATAAATATAAATATAAATATAAATATAAATATAAATATAAATATAAATATAAATATAAATATAAAATATAAATATAAATATAAATATAAATATAAATATAAATATAAATATAAAATAAATAAAGGAAATATAAAAGGAATGGAAGTGAAATATGGACTATGGAATGCACATAAATGGTACAGGAAGGGCGCGAAGGGACGCGTAGGAGCGAACCGGTGTTATATTATAGTAAGTTAAAATTTAATTAAATTAAATCGAATTTAACTAAATCAAAATAAAAAAATCTTATTTCTTCGTAAATATATGACATATTTTTTTTTATTTATAAAAGATTTCTTATTGGTTTGAACTATTATACAGTGATACAATATTACTTACAATATTCAATATTCTCCTCTATCATCATTTCATAATATTTTGAAATAACTTACAATACACACACAAACTGTGGACAATAATGAAAGCGTATTACCATCTCGTTCCGTGCAAGCTCGCGTACAAATAAGCGTAATTTTTCTTTATCCACATTGATTTTGTCCCAGTGACATTTTAATTCCCATAATATTTCTTTTGACATCCGTTCCGGAGCAGGTGTTCGATTCGTGGGATTAAGTATTAGGGCGGTCTAAAGATTAGGCACTTGGGCGGTTCCTTCTAAATTGTGTCTACTTCTAAATATAGTTCTTCTAGATATTTCTTTTCGTGCGTCAGCTAGGAAAAAGGTACTGATCAGTTGCTTATGGGTAACCACCAAGACTTTTTATACGTTATTCTCCTATTGAAAAAATGGAAATTGTATGCAATAATTTCGATGTTGGTTTGTTTTTGGTCCGTGTATCGGTCACAGGACTTATATATATATATATATATATATATATATATATATATATATATATATATATATATATATATATATATAGTTAGTGATCATAGATCCACTCGCGTGTACATAGCATACATGTTCATAGCACGAATTCCTTCTTCTTTTATATTGATCAATGTCAATCTCAATCCCGGACCCGTTTTCAATTCTGATCTCGGTCATACCTTTGATTTTGGTCTCATTCCAATATTCGTTTTCAGTCCTAATCCCGTCCTGGCCAACACTTATTGTTTTGATCCTGGTCCCGTTCTCAGTTGTACTCTCCGACCCGCTTTCAATTCAGATTCCGCTACTAGTTACAATTTCATTTGAAAGAAGTCGGAGGCTAATGCTAGTAACAAAATAAAATATACGCTATATACTCGGGGACGGTGTAACTTTGTATGAGTTGAAGAATAATTAAATTCATCTTGGGAATATAAATCCAGGGATGTGTTTTCGTTTTGATTTCGTTTTTCAGGAAACAAATAAACGAAACAAGGAAACACTACAATATGTCTATTGCTAGATATATTGTAGTGTTCCTTTGCCTGACACCGACCCCAAAAATAACAATATTGTGTAACTACATTATATTATCGTAATAATTTGATTGACTTTTAAGTAGTCTAATATTTTTCATTTCATTTTACTTAAGAGAACTCTAAAAATATTTTGATCAGTGTTTGTTATTCATAGGTAAATGTTGAGTTAAATTGTAAGTGGCTAGGTACCTACCTATTTTCTTGCGTGGTAAACACATAGATCGTACGTACATATTGATGAGTCGATGAGTAGAGTAGAAGGTAAGTAGATTATTAAGTTATAGAAGAATACGCAATTATTTTTTTACTTTTTAGTGCACATTCATTTGTTTTGGAATAGGTTTTGTTTTGAAGTCAGTTTTTTTTTGTTAAAATTTTGGGAGAGTGTGGTATCGCACCGGTCGAGCCGGCCCATCCGGTCCAAGGCAGGCCAATTGGCCTGCAACCGAGTTGATCATAGCATGACTCCAGCACAATTACTGACAATTTTGCTCATGTTGCCTAAAAATTAGTACAGTTTTTGGGCGTAGCAAGGCAAGTGTACCCAGTGACAGTAATAGGATTTCGAGCCAAGGCAGACATAAAACAGCTAAATCGTATATATGCGTTAGATATTGTTTATATTTAATAAAAAAATAATAAAAACGTAATACTAAAGGTCGTTGTTAAGTCTTCTTTGATTACATTAGATACCCAAATAATCGACTGAATTAAATATCAATCGTTGGACAAACAAATCAACTACTGGATAATCAAAGTGCCCATTTAAAGGCCGAGTTATCACTCTGTTATCAAATTCGTGTAGTAAAAACAAGTAAAGCATATAATAACAAAATGAAAATTGTAACTGTAAATTTTTGCTTTAGAACATATATCATTTGTATGTAAAATCCACCCGACCCTCTTTTTTTAAATATATTTTCAAAACATCTCCATAAAAAGTTGCAGAACGTTTTGAACAGTTCTTTTTCAATGGATGCCATCCACAGTTCGGTAAGCCGTTGTTGTCTCTAAGTATTTCGTAAATAGGTGTAAAGGCGTTATGAACATAAAAACGATTGTTCGGCAGACGCGCTAATTAAAGGAGGTGTGACGATCAACTTCGCCAGTTGTAAAATTTGGAGAAAAATTATTTGTAAATTATTTTCTTACAAATGTCCTATTCTATTATTATATTATATGCATTGACATTACGAAATTCAGACGATTTATATATCCATTGTAAACATTTAGAAAATCATTGAGCTGAGTATCAGGGAAAAAGTTACTGAATCTATTAAAATTTTCATAAGACAATAATTCAAAAACATTTTAATTTTTTAAACTACTGTAGCAGTCTCGGAACTTGCTGTAGAACATCTATTGTTTCAATAAATATACGCTTGTGGCGATTTTCAATGTCGTATACATTTCGTTTCCTTTTAGGCTGGCCACAACTGCTCACTATATTTATTGTAAACGCCCACAAGTTTTGATTGGAAATTTTCAAATAATATTTTAGTCTTTAATTTTCTACATGCAGTAAGCTGTGTCAATAGCTTTTTTCTCGATCTGTGGATCAATCTAAAAAATTTGAGGAAACAGACCGATCAACTACGCTGTGATTGATGGATAGTTTTGAGACATTGACAGATACGATTCAGAATAACTATTTTAAAGGAAAACATTTGAATTAAACTTGATATTTCGGTAAATATTCATAAGGTACAGCATAAGGAATTTACATATTCCACAGTTTTCCATTGCTTTATGGATAGGTATACTTCAATCGTCGTAAAAAATAGATCATTTTCATCGCGGAGTTCACGTACGTGAATTTAATCTGGAAGCGTTGAAGGTTGGACCGCGAACATCGGAATATGTAATAAGGACATAATAATAAATTATCATCTTAATGCAATGTGGAAGACGTATTTTGCCTTCTAAAATGATTTGGGGAAACCCAGTGTAAAAGTTCCATATATAGCAACTGCAGCTGGAGTAAATATAGTAGTGATTGGGAAAGCAGAAAGCGACTTAGATCGCCATGTGATCATTGATTCCACGTGCATTTATTATTTACTGCCCCAACCGTTTCTCTTTCTAATTCATATAAATTTTGTTGTGATGTTTGACAATTGCTAAATATGTATAAAAATATGTCGATATTTGCAAATATTTTAAAATAATGCACAATAACACGTCACTGAAATTTCACAATGAAACATTTTTTTAAATTTTGTATTCACAACTTTGTAATATTTTGGTTTAATGTTTATGTTTTCACAGGTGTCCGCCTTATTTATTTTTTGCACATTTTGGCGCACATTTCTTTTATGCACAGTATCTCTTGTACAAAAGGAAGGTCAGGCAAACATTCAACTATTTACCTACTCTAGACGTATTCAAATACGGTCACGAGCTTTCGGACTATAAGGAGTCGCCCGAATAAAATGAGAGATTCAAAAGACGCTTTTTCAATTTAGCGAATCAGGTTTTGTAGATGAAATGGGGAAGTTAATTTTTTTCCGAAGTCAACGTGTGGGTGTCCAATATTAGCTATTTGGCCCACAGTTTCAACAATGTATACATTTCGTTGTATTATACTTTTTAACTTTTCCTTGATAAAAAAAAAGACTTAAAACGGTTGGATTCTAAGTTTCTTTGTAAACATTGCTTAAAAAAATGTAAAGAAAAAAAAATCGTGAAACATAGATGAGAAAATATGGCAAATTATCTCAATTACATTAGATTACATAAGTTTTCTTTTATTATAAAATATATATGTAACATGAAAACATTCACTGTTCAGCTACACTTCATTATAAAGTGATATCGTCCAAATGGCTTATATGAGTGTATTTTATCGTCAAACTCATATTTGTATATGCAAAATTTTAATTCGCTCCTATAAATTTAGACCGCCCACAGATTCTAGAAAATAGTATAAAACAAACTAAGAAAAATCAATAACATCGGAAAGGTTTGTGGTAATTCCATTATAAAAAAGTCAATATCTATTATATACAAAGATTTCGTATATGTTTGTAAATTTCTTTTATATGATGAAATGTGGGGAAGGTCCCGAACATGGAGAGCACTCCACAACATGTAAAGGATACTTGGAGATTGTCGATAAACAACGCGGGGTCTTAGCGAATTATGAAATCGGAAGTAACTCAAGATTTATGGAACATGTTATTACTCATGATATGAGAGCTTGTTGCTAAGCGGGATCAAAGTTAGCTTCTAGAAACCTGAGCATTGAACCAAGTTAACGGATATGCATTTGAGTGTTTTCAGATATTGCTCGCTTACATCTTTCTATATTTGCTCGCCAAAACGTCGAAGCTAAGACATTCGTGTCGATTTTAATCACCTATTTCATAAATTCTCTCTTAGCTGAAAGGTTTTTCAGAATTGAAATTCATTCTTTCCGGGGAAGTTTAACGAAGCGGCGCGATGAAATACCCGATAGGAATTAACATGTTAATTCGCCGGATTACACGAAATACTTTTTGATTAATTAATTTTAACTTCGAACCGCCGCGTGTTACATTTTGATTAGGGCGATCGATACCTGATTTAATGAATATTAATCGTATTATTTTGTGCTAATAAATCGATCATGAGTTCGGTGCCATAAGTTAGCTGTGGTCAATAAACAGGTTGATGATTGTTTTGCTTGTTTATTGATAACACCCAAACTCTTCGTTCTGAGTAGTAGAGCAAAGATAGCATAGAGACCGCCTAAAATTTTTGAAAATGTCATTGATACACGCGTTTCTTATTAGCACCTACACAATCGTATTTGACAAAAAAAGGCAAATGCACTTTGTTTTTTCTTGAAAATCAGTGTACACATTTAAAACATTCGACTGGACCTCTTGGATTGGTTTAGTATGCAGTTAAATTTAAAAGTCTATGTTGTAGTACTCACCGTGTATGCTCCTATGGTGGTTCTTGTTTTTATCAATTTTTCATGTTTACCATAGTGTTTATGATATACAGAAATTTATCAGCTCCCCAAGAATATAAAGATGTTAGGTTTCATGGCAGGGTGTAACTTTCATTCGGGACGGATGCAAAATGTTATCGAGTACGTTCTTAAAACATGAAACGTCTTTTGATGTCGATAGCTAGGATATGATGATCACGTAGGCTAATTAAACGAAGACAGCCTTTATAGTTGTAGTGCACGGTTTGAATTTTCACGTCGGGAATACTTGAAATTGTGACGGTAAAATAGAGGAAAAAAGGAGATAAGATGAGAGTTAGGAGACACGTACCCTGCGAGAGATCTAATAAAAGTACGCAATATTTATCTGAATGTCGAGTGCATGAAGTAGATTGAAACGTATCTGAATACAAAAGTCGAATAAAGCGATTAAAAGCTTCTATTGATAGTCTTATCCGAAAGGGGACGCTGGGGACCTTAACTGGCGCACCGTCTGAATGCTACATACAGATGAGTTATAAAGTTCATTTCTTTCTTACGCCTTCATTGATGAATTATCAATCCAGTTTTAATGTTTGATAGACGGGACATTCAAAGACCGATACAGAACATTGTTCAGATGTTAAGTTAGTTCTAGAAAAGGTTTCAGTAGGTGGTATTGTAGGAAGTGCAAAAAATATTTCCGCGGCTAAATATCAGAGATAATTTTGACGAAATCTGACAGAATGGTGATTTGCGACTCTGTGAAAAGAGAATAAATGTGTATAATGAATATATTTTTTTATGCGGTTATTAAGGATACCGAAGCATTAATGAATGAGAGAAATTGGAACGGGGCGTAGGACTAGAATCGAGTTTACGTTCGGAATGGATATGTCTGTATTGATACAGGACTCGAGAGCGGACTAGCCTCAGTGGAGATTGAGGCTAGAGATTCGTTATGGTCGAATTAGGGTTCAGGATCCATAATACAGAATGTGTTCTAAATCCATGTCAGTTAAGTCAATTGCGGAAAATAACATATATTAATATATCTAATTTCATATGAATCATAGAGGTAGTTTAGCTATTTTATGTTGAGAATAAAGACACATGCGATGCCCGAACGCCTGAATAAAACACATAAGTGATATAGAATCACGTAAATATTAAGCCAGGGATTGGCGATTTATTAGATACATTTCAAAAGCATAGTAAGCGTTAACTGAAATTCTTTTAATGTAATAGTAAAAAAAAATATTGCACCCAATAAAAACAAAGTATCATTGTGAATTATAGGAGCGAAAATAATAAAAGAAAAATGAAAATAACTCCCTCCTCCTGCCCATATATGATAGAATAAGATCGCAATTGTTTAAATGGAATAATGGGTGTTAATTTTTAATATCGGCAATATGATTTTAACCAATCATTCCTGAAATTTGCACTTATTACTTCTCTTACAACTAAAGGATTTACGTATTAAATACATACAAAAATGTGGAACTGATGCAAGTAGTCGACTTGCCTTTGAGCGAACAATGAGATGACAAGTAACGTGTGACCAAAGGAAAAGTGTTCCAATGCTTCTTTCCTAACATTAACTTATATGGCAAAACGAAACGGTACTAAACTCAATTTGTAAATAATCTCTCGATTGCATATCTGTTTATTAAAATGTTTTTCATCCGATGGCATGTCCAAAAGGGGGCTTAATGCGCAGGATTTGTTCTGCGTTGGACGGACGACGCCGTCCAAAGGCTGGCCACGCTCAGCGAATGATGTCACGCCACGCACACGAACGTCGGGGCCAGTCGCCGTGATCACATCACGATAATGCCACAATAAAATCCTTTGGCTGTTAATGTTATCGTTATTTTGCTTGTTTTTTTAAAAACCTGCTTCATACATTCCTAGCAGTTTGTATAAATAACGAAACTTTTCACTCTATAAAGGATAACGTGATAATATTTTCCGGGTTGTTATTAAACGTCGAAGAAGCATAAGTGTTCAAAGTCACCGTCGAGCAATGAGGGCGCTGTTACAGCAGCGACGCGGACGTGACTATTTGGAACCATCACATGAATTCGTAAAACACAATCAAAGCTTCGTTCTGCAAGAATGAGAGTGTAGAATTTTTGATAGCTTTGAAGCGTAAAGGGATATAGAATATTTGCGCATACTTTAACGTATATACTACGGGGAAGGCTTCACAAGTTGAATTCTGCTCGACAGAAATAGCATTACCATCAATTTGACAGCTGGCGTTTTACTATCGTACGTTTTTTTCGATAATTTTTTGCATTTTCCTGACACATACGGTTAAAAATTTTGAACGAGCTAATGCCAGCGGTTTTTCTAATCAAATTCGAAAGAGCGGACTTCGTGAAAAGATTCTATTACTCTTCTAAAAGCCCGGCAATGCATTAGTGACTCCTTTATTGTCACGGGTGTCGACGGGTGGCGGTGATCACCTACGATCTCTAATGGTTCGTATATCGTTTGCAAGTCAAATATCGTACTAAAAAAGAACCTATCCTAAATTTATATTCACGTTCTGCTACACCGTCTATCTATTCTGATTGTACTAACAAGCACTATACATTTTATAGATGCGGAGTACTAAAATCGTTTCGCCGTCTCCCCGCGGCCGTCGCGCGCTCCGCGTAATGTATGCGGTTGCATCAAACACTGTGCTCCATTTATCGACTAAGCCCTGGGGCCCTTTGCTGCTCGTTCCTATTTTCGCGGTTCAAGGCGTCTTTTTCCTGCAAGTTTGCACGATGGTTTCATTTTTTTTTCTATAAAAAATGTACAATGTCTTTCGTTCGCTATAAAAGTAGAAAATTACTAACATAAGTATAAAACGTAAAAATCCATATTTTGTAACTATATTGCTTGTAATCGTAGCATATCATCGTAAAATTATAATGTAAAATTATGATAGTAATACAGTAATAAAAATAATCGGGAAAAACGAATTACTGAAAGATTTATAAAGTTATTTTTTTAACGAAATATTTCGTTAATGATTTATATTTATATTGGAAGTTAATTTCAAAGATCAATCAGTGTAAATAACATAATTTCATTATGCATAAACCAGTCGCTGATAACTAATTACGATAGCAGAAATAATAATAACGTAAAAATTATAAAAAGCATAACTTGAAAATTTTTATGAGTTAAATATAAAATGGAAGAAGGCTTTGTCATAAACCTTTAACCGGCTTTATACTTTGACCAGTTTTCAACATCATTTACCTTCTATAAAAAAATATTCAATAGGTAAGTTGCTTAAGGTTCACATTTGTTTTCATCACACATTTTTTATCGATATATCAACTAGCTTATGATTTCTATAAATGTCTAGGTCCCCCATAGACCCAGCAATCTATTTTCAGATTGAGGGATTGAGAATCTCAATGGAGGTCGTGTCCTGATTCTGATTTGGTCACGCTCATTGCCGCAAATGCACTGACAACATCGGGAATCAAAGCCTCAACCATGCTTTTCGAAGCACCGAACAAGTGGTTTAATTTGACTTAAGATCTCGTCGCTCGATCCGCCGTGATCAGGAAAGAACCTGGCGCCTTCCGAGTCTATGGTGCCTCTTGACCTTTGAGACGACACGTTCTAATGTTCTTGTGAATATAACTTACTTATGCTGAAATGTTTACAAGACGGATTTTGTAGAAGGTTATGTTGTTTTGTCAGCCACTTTCGTATACTTTTTTGTGAGTTTACGTTTTTGAGGTACGATCAAAAATTAATAATAAAATAATATATATCTATATTAAATAAAACTGTAATTATTTCTTAGGTAGGAAAATTATTATTATCTATTCACGTGCCGTGAATAGTTTACCTTTTCGAAGTAACTAACCGTCATTCCTTTATCTTCATGTCGACCGATTTTTCTTTCGTTGATCGCGATCATGATCTTGTTCCCGCTCTCAATTCTGGTTCCACTGCCAGATCTGGCTCCGTCCCTTTTTCGATTCTAATACATATCTCGATACTGATTTTGGTTCTCCCTTGGACAATGATGGTAAAAAAAAAACGAGTTTTTTTCTGTTACGAAGTTATTCTGCCATTCGGAGCGGAGCATTTTATCGCGGACTTTTCAAATTCAACTTTTGAATATGAATTAAACAAAATATTTGGACATATTTTAAATTGTTTGTTTAGTGCAATGTAAGTCTTAAAATTTTATGATACATCAAAAAAAAGTAAAATTTACAAGTTCCCGATTGTATGTGATTCAATCCGACAACGACTAATGATGTTGTTCGATATCATATAATTTGTTTGGGTTAAGTTTTTTCATCATCAATTTTACTATTTCAAATTGTGCTTTAAGGTCTGCTCGCTGGTCTATCGTAAGTTGGAGTATGGTATCGATTGTCCTTATATATACGCTGTCAACTTGCGGCGGTAGCTTCGAGGTATTGAAGTAAATAGTCTAGATTTAAAACGACCGCACATGCAATTACAGTGGGAATTTCCTTAAAACTAATAAATTTAATATGGCTAAAAATATTTTTTTTCCCTTTAATAAATAAGAAATTTTTAGAGGTTTTTCTCAAAAAAGTTATGATGAACGTATCGTTACGGGACTTTGACTATTCGACGTAAAGTTTTTCGTCGAATTTCGATTTTTCTACGTCGGATTTCTACGTAGAATCCAGAATTCACAATGAAACGGACGGTTGACGTCTGGTCTATAATAATTAAACACGTGTAGGTAAATACTTCTCTATGTATCACTAAGATTAAGACCCTCTTTCACAATTTCCTTTTAAATATACTTTCAACTGAACATCACTTTTGAGACGTATCTAGATTTTAGAATCAACCTGAAAACGTGATTTCTTGTTAAAAGTAAATAGATTTCGGTTAATATCAAGACGAAAATTATGTACAACTCACGAGGTTCGTCTTTTAGATGTCGGAGGCGATCTCTCGAGAATTACCGCGAGCTGTAGAGACACATCGCGCTTGGATTACCGAAATGAATAATGTATTGCACGGTTAGGCAATCAGTTACGGATCATTTCGCACCGATTGCTAGTGCTTTGTATTAAAACCGAAGATCTGTATATATATGGGATAGATTATCAACGGAATTATGTTGTTGACCGAATTATGTTGTTGACCGTTTTGATGAGAGAAAAGATTAACGCCCCTAGGCAGCGCCGATAGTGTGTAGATTGGATTTCGTATATATTGTACGCTTGTTATTCTGGTAGCGTATTGTAACACTTCATATATTTTTCCACTTTAGTATGGTGATTATTAAATAACGCCATCTATTAGCTTGAAATTGGGTTTTTCCTCACAGACAGCGACAGCTGTAGCATTTTATAGCCATGCTACATATTTCTAGAAAATAACCTAACTATACTTGTTTTACGTAAGACTTTAAAAGACATTCGACAGACATGCTCTAGGCGGATTCTGATATTATGGTATGGTAGTTTTTGTAATGAGCCACGTATGAAAGCTGTTGAATGAGTCGCCATGGATGACAAGAAGAAATGGAAATTCTAGTGTTTGCGCAAGTGGGATTTCTTTTTTTTTTTATTTACAGTTCTAAATTCATGTCTATTATTTTTTCTACGAATAGTCAGATCCACAAAATTTTGTGAATTATTCATGTCTTTCTCGAGTTTAAAATGGATTTTAGGATGTGTGTTATTGATATAATAAAATAGACGCGATCGCGCGTCGCGCCTCGTCCGTCAGTTGACGATTAGCGTTCGGAGCGATAACCTCCTACCTACTTACAAGCTGGCTAGCGAATTGTGGAGTTTAAAAGTGATACGAAACTAGTGCTTATTGTTCTACTGCCTGCTGTATTCAGATTGTATCAATTTTGTACATTTATTCTTTGGACAAAACTTAGTCTCTTATATCCAGTAACGATTGTGCATTATTTTGACCCCACCATCTTGACGCGTAACATTACTTATTAATAAAGAAGAATGGAACGTTAGCTTAAAGGTGTTGAACGTGTTGCAACATCTTCTAATGCCGCTGAATATTCAAAAGCGGTGCGCGTGGATGTCACGACGTCAAGCTCCACGGTTTCAAAGGCGAAAAAAAGGAAGTATGATGAATCATATATCAGTTTCGGATTTGTTGATTCCAACGGCTCACCTCTCTGCTTGCTATGTAGTAAACTGCTTCATAATAGTTCCATGGCACATGCCAAATTTCTCCGACATTTAGAAACTGTACACCCCTAGTCTAAAGACAAGAATAAAGATTTTTTGTTCGTAAAAAAAAACAGTTATTGAAAAGTCCAAAAAATATGACACATGTAACGCAAATTATCAATGAAAAGGCCACGGAAGCATCATATTTAGTTAGCTATCCCATTGCACAAGCAAGCGAAGCGCACACTATCGCTGACAATTTAATAAAGCCATGTGTGTTAGACATAACAAAATGTATGCTCGATGAAAAATCTGAAAAACATCGTTCTACTGTGCCGCTATCAAAAGATACTGTTTCACGGCGAATCCATGATCTGGCAAGCTACGTCAAACAAGAACTAGTTACACGTCTACAAAAAATACGGTTCGCTTTACAAATGGATGAGTTAACTAATGTCGCTGGTTTGGTTATCTTGCCGGTTATCGTGAGATATCCATATGAATGTTCTTTTGAAGAAGACATGCTATGTGTTCACCGCTGTCTACAAACACTACCGGGGAAGACATTTTTAATAAAATAAATATATTTTTTGAAGAAAATAATCTTAGTTGGAACGATTGCATTGACATTTGTACAGATGGGGTCAAGGCGATGACAGGTAAAACAGCAGGAGCAGTGTCACGAATAAAAAATAAAGCGCCTAATTAATAATACGATGGCTGGAACTACAGCCATCGTATTCTGCATAGACAAGCACGTGCGATGAAACAAATGCCGTCAGATCTAAAATTAGTTATGGATGAGGCGGTAAAAATAATTAATTTTATCAAATCACGACCACTACAATCCCGATTGTTCTCATTATTGTGTGAAGATTATGGCAGCAAACATAAAACACTACTGCTCCATACAGCAGTGCGATGGTTGTCTCGGGGTAAAACTTTAACAAGGCTATTTGAATTTAGAGCCGAGTTACAAATGTTTCTTTCAGCAGATACTTCTTTTAATTTGAAGGACCGTTTGTATGATAGAACTTGGTTGTTCCGATTGTCTTTTATTGCGCATATCTTTCAAAAACTGAACGAATTGAATGTATCATTGCAAGGTAAACAGACCACAGTGTTCCAGGCCTATCACAAAACCACTTCCTTCAAAATAAAATTAGATTTTTGGATTATTTGCCTTGGTAAGAGAGAAATAGAAATTGAAATAAAAAATTAAAAAAATAGAGATCGATCGAAATTGCAAATAGAATGTGGAATAAAATCGAGAGTCGTTATCGGGAAGGTTAGAAATCGAGAACGGGACCAAGATATTAATCGACTGTGGGACCAAATTACAGTCAAGATCGTGACTGCAATCGGAATAGGAACAAAACAGAATTGAGAGCGGGACTGGGATTAAAAGCGGGGTCAGAATTGAAACCGATTTAAATCGAGACCGAGTCCGAAATAGAATGTGATATAAATTAAACGGTCGATATGTCAGATCAAGGAATTGATTCTGTGTACGCGGGCGGAGCCGCGGGTGGAAGCTAGTATACGATAAATCTGAAAAATCGTCTTTCCTATTCCTGTTTCTATAGGAGCCGCGGGCGGAAGCTAGTATACGACAAAACTGAAAAGTCGTCTTTCCTGTTTCTATAAAGTGACGATAATTCTAGTGCCTAGAACGGTGCTTACAAACTAGTCAATCGTTAATGTTCTCAACCACTACTAATTATAATATCATTACTCGTGATTGAAGATATTACTGCGTTTCGTATTTCTAAAATATACTTAAATATTTATATAGTCTATTGCTTTAAATATTTTCTAGAATTTCAAGGAACTGTTGACGGTCTTTCGATGGACCAAAAATTAGTTCAAATTAAATATTCGTCAGTCACTGTTTATAAAGTAAGTAAGCAAGGCTCGGGGCGAATTCTCGTCGGGCGTTCGTACAGTTAAGTGATTTTATTACATCTTTCCTCATCAGAGCGCCGAGACGCGAGCTTGACAAACGCGCTGCATAAATCCACGCGAGGACCGTCGGGGGCACCCGCACAATCAACAACAAATTGTTTACAATTTAGGGGGAGGAAACCGCTTCCTTATCGCTCCAGTCGTAGCGCTGCGGTTTGTGTGGTTTAAGAGAATAATGAAATTGAAATTGTTGTAGATGAAACGGAAAACAATTTTTCTTTGTTCAAATCGATTGTGAATGGTTTTAGTTCTTTTTTTTTTAACACGTACAATCTGCACTCTTATGTTCCGTACCTTTGTTACTAGCATTGTTCATTTGTCAATGATGTGTTAGTTTGCTTGTAATACCTTTGTGCAGCTACTTTTCATTCACTTTCACTGTTTATGAGTCTTTTACTTTATTAAATTTTAAATATTTATTGTTCATAATACTGTTTTTCTTCGTGATGGCGGTCCTTATCCCTGTTGCACGGCACCCGTTCACGAGTACTACAGAACGGTCAGCCTTGTCTAGCTCAACCATTTTCAGCCGGGCAACCCGTTCGCTCTGACACCGCGCACTTGGACGTCATTGCGTGTGGATCGCCATTTGTTTGTCCGCTTTGTTTCTATTTTGACGCCTTTCTTCGCTTTGATCCGGTGTTTTATTTACCGGCCAGTACTGTTCCGGCTTTTTTCGGTGTTAAGTTATTTCTGTGACCGAGTTTATGTCCCGGGATATTATTGCCATCTTGGCGTTGTAATCTATTGTAATGGTTTTAGGTTAGGTTATTTTTGAATTTCGCAAAGCCTTCACCATTTTGCTTTATTAATTTTCTTAATTCATAACGTACACTCAATTTGGCGGGTGACCTTTACAAATATATATATCTGTAGTTGGTCTCAAATTCTGCACTTTCCGTAGTGCGTTTCTGGGAAGTGAATTCGAGTTTTTTAACTACTGTAATGAATAATGCATCAACGCATGCGATAAGGTCTGAACGAATGTTAGACTTTTATTTTATATTTTGTCTTAATAAAACAATGTGAAACAATTTTAGCGTTAAAAAATAGTAAAGCGTCGTCAAAAACACTATTATTATATTAATGACTGGATTTTATCACGGTCAAAGAATTTGTGAAATTTCGTTATTTTTTCCTTTTTATTCGAGTTGATGCACTAACTCAGCAAGATTATTTGTTTCAGCAAGATGTTTATATACTAGCTCGTAAAACTTCTGAACGCCTCATTTCTGCAATACGAAAATTCTATGAACACATTAGCTGCATGTCCCTAGGGCTATATTATGTTTTTCAATAGGTGGTAGAAGCAGAAACATTTCTTATCTTTTAATTGCTTATGCAGTAGAGCTAAGGGTATTACAAACAAACTGATATGAGGAATTCATTGAACCCTACCTAGATTCCAAAGAGTTTAGCGTAATATATACAAATTCTAATTCGTCGATTCATATTAAAATAATTCTATATCTTTGTTATGGATTTGGTAGTGAAAATTTATTTGAATATTCTATTGTTTTTTCTTTTATTTTAAGTAAATCATTTTTCTACTTCGGAATAGCAATCAATTTTATAATATATCTGCCAGCATAATGCATTTAACCCCCTTATATCAATAATGGTTATTTAATTTTGGTTTTTTAGGAATTCGTTGATTTTAATTTGAACTATGCATGAGTTTTTTTATTGAAAGTTTTTAGTATATTTTTAATGTTTCCTAGGTATTAAATGGATATATCTTCGGTTTATCTGATAGTTTGTTATTGCGTCTTTTTTGTATTTGATGCACAGTACATCGTACGAACTTTACCGCTGTGAAGTTAGTCACCAAAGTGTCGCAATGGTATGAAATAGGAACACGGGGGAGCATGCAGTTCAGAGCGGCAGAGTTTCGTGCATTGTACTATAATTGTCAACTATTATTTTACTTTATTAATAATAATAAATATTGACTTTGTTAATAATTAATAATGATAATAATAATATGTTAAAAGATATTAAAGTCAATCAGATTTCATAATTTTGTCTATGTTTCCGTTCTTATCACTTGCCATTTCAGTCTTTGTCTGTTTTTATACTTTGTTTGCGTATATTGAAAGTATTAAATTCATCTTCCCTTAATTTAGGCTCTAATTTCTATTACAATTGTTCAGCTTTGTTGAAATAGTTGTCTGTATGTATTACAAACTATGGTCTTCAGAAATTATGTTTAGGACTTTCAGTATAAAATTTCCGTATTGATGTAGTGGTCTTTTTCACTTAAAATGGTAGTAGCACATAGTAATATTCGACGAGAAAAATTTTTAAATATACCAAAATTATAACGTTATTTGATTCTGGTTTTCCATCGATCCTATTGTTACTGTTGTACATAGGTCTAAAACCAAAAGGGAAACACGGAAAATACATGTAATTTTCGAATAAGAATTTCGACACGGCGTGAGTGGCTCGTTACATTAAATTTACGTTTTGCACGCCTCACAACGCGTAAGCGTGCTTTAGTCTCGACAGGCCGCGTTGTGACAACTTCACAACATAAAATTGTTGAAATACCCGAAATTAAATGAAAAAGTCATAGAAAAATGAATGATTTTACATCTAGGAACTTCAAATATGTCTTTAGACTGTTTTTTTTTAATTATTAATATAATGTATGTAATAAAAAAACGAAATTGTAAAAAAATATTTAGCGCTATCCTTAGTCTGTCCGTCTGTTTTATTCCATCGATTAAGAAAAATATAGGCAATGAAATGAGATGAATCTTTTTTCAAATGTCTTCATTTGTCCTAAAGATAAGCCTTATTGCCTGGCGTTATTAAACTCTGAACGGTTTAGAAGATATTAAACAAAAATTTTTCTATATTCTATAGATATTCTACTCGTATGCCGTACTCTTTTATTTTTGTCCATTTTTCAATTACCCTGCGTCTATAATAAATGAAACTACTTTTCCTGCAACAGGCATTCAATTTTTTTTTGGTTTCCCGCTAAAAATTTGATTTTTTTTTCTATTTTTCCTTTTTCTGATAGAGGTTTCTTTAAAATCTTTTCATGTTACCTACTTCTAATTTACTATAGACTTATATATATGCAGGAATGACAAGAAAAAATATTCGATTTAATGTAAATATTCGTAAAAATTGAACGACCACTATGAGGTGTGCATTTTTGGATTTTCCGAAATTTTCCAAAAATACGACCAACGAACGCGTCGTTTTGTTGTTTAATTTCTAAAATGCGCCTCTAGAAAGGAGGGTGGCGAACTCGCTGAGCGTTTAGAGTAAAACGTCGAAATGTGAAGGGCGATTCATGTTTAACCGTCATGAAATTACTAGCATGGTTTGAAATTAGCTTACTCACGTCTTTAGCGAATAAGTACAGTAAAATGGAATGGCATTAAAATTGGGTACCCACGAATGGGTAGGTGGAAATGAAAACGAGTAGGGATTAGAGTTGCGTTAAAGGTTCAAGATGGAAATTAAAGAATTTTGAAGTAGATTGTTGCATGCAATGAAAAACGAATTCTTCATTATTTAACGCAATGGATGAACTCAGACGATGAGTCAAATTGAACTGCTGATAAAAACATAGAAGCAACTAATTGTGATCCTTTCGTGATCCCGCGCCAGATTGATATGTCACAGCTTGTTGAGATTTGATACATGTATAATAGTTAATACCTACTGATATTACTATTTACTAATACTATTACAAACGAGATTTTTGTATTTCCAAAAAGAGAAACATGGTGGTTTTCGAGACGTTAATCGTAAAGGAACAAACAATAATATGGAACTAATGGAAGTTTGTGGAATACTTCCGAAACCTTTGCGAGATTAATGAAACTCTTGGCACATTTTCTAATCTTCTGCTGATATCTGTGTTCTTTTAGAGTAATTTGAAACATTACGGAATAATTTTAAAATTATTTGCAGATTTTTTTTATTGTATATTCGAGAGGCAAACGAGCTTGTGAGCCATCAAAGAGTAGATGGTCACCGCCGCCCATGGACACTCGCAATCCCAGAGAAGTCACCGGTGTATTACTGGGTTTTTTGGAAGTGAATAAGGTATCTAATAGAGAGAAAATCGGGATGACGGAGAGGGATAAGGGAAGTGGACCTCCGGAACTGTCACTCACTGACTGATACGTAACAGCGAAAGCTGCTACTTCACATTCGTATTCTATGAGAGTGTGATATTTCACCTGTCGAGCCAGCCCAATTTGGTACTGCAACCAAATTGGTTACAGCATAACTCTATCACAGAAAAGTCCTAGAGGAGTACAAGAAAAATAGAGAAAAATAATAAGGATTCTAAAGATTTTGTTAGCTCAGGAATAATAAAGAAAATATGGAATGATAAAATAATTTCTTCTGCAAAAACGATGACGATGATATGGGTGAACGTAAACCACCTTCTTCACGTAGCACAGTTTTCTTTAGTACATTCAGAGTAATATTGTCTAGTACTTAAGCACCCGAAACCGACGAGCTACCTTGAAACAATCGATGGATAGTAGTGAAGCAAGACAGGTGTACAAAAATCGTACCGTGTCTGTGGTCTGTGCTTTAACTTTCTGGGAAATAGGTGTGAATTTGTAAATAAAAAAATATGTGTGCAATATTTTTAATGAAGTTAAAAAAAAATTGAATTGCGATAGACCCTGCAGGCTCACCGGATATTTTCTTTATTTTCGAGCTTAAAACACTCAAAAAAGACTCAGTCGGAAATGTCGGAGCTTTTTAGTTCAAAATATAATTTTTTTTACACATTTTAAATTCGAAGAGCTTTTAAAGTATTTATTGTATTTTAGGTCATTAATTTTAAAAGAAAATTATTTTCAAAATTTCAAAATTTAGTAATTTATGAAATTGTAAGCAACCTTATAATTTTAGTTTAAAAATTAATTTTGAGGTATTTGAGCTTAAAATATAATTTTCTTACATTTATAGATGTTTAATTATAGATAAATGTATTTTATAGAATTGTTTAGTTTTTAACGTAAATTTACTATATAATAAAAATTTAAATTATAATCTTTTTTAAATGAACAGATGAACTTCAGCCACCTTGATTTTATTTAAAATAAATAATTTATTAAAACAAATATAAATTTTGACATTTTATTAGTTTTATTTAATTTAAAATTAGAATTGTGTATTTTTGAGATTCTCCATGTTATCTTAAAAAACGTATTTTTTTTTTAATTTTAATTTTTTGTTTATATTCGGAACGGCTCTACTGATTCACTTCAATATCTAATCAAACTTCAGTTTCAATGGATCCCTTCGAACGCCATGTCGCTTATCGTAATCGGTTGATTCGTTCTTGAGATATATAACAAAAATTAGTTACGCACATACGGACATTCTTCTGAAATTAATCGGGACGGTTTCCTGGGGCCTCAAAAAGTTGAGATAAGATTATAACTCCGTTTATCGAAATCGAACTGAAACCAAGAATTTCCCTATTTTTCTGAATATCTTCGATTTTCAAAGCTGGAGCTTACAAAGGAGGGGATTTCCAATTTTGTTTAATTTTTTTATATTTGTTACTACAAAATCCGTTATTTTTAATGGATTTGGAAATTTTCTATAAATAGTGTGTACATACATTTCCTGATGGGTTGCATTTTTTTTTAAATCCATTTCTAATAATGAGATCCATGAGGAATTGAGGAGCATCCTCAAATATTATATATAACGAAATTGTTTTCGGATATAAGTCAAGCGTTGGCATTTAGAAAATATCATTTAGTGACATTGAACTGATGAAGAAGACCACAGATGGTCACCAGAACTTCTCAATGATAAGCATTTCACGGGTGGCGATAAGACGTCCCGAATTATAACACAGAATATTTTAAATAAATGAGACCGACGAAAATGGTACCACGAAACAGATGCGTTGATGATATAAGAGCAGAAATAAGGCACCGGAACTTCATAATGAAGCAATGCATAGTAGCCGTGCTCGGAGTCTATTAGAATTGTCGTGAGACATAAATTATTTTAATTTGGGCTTATTTTAATTGTCATGGGATACACGCTGGCTATAAAAGACTATAATAGCAATACTCCGTGTTCGAATTACGCTACATAAGTCTTGTTTTATTGTCAGTAGACAGATTTCGTCATCTCGTCATTTCCTTCAACGATCTGCCGTCGTGTGGTTGATTTTATAATAAACTAGCGTCCGTTCGCGGCTCCGCCCGCGTAGATAGAATGAATTCCTTCATCTGATATATCGATCGATTGCGATAATTAATCACGAGCCCGATCGCTATTCCGTTCTCGACCCCGGTCCTGGTTCTGTTCGCGATGCCAATTTCAATCACCCTCGATTATGGACTCGGTATTGACTTAAGTCGGTACCGGCCCTGGTAATGCTTTCGATCCTAGTCGTGCTCTCAATTGTGACATATTTTTGTTCCGAGTGCGGTCGTGATCTTGATTCTAATTTGGTCCCACGGTCCATTACGTTCCTGGTCCCCTTCTCTATTTCAAATCCTCCCCGCGGTCTTGGCTCTCAATTGTGTGCTTCAACCCGTTCACAATTAAGATTCTGTTACCGGTCACAGTTCCGGTTTGGACGAAACGGGGGCAAATTTTAGTTTCAAAATATTTTTTTTATTGTATCACTTGGAGATAGTGTCGCTTTTTGATAGTGAAAGATTTTTTAGAATCTGTAATAACACAAATATGTAGGTGATGCCAAAGCGAAGTGTTAATAGTCTATTTTTTCCTATAATGAAATAGTTCTTAGCAATGATTTAGTAGTTCGTTTTAATAATAAAAATAGGCACACGACATCAGATACGAATACCAGTAACTTTTTTTTTTAAGAAATCTTCCTTTTCGCGAGTACAAAGTCTCGCCAATTTTATAATAATTATATGACTGGTTTAAGCACGCAAAAAAAAAACAAGAAAATACAAAGTCGTTTTTATACATTAGACAACTTTTCTTTCTCAATCTAATTGTGAAAGACGCGTCTCACTCACCGCTTTCCAAAGTCTTACCTCGCTCCATAAGAAGTTTCATACAGAATTCAACCTCCCCTAACTCTTATAAAAAGCAAATTACGCAACACGTTTAAACTTTTTAGAAGTTTTTTTTCGTAGTTTTACTGTGTAAATTGGTTTAGCGTTTTTCAGGACAATGCGCTATAAGTCCTTTTGATGAACTTTAACAAAACAATTTTTAAAATCGCGGTTCCTGTGGCACACAATTCTTATGCTATCCCATAAGAACCGTGCATTTTTCCGAAATAAAAATTAGTGTATAACATTTTGCGACCCTTAAACTATCATAATGAAAAAAATTATGTCGATCTCTTGTTACGAGAAAAAAAAACAAATTATTCTCGTGGAATCCGTTCATTTTTCTAGGCTAAAAAGTAGTCTGTGTGATATTCTAGAATATAGTCTGTCTCTGAGCAAATATCATCCAAATCCGTTAAGTCATTTAGGCGTAATCGAGGAACAAACAACCATCCAAACTTTATTTATATACATATTTACAATTGTCTTAAGCCATCAGTAAAAATTAGATGAATTTTAAAATTTAATTACTAAAATGTGTCAAATAAATAATTTTTAATATATATATATGTATATATATATAAACCGCCTTAAAAAATATTAATATATAAATTAAATAATTAGATGTTTTTGTGGAATCGATGTCAGTTAAAGTAAACCAAATTAAAAATATAAAATAATGAAAGCGACGAACTCAAAAGTTAATAACAATGATGTAGGACCGCGTTTGGCGTATCTTTAGTTGGCACCGACTCTAAAAAAACTAAACATTTAATTATTTTTATGTGTTTTGGGATGGTTTATATTTTTTGGAAACGTTATTTTTACAGAAAAACGATAGAAAAATGGTGGAACACCAAAAACGGTGTCCTGCCATTTTTCTATCGCTTTTATGTCTACCTAAACGAGTGAATCTAACATATGAAGTCAATACATTTTGAAGTTTTATTAGGAAAAAAAAAGAAAAATGCGACACAAGCCGCGAAAAAGATTTTTGACTTATATGGACTTAATGCAGTGTCGGTAAGAGTAGTGTAAACTGGTTCAATCGTTTTCAGTCCGGTAATTTTGATGTCGCAGATGAACCTCGCTCTGGTTGACCTGTTACGGGTAAAGTCGATGTTATTTTGGCAAAAGTAGAGCAAGATCGGCATATTAGTTCCTACGACACAGCTGAAATGGTGGTTATTGACCATAAAGTAGTTTTAATCCATTTAAATTAAAAGCTGAATATACAAAAAAGCTCGATACTTGTCTCCTACAAGATCTCAAGCAGAAGAGTGTGTATTCATTTGCGATTCTCAGTTTTCACTGGTGATGAAAAATAGATTATCTACGATGAGAACGTGTGAAAAAGATCACGATCAAAAGGCAAGCAAACTCCACAGACTATAGCGAAATCCGGGTTAATTCGTGCAATAAGTTGATGCTAAGTGTATGGCTGGATTGGAAGGGCATTATTCACTATGAGCTTTTACCGTCGGGCAAAACTATTAATTCGGATCTCTACTACCAACGTCCGCTGCGACTCGAGCAAGAAGTAGAAAAAAACGACCGGAATTCATCAACATAAATGGTGTGGTTTTTCAGCATAATAACGCTAGACTACACACATTTTAGCCACTCGTGAAATATTGAGAGAGCTTTGTTGTTAATTTTCTATAATCAAAATGATTATAGAAAATTAAAAAATTCCACCATGTTAGGAGTTGGACTTTTGCATCCAGGGTTCCGCACCAACGCACAAAATGAAATTTGCTATTCCACTAAGTATAAGTCATAAGGACTGACGTTTGAAATATTTGGTCTAAAATCATATTAGCAACCATTAGATAACTATTGTACTAAAATTCATATGCGTGCTCATTAAACCGATGACCTGACTGATACTATCAAAAACTAAAAATAGTAATCTAAAAAACTTATCAGACCTCAGCAAAAATAATTTTCATTGAAGTTATTTATGAAGTTGTATTATTGTAAACATTTTGAAATTATTAAAACACATGACTTTGAACGAGGGAATACATAAAATTAACGATTTTAGAACCTAATAAAGGGCATTATATATACATGAGAGATAAAGTAATTTAGAAATGTTTGTTCATTTTTAAATATTTGTCCAACGACTCTGTACAAAACGGAGGACCGGAAAAAAATATTTCACCCCTCAATTTTATCTATGGAAGAGTATTTATTTTTTTTTCAAACACACAATATAAATATGGTATACACAATACATCAACCTATAAAAATGGCGAAATCATAAGGTTGGAAAATATATTACCGCTTTAAAAGCCAAAGTCCTCCTTTTTTTTTTTCATACAGACAACTAAAATTATAACGTAAAACGTCAACACAGTGAGTAAACGGTAACTAATAAATATATCTATTCGTTTCTATATTGTATACGCTGAAAATTTAAACATTTGTCCGTCATCACAAGCACATCGCAAAACCGTATCTCTCTACTCGACCGATCAGGGAGGCGATTCTCGGGCCATGCGAAAATTGTCACATGAGGCATTTTTTAAAGAGATATATTATAGATTAGAAATTTAATAGAATAAATTTAATAATTTATATTGAATTCGTGCGGTTATTTTACATTTTTTCTTTCAAACGAAATGATAGATATGAAACGAAAACACTCATTCAGTATTCTCAATTTCTAAGCTGTGGCAATTGTCAAGCGGCATTCATGTGACATACGACAGGTACACCCTAGCATACGAGACCAATTATCACACGCTAAATTTGAAAATCACTATGATGAGTGACACCTTATTTTAACGAAATCATGACTAACAGTCGTCTCGCTGTTGTCCCCCAACGGTCTTTTTATTCCAGATTGAAAGGCTTTAAAAGTTCACGTTTTTCGTTTTAAATATTATAAGTATATTCTCTTACATATTGAAAAATCCTAATTTCTAATTACAAACTATTTTAAATTTGCATAGGTGAGTAGGAATACATATTTTAGTCATCACTTGAGATGTTTCGTCATTTTGTCGGGATATTACGAAAATTACATATTTAAAAAATTGTCTCATGTGACAATTTCCATACGGCCCGAGAATCGCCTCCCAGGAATGCACATCGCTAAGTAGCCTCGTAATGGCCTCGTATTACGCCGCGGGAGTCCGCCGCGCGCGCCCCACTGCGCACCGCCCCGTCGAACGCGTACGCGCACTCGCGCGGAAGAAACTCGAGCTCGCGTCGCGCGCACGCGCCTGTAGACGTCGTTCTGCGAATCTTCCGCTAGGGTGCGCGATTTGAACGGCCGCCTCTGAATCGCCATTATTTTATACGCCGCGCTTTGTGTACTTCAAAGCAGGCAATACAATTCAATCAGCTGTTATTTGCGTGCATACGAACGGCGAGTATGTCAATACGGAAAATCTTCTGGTTATGAATTTATTCCAAAATTATAAATTTATTTGTAGCATTATGTTAAAACTATCATAACCAAAAACTTTCTCAATAAACTGTTAGACCGATGAAAAAAAATAGCAAAACTCAGTTAAAGATACACACGGACAGTGGTGATGCTCTTAGCCGTTTGACTTCATCCCGAACGGCTTCTGAGTTGTTTGAGACCGCGCAAAAGGTAACGTGTTATTATATCAGAGATACAAAGGGGCAGAACGAGGGCGGGTGGAGATCTCGCGAGAGGCTACACGTTCAAGGAGATTACCCCTCGCCGGGGCTGGATCAAGACACGAGCGTCGTGTATATCGATAGGTACAGCCGTACATACAGTCGCCAGCTTAAATGTACTGACGCTACATTTGTAGTTGTAAGACGATCATTCTCGAGAAAATCAAAAAAGCTATATTCAACTGCTCTTTGATTGAAATCTAGTAATGAAATAGGATGCTTTTGATCACATTCGATAAACATACGAAAAATGACTTATAAAATAGTATGTGTGCTCTTTTTTTATATATTTTTACCATAAAGGCATGCTGAGAATTATTAAAAAGAAAATTATTATTTTTATAATGACACAAAATATATAGATCATGTTTCTTTATATTCTTTTATTGAGGAATGATGGGATTTTTTATAGCACTTTCGAGGGGCAAACAAGCATACGAACTTCTAGGCTGTCACTGACGCCCATGAACGCTCGCAACCCCATTCAAAGAGTTGCCGTGTAAGAATAGGTCATTTGATGCAAGGGAGATTAGAGTGAGGAAAAGGAGTAAGCTGATGATAGGGGACTGAGGTTATGACGAGGGGAGTCGAAACATTGAACCTTGAAAAATATCCATCACTAATCCATTTCTGTTTGTTACGGGTGCCGATGTAAGGGTTAAAAAATTGTAGATTGTAATTATTTATACAGAAACTAGCTGTTGCACGCGACTTCATTTGCGTGGTGGTTATGAAACATAACATTTTGAAAAGACATAAAACTTTCTTTCGTCTGTTCATTGCCTTTCACCAACCATAGAAAATCTTAGACGTTATTTTATGGGGTCTTCTTCAAAGCCACAATTTTAATAGTAAGATTTCTTCCTTTTAATGAACTTAATTGATTTAAAAAGTAAGAAACTTATGCATAGTTGGACACATTTTTCCGTGACACTCGGACTGACAAAAATGCACTTGTTCAAACCTATTCAGTTGCTACTTTAAATTAAAGAGAAGGAAAAAAATAATTTTCTCTCTGTCCAGCCGCTATGTAATGTAGTGTGATAAATTGTACCGTAAGTTAAGCAGTAGAATGCTGCTAATAAAATTCAAAAACTTTTGATCAAATCGATACATTAGTTTTTGAGCGATGCTTGAACACACAAACAGACAACTGTACGGGCAAGCAGAGATAAAAATTTGAAAGCAGCTGTATTAGGGTCTGCATTCGGTGTATAATACATACCACTTATTATTTTCAAAAATATTTAATGTACAGCATTGATTTCTTTACTATTCCATTATACGTACGGATTACCTCTACAGCTTTTACGAGTATTTATTTACACGACGGGTGCGGTCGTAAATAGAATTACGCATGAAAAAAAAAGCCTTCTGCTCTTCGAAAACACGTGCCGTGAATACCTTTTTAAAATACTATGTTAATTTTGAGACGATCGCGGACGCCGGCGACCGAACTGCCACGGATTGTGCTCAAATTGTGTTTAGGTGTTCATGAATGAAAGTAAATATTACCGTCTTTGATATAACTTTTTCCAGTTTATAATGCATAATCTTTACTTTTATGCGCATAACATCAGTCTAGAAAAGGAGGCTATCGATCTCAATTTTTATGTCCTTCCGTATGTTGAACATAAAAATTTATTAGTGTAGTGCATAAAATTACTAACTTATCGATCTTATAAAATGACTAAAGTTTTGTACCGTAGGTTCAACTGCGGATGTATCTCATTTGCACAAAATTGTCGATCAAATACTATCAGATATTGAGAGAAACATTTATATTTATAGATTTTGCAAAACTAAATCCTTTGTTTGACATTCAGTATTTAATCATTTTCAAATTATACTTTTGCATTATTTCATCGGTAACATGAGACCTTCTATAAAATCGATTTCAAATTTTTACATCTAAATTTCGCATTTGAAATTGCCTTCACATTCTTCCTCAATAGAGATTATTTCAATTTTTAAATGTCATTTAACGGTGTTTGAACAGCACTAATATTTAGGCAGGTAATGGATAATAGGTTGTCTATAGGTTTACGTTTTTCGAAATTTCAAGCGACATGTAAAAAATCGTATTTTCTATCACTAATCGTACTATATGCTAGCTTTATGGCCGCGGCTTCGCCTGCGTGGGATTCGGTCTGTCACATAAAGCTTTTCTGGCAACTCAACCCCGTCCCTCGTTCAATGGTAGACTCCCTCTCCAACTGGCAAGGGTTGGACAGGGAGTCCGTCTGGCATATTTTTCAATAAGTCTAGCGCGTTCTGGTCAGACGGTCGAGTTTGGGTCTTAGCAATTGCTAAACTCGACGTATAGTAATTTTAAGTAATTTAAGGTAACTAATAGACATAGAGTAATTACTATATGCCTTTGATATTTAAATGAGAATTACTTTTTTCTGACCTCTAATTTGAAAGAAGTAAACTCTACATTCTGCCCCAAGCCAAGCTCTATCTAACCGCAGAAACGGCATCAAAATCCACTCGGTCATTTAAAAGATGTGCATGAACAGAGAGATAGACAAAAATAAATTAAATCTTTGTTTTCTCTTATAAAGGCTTTCACTTGTAGTCTCCTCTCAATTTTTCATACATACATTCAACGTATAGACACGCCGGGATCAAATGTTTCACAACATGTATAGATTGGCTATGGAGTCAGTAAAAAAATTATACCCCTTCTGTAAGTTCTGCAAGGCAAGTTGCATTGAATCCCATTAATTTTACGTGTAAACTTTTTAAGGAAACGCGTAAGAAGACCTTGCGTTGGATAGCTTTTCCGAATCTTGGAAGGGAAATTACATTTATGTTTATACTTAATGAGTTTTTTAACAAAGCTTTCTTGATTTCTTTTTATAAACCAGCACAAAGTATTACATTACGAAGTCAAAACAATGTTTTTCTATTCTCGCTTCCGTCTTCCTTTCCCTTTATAAAGAGCGTCTCTGCCCGGCAATTTTTTTTAATCTCTCAAAGTATCGGCAGGAATTTCATTGTGTGCATCATATTAATATCATTATTTACTTTTAAGTATGTAATTTGTTTCTTAGAGTTAGAAAAAACATAAGTATATGTTTACAGTGTAATTAAATTTCTCAACATGCTCTTGACTACCCATTTATAAATAGACCTTATCCTTAACTGATCTCGTGTGTAAATAAATCCTGTTTTTAGAAACTTTTGTGTCATTTAATTTGGCATAATCTTTTCCTGTATTCTTTCGTTTTAACTCTTACGAACTCCGAGAACTTTCTTGTATGTTATTCAGAAATTAGAATATTTAACATATTCTAAAAATTGTCGTCTCTGCTTTTTTCATCAATTTAGTTATTTTATCTTAATATAGGTAGTTAAGATAAAATAATTTATTAATTATTTTGTAGAATTCAAGTCTGATATTTTTTTATAAGGTACACATGAAACGCAAGTAGCTGCAAAGTAGAAGATCCACTTCGCTCGTTGCAACAACAGAAAAACAAATTTTGGTATATCCATACAGAAACTTAATTGCATCGGTCACGCACCGCCGATTTAGGACGATAACGCTGAAGGATGTTCGTGTCGTGACATTAAGTCATCACTCGTCGTGCACCGATGTTCTCGATCCAAACGAAATTAAAATAAAATATGCAAGACTGCTCCGACACGAGCTACTCTAAACATCCATTGGTTAGATAATATGCCACGAACAGCATAATATTGAATAAATACTTGAATTTGTTTTCAATAATCGATACAAATACACTGAAAAAAAAAAATTGGTCATTCCAAGCATAACTTTGATCAACGTAATGAATTTGCATAGTTGATTTTGAGCGGGTAAACATTTTGGTTATCTTAACCAACCTTTATTTTAGTGTGATTGATCCGATTGGTTAAATTATACACATTACTTGCTAATACATTGAATTACTCAGTTATTGCAACAAAATATATTTAACCAAGCCAAATTCGAACTTGGTTAGAAATATTTTTTTCTGTGTAAAAGGTCACAATACACGAGCTTCATTGCTATCACTATGAATAATTTAATTAATTTTTTTAAGTAACAAAGAAACTAATAACAATTTCTATAAGGACTCAAAATAACTGTTCCGTTTTTATTCTATTTTTTTAATGTCGTCTATTTAACGGTATCAAAACTAGCCAGACACGAACAGCACAACCAAAAAGATTTTACTGTAACTTTTTACTTATAAAATACGAAAAAAACTTTTTCCTCGACTAAATATGTACTTATGCCAAGCGCCCTCTTGCGATTGTGAACGTCGTAGCGCTAGAGAGTGCTTGTTATTTTGAACCCTTCCACAGCTTGATAGCCCCGAGCTAAATATTCAAACTGATTCAAACAATCTCGACTATCAGGGTTGTCGATGAATTTGTTGATATTTAGATTAAACTCGATAGAATAACTTCTTCAAATTAATATAACGACAACAGTATGAGAGTGAGTATGAAAATAAGGGCTGTTCATTGATTGATATAGTAAAGGGGATGAAGGGAACGAAACGGACGAAAGAACAAAGAAAATAAACATTATCTTGCGTACATTTTTTACAAATCTATTCAATAAATCCTACAGATTTAACCTAATTTTCACTGAATTAAAGAAATAACGTTTATTTTGCGCTTGAAAGTTTTTTTTTTAGCGAAACTAACGAATGTAATTATTCTTTATTTTTTCTTGATATAATAGAACTCATTATATAACCGAACAGAATGGCAATAATGAGATATTACGTTTGCTCAAACGGGATCCAATAAACATTTCCAATATGAAAAGCCAATACAGAACTTCCTCACTCCAGTTCATAAACTAAGGTTGTCGAACTCAATATACCGTTTCTCATTTTTTTCCTCATCAGAAGTATCCGCTATTAAATTTTGAAATAGAATCTCATTACTTAAGTGAGCGATCCTCATGTACATAAAGTTATACATGGGTATCTCGGAAACGGCCATAACGGATTCCATGTAAATATTTCACTTTAATTATAATATTCTCCTCGGAAATATGATATAAAAAAATAATCCAAACCTTGGTTTATTTAGCGCCATTTATTGGAGTTTTAAGGACACGTGGTTGCTATGTTCTTAGTTCTCAACAACAAATAGCACTACATAGCACAAACTAAAGATGGCATTACGCGTATTATATTATATGTATAAATATATAATCGTGGGAAATGAATACGAGGGGCGTTCAATGAAAAGTGAGAATGAGTATGTTGCAGGTAACTTTTATTAAATTTTTTTTAGTCTTCGACGTAGTCGCCTATTAGCATAATGCACTTCCCATTTCTTTTTCTAAGCTCGGAATTTTTTTCTCAAAAACTCTTCACCCCGAGTACCTAAAAATTCTTGTAGGTACTGCAGCGACTACTCCTTCATTATCGTCTCATCTCTGTCCTTTCAGATACACCTTCAACCTTGGAAATAGATAGGAATCAATAAGGGCAAGTCGAGTGAATATGGAAGATGTATTTCGAAGTCAGCATCTCAAATTGCAGCCACAGCAAGGGCAGGTCTGTGTGCCGAGGCATTATTTTGAAGGAAGGAGCAATTTTTGCTAGTTTAGTAGTAGGAATGGGTGGTAATTTTAATGTCGAAAAGAATTGTTTATGACGAATTTCAAGTGTAATTTCTATTACCTATGAAATAAACATATTTTGATTTGATTTGATATATTACTTCGTGTGGTCATAATCAAATAAATAATGAAAAGATATGTTACTAAATAAAAGATAACAATAAATAGTAAAACGTATTTAATCATTTAATCTAATGATAAATGTAAACGAAAATATACGGAACACTTAAAGGAAGGTCTTATCATACGCCTCTGACCCATATTTTTATTCAATTTCGTCCCTTAACACGAATATGGGCTTCATAATTTATGCAGGCCCGTGTTTTATGAATTAACCGGAAAGGTACGATTTTACGAATGTTTTTTAACCAAGGCACACGTACGTTATGGGATTACGGACGATAGGTTATTTTTTATATTATACGATTTCTAGAGCAAATGCTAGGGACTTACAAATTTATAAATTGTTTACGCTGTTGTGTTTATACGAAATTGCTGCTATTGATACGAAAACATTGGTTTACAATTTGATTATATAGGTTTCTATTTTGACTCAGAGTGATGTCCCAGATTATCATCATTCTAACTATAGCAGACAGAGATAGGAAAACCTCCAAGAAATGTTAAACTAGGGATAATTCAAGGGATGTCCATTTTAAAATTCGGAGTAGAAATCGAACCATTTTCTCTTTTGGCTGTTTAAAACGAGGACAAAGTGCGAGACACAAAGTCTGTGATTCTAATTATAGTAACATTAATACCTGGCTTAGAATGTGTTGCCCAATAATAGATAAAAGCGTTAGATCTATAAAGTATCGCATAACATTAGGTATCTTACTATTGTGCCATGTCCTCCAACAATTTTTCCATTTCAGGTTGAGAGGCTGGCACCTTAAGGCTTCCATATTCGCTCTATTGTGAAGTAAGGACTGTTAAGGCCCTTTGTCATCAATACGAATACAATGCATTAGTGACGACGGTTAACGGGACCAACGTCTTGACATATTCTTTGAAGCACGGACTGAGTGGTTCGAGTTGAAATTCATTGATCAAACCACTCGTGCTCGAGGTTCGAACACTAAACATGTTAGTTCAAAGAAGACGGTTTTAATCACCAAACCACCAGCACTTGATTTCGTGATGAATTATTTGATAACATGACGACTAGCCTACATCCAATAATCGATAGACAAGTGCATATCTTTTCTAGGAGAGACTTATATTCAATATACATAGATTCAAAGCAATCGGCGGGTGAGAAGTTAGTAACGAGTTGCGTCGCAGCAGCAAATTTTAGTTGTCAGCGCGGTGTTATAGGGGTGAGGGCTTGACTATAGCTGTGCGGATCCGCGTTCGCAGCTCACTTCACAGCCAATTGTTTGAATAAAGCTGTGGTGGATTGTTAGGTAATGACGATCAGGGTTGGACAGGTCATGCGTCGAGGTGGTGTTCGCCGGCCGGGCCTCAACCTGCGCGGGCCCCCTAACGTATTTATGTGCTCAGATTTACGACCTACAGGTAAAATAGTTCATTCATACTTAGAGAGAAACGAAATAGAAGAATGCAACTAACGATTGATCCTGGGACAACTCCTGACACTTATCGCTATTTTCGAGTTAGAAGCGCTCAGAAATATTTCTGATAGTAATTATCGAACTCAAAAGTATGACTTTTTTGTACATTTTTGCTTACTTACTTTGAGCTTAAAAAATAGTGATTGTATTTTTCTATGATTTGGAACGATAATGTCTACCGAGGAATTAACTGAATTGTGGCATTCGATGCCGTTTTTTTAGTACAAAAAACAATGTTTTTCAAAAATATTACTCCAGTAAAGAATATGAAAATGATTTTAAAAAGGCATTTTTTGAAAATTTTTACGGTCATGTCCTTTGAACCAAATTATCGATTTTGATCGACAAAATTAAGAAAAGCCAAATTAAATATGTACCCATAAAAATATACAAAAATGGTTTCGAATATTTATTCAACTTTATTATTACAAATAAAGAAATTACAATATAATATAAGGTTATTATTTATAATATAAGGGTATTATTAAATAATGTTACTTTTCAAAATATGGATATATTATTATACTGTAATCATTAAAAATTTGATAAAACTTCGTGGGTTATATTTTGTATTACGTTATTATAATAATTTCTTAGGAATAGATTTATTTTTACAGAATAATTTCTATAAATGAATCTCATCATAGAATCTTGTGAACTTTTCATGAATGAAGAGTATGTATCTTTGGGTGTAACACACGAAGGCATTTTCAATCACAAATGTAAAATAGGTATTGAGGAGGCAATAGAGGAAAATAGGTTTTTAAAAAGTTATTAAATGTAGTGTAAAAAAATTAATAAAGATTCTGACTAGTATTACTAAATTCGAGAACAAATGCACTTATGCAAAAAAAGGAAAATTCTTTGTTAGGGGTTTTTCATTTTTAATACACAAATTATTTATTTAATATAGCAAAAACAAAAGCTAATGCAAATTTGCGACGCATACGACTAAACAGCTTAAAACGGAAATAATTAAACAGATTCTAATAAAGAAAATATGGATTCAAGGACTGAAAACAATATTAATGAGAAAAACCATTATTTAATGAACTGGAAACCTTTGAATGAACTGTAAATTCGTGTTATTTGTCAGCTACATTAATAAACCGAACACGCAAGTCCACCTATATTTCTAAACTTTTACCATTGAAAGTTTTATCTAAATTTGCACAATGAACTCCAAAAATCATCGTAGTGTACGCTGGTGGCTGAGTTCTACAAAAAAGTCTTCCCTAACAGCTGCATCGTAAACAACGAATCATAAACATAAAATTTACAAATTCTTATAGGCATATTTCTCATTTTGATTGAACGAGTAGGTAGTTATCAAAATGCAAAATGCAATTAGTGAATAAACCAATACAAAATTTCATCTGGGAATACATGCTTCTGTGGTATAACACTAGAATCTAATATATAGTAATCTTATGTCACGATGGGTAGGTATCTTAACCCTCAGCTTTTATTGTGGGTATTGTTGGTGTGCCTCTACAACGCCATTTTTACTTTGTGGCGCCCTCTACCAAGTAACTTGAAACGACCGACTTATCGTTAGCGATGTCATACGGTGAGGTGCGGGAGGCTTCACTAGACGCGGCGATGGTCCGTACGCGTAGCAATAATAATATTTAAATAATTATACTCTCAACTTGGTACAACAGAATATTCAGGGCATGAAAAATAAGGAGTAGGTTGAGCTGTTCATGGACAGTGCCAATATTGATATACTATGTATTATGGAACATTGGCTCAGGACGGTCAGCTTGTCTTTGGCTTTCCTAATTACCAGTTTGCCAGATCACTTAGTAGAGAGAATTCGTCACATGACGGTTCCTTAATCCTTAACAGTAATAATCTAAAATTTAAGGAAAGCACTGATATTGTGGACCTCTTTGCTGAGTGGGTTGTGGAGATAGCCTGTATGGAAATAAAGTTTATATATCAATAAAATTTATTTCGAATATTCATTGTATAAGTATATTTAACGTAAAATTTTGATAGGAAATGAATGGATGTATTAATAGTAGATGACTAATTAGAATAAGAGTTTTATTTCGAGAATCAATTATTAAAATTATTATGAAAGTAATTTAAAAGTCATTCATTTATGTAGTTATAAATAGTACTTTATTAATGACGTAATAAATTAAAATATTTTCATAGTATCAAATAAACAATCATATATGTATGTAATCTTCAAATTATATCATAATCATAATTCGATCATATTATGCAATGCTCAAATATATTCTATTCCTCTTTTGTCCTTTAAATAATTTTGTGCAATCTGAATAATTTTTCTTTGTTTAGTTTCAGCGAGAATTAACTCATTTGTCTACAGTGACCGTTAAGTGCGATGAAGTTGTGTAATTTAATGAACAACGGAAAATAATAAAATAGTACTCGCAGTGCAAATAATAAATTATTAAACTATAATTATAAAATAATGAGAAAAACATGTGTATTATATGCAAAATACATGATAATTAAAATAAAAAAATAATACTCAATTGATAATTGAATGTCGCAGTTAATGCTCATGTTCCTCAGGCAATCGGCCGCCATTGTTGTGTCGTTTCAGTTCTACTCGTACAAAATACGATAATGCATCTCAATCGTGCGCGTGAGCACGTGACATTTAAACAAACGATTGTTATATTTGCAACACTCGTAGGTAAAATGAGATATCTTCCATGTTCTGCACGTTTATTGAGTGAGTTGCGCGTATTTGAAACACACTAAAAGGTTTTCTTACCGGACCTACGAAATTTCATAATCACATTGACTTATAAGCTGGTACTCGGACTGTAGGCCACTGCATGAAATTCAGACTAATGCCTTAATGGATCCGCACTGTCAGTGCTTAAGTAACGTACCTACTTCAATTTTATATGGCATCTAGCCTCGGATCTGCGATTTTTTCGTACCGGGGCAGTAACTTAATAGTGGCGCCCCCTCTCTCCAGTGTTTGGGATAAATTTATATAAAAAAGGTCACAAATTACCATTTTTTATTATCAGAATAATAAGAAGACTTTAATAAATTTGCACTCTTTATTATCTGTTACTTTGTATACAGGAAACACATCTTAACAATACATGTTATGATTTGTATCCTATATACACTTTTTTGACCAATCTTTTTTAATTGTTGGACCTTTCAAAGTTAATAGGTGAAGCTCCACTGCTATATAACTACCATTTTTCACAATTACATACATATTTTTAATTTATTTCCCAAAAAAAAATATATTTATTTTTGTAGAAAACTAAAATCATAACATCTCTTGAAAGGAAAAACCCTTAAAAATATCTTATAAATAAAAACTTTTTAATGGATATTCTTAATTATTCATTATAAACTTAATTATAAATTTATAAAATTATCACAAAATAGATTTGTGAAATTAAAAATCCCACCATATGTTGCTAACAATATGCTGCGTTGTAGCTGCTCCCAGCGCATTAAAATTAAATGAATAATTGACACAACAACGTGCGTGGGTTTATACTTATCTGATGTGTCGTGACGTGTCGTGTCGTGACGTGATGGCTAGTTTTCACATTTATCTGTCGTGGTCTGACGCCCCCTGACGATATTTTGAATCAATACAGCCGTAGCTCTAGAAAAGGCGACGCGTTTTAAATGTTTTCCCACGAGTTGTCCGATTCTTCAGATTCTGATTCAGATTATGAAGAAGACATTCAATTTATGATACTGGCTTTATTAACAAAAGAAAGAAAGAGTAGAAGACATTGGATTCATCCCCTCAATAGAACAAGAGAAATTAATGGCGAGTTTCATTGTCTCATTAAAGTGCTTGAAAACGATGACGAAAAATTTCATCAGTATTTCAGATTGTCGAAAGCACAGTTTGAACAAGTACATTCTTTAATTGAAGATGATGTAAAGAAAATACATACAAGATTTCGTAAGCCTATAGGAACAAGAGAAAGACTTGCAGTATGTTTAAGGTAAGCATTTATTTATTATTTTGTAGGTATCTCTTAAGTACAATATTTATGAGGGAAAAATAAAATCACATATCACTAAAGTTTACAGTGCTATAATATGATGAGATATTTACTTCGTCAGTGTTATGATGTAAGATCGGTTGTGCCATTTGTGATGTGGATGGCTGAGAAATAATAATCTGTTGAGCCACATTCATTTGTTCTAATCTTTGAAGGTTACGTATTTCGGATTGTGATATAGCACTGTGCAAATCTAACTTGATTTTTGTCTGATCTAGTTTAGGAAGTTTTTTAAGAGCTTTACTCATGCTCAAAAAAATAAGTCTGTTTCATCCATGTCCTGCTGCTTGGAATGGTGCTTGTGGACTCTTAAATCATGTGAAGACTTCATTAAATCATATAGGTCCTGTAAGTTTGTTTTGTTGCGACTAGACCTTGTGGCATGTGAAGACGTACCAGACTGTGGTGTTTCTGGACGGTGATCTGATTGAGGGCTTTCAGGTTCTGGTGAGTTTTCAATCAGATTTAATGTTTCCAAACATTCTGGTGAGTCTGGAGGCGCCATAAGATTTGTTGTTGATGGTCTTGATTTTATAAATGGCTGTAAAAAACCTCATTGTTCATCATATTTCCACGGCGTAACAAGAACATCGGCTTGCCCACTTTTTTTATTTTTACGACACTTTAATGCGTTAATGTAGGCATTTCGTAATTTATCCCAGTCATCTTTGCATTTATCCGCTGAAACAATAAATTATGCTTTTTTATATTTACAGATTTTTGGCAACTGGCAACTCTTTTCGGTCCTTGGGGTTCAATTATCGCATGGGATTCGCCACAGTAAAGATAATAGTCGAAGAAGTATGTAACGCAATTTGGAAAAAATTAGCCCCTATTGTAATGCCTCAACCTACAGAACAAATGTGGAGAGAAATTGCAAAAGGATTCGAAAATATATGGCATTTTCCGAACTGTATTGGAGCAATGGATGGAAAACACGTAACTATAATATGTCCTATAAATGCAGGCTCAACCTTTACAATTATAAAATGAGCATTCTATTGTACTGCTTGCGCTGGTTGACGCTCATTACAGATTTGTTACGATAGATGTAGGAGCATATGGTCGCAATAGTGATGGTGGCATATACCAAGAGTCGTTAATGGGAAAAATGTTTGAAAATAGTCAGTTAAACTTGCCACCAAATAAACCATTGCATCAAAATACAGAACCTTTACCCCACGTTATTGTGGCAGATGCAGCATTCCCCTTAAAACGTATTTGTTAAAACCGTACAGTAAAGCTAAATTAGTCAACAATACTCAAAATAAAATATTTAATTATCGTTTATCTCGTGCTCGCCGCACTGTAGAAAATGCATTTGGAATATTACGAGCAAGATTCAGAGTATTTCAAGGACCTTTACAAGTACAACCAAATATGGTGGACAAGATCGTACTCGCTGCTTGCTGTCTCCATAACCTTTAACCCAAAATACACCGGAAAGAGAAGAAATGTTTATAGATGAAGGCGCAATTTGCGACGGTAACGGCTTAACAGACATTGGACCATTAAATAGAAATCCTACTCAGGAAGCTATTCATGTTCGCGAGGCATTTAAAATTATTTTGTAAGTCCAGAAGGACAAGTTCCATGGCAAATGCAAAGTATTATTACACAAGGTACATCTAGGAATAATTAAATAAAGCGGATAAGATTACTTACGGGGTTGTTTTAATTTTCTCCTATCTCCTCCCAAACAGCTGTCCTAATAGTATGATCTTTATATTGTTTACACTTTGTATCATAAATTACATTATATTGTCGTACTATTTCAATTAACTCGTCCATATTTAAAAGTGAACCAACGAATATGCAGAGGGCTATGAGCGATGACGCGTCACAACACAGAACTGGCGCTTGTACATATGTCTGACGTGTCGTGACGTCACCGTTCCCCGCCCTCCGCTCTGATTCAACCGCGATCGTATCTGATGCGACACGACACAAGCCATCACAACACAACACGCATTACTAGTATGAACGTTACCATACTAAATGTATGAAACCGGTACCGTTCTGACGCGTCACGTCACGACACATCAGATAAGTATAAACCCACCTTAGATACGAGGCGCTTTGTGAAGCAAGTTTTTTTCTCAACGACATTATATTATGAATTTGGCGCCTTCTGTAACTGCCGACCAGGGCGGATGCCCCGGCTTGCCCCCCTAGATCCGGGGCTGATAACATTAATTGCCACAACATCGTCAATTGCTCTGAAGCAATAGTCATTTATTTTTATTATCGGTTGCTACTAATGGCTAAAACTACATTATCGTTAATATTCGAAAACAGCACGAGAGGGTTTCTACTTATTAAAAATTGGACCGTCGATTTGTTTTCATTCCAAACCTCGACGCCGATGATGAGATAATGAATCCTAACGTGGATGCACTCGCCAAGTAGTGAATCTCTATCGCACATCTGAGTTATTAGAATATAAATTAATTTACATTTAATAAAGATAATAAGCCTTCACAGATATTTGTTAGAAATTAAAATACGAAATATGTTCTAGAAGGTTTTTATTTTATTCTTCAGATAGCAATCACGTGCATATGTTATCGCGTTTCTTTCCTTCGCCGAATGGATGCACTCAGGATCAGTGTTTATATATAGTGAAACCGACTTAAATTTAACAATTTTTAAAATACATTTTTTAAATTTCATTAAATTGAACAAAACATTAGGAACAATTTAAAATATTCTTATTTAGATCATATCGAATAAGCGCAAATATTCGGACAGGCGATCAAAAATTAAAACAAATTATTAATAGATGTCAACCTTTTTCCCATATTAACAAGTCCGACCTTGCTGTCGATGACGAATTCGATATGTAATGATTTCAAAATTTTGACTAGCACACTGATTGACTACGCTGTGATTGATGGATAGTTTTATACTAGATATTGACGGATAGGATACGATTCACATTTCCAATGTCAATGGAAAATATTCAGACTAAACCAGATATCGCAATAAATATTCATAAGTTACAGCAACGGGAATTTCCATTAACCGGCAGCATTCCCCTGCTTTTGGAATCTGTATATTTCAATTGTTGCAAAAAATGACATTTTCACCTCGGAGTACACGTATGTGTATTTAATCTGGAAGCGTCGAGGGTTGAACCGCGAACAGCGGAATATTTAATAAGGACAGAATAATAATTTTTCATTTTAATGCAATATCGAAGACGTTTTTCACCTTAATTTATGCCGAATCAATGTGTTGCCGGTTTTAATTTCAACGTAATATCGTCGATTCATTTTACTCACTAATTTAATTGAAGCCTAAATAGGAACGTGACAGGGGACAAAATGCAACCTTTTTTAGTATTATCATACAAACTATACGAGAGTTAGTGACGGGGTAATGTAAAAGGCGATGGCTAATGCGTGAAGAAGTTTCACATGTCCTCTTCGATGATTCTACTCGCTTTCATCCAACGTGCACGTTTTATCACGACGTGTTTTTTGATCGTCAACGGAATGATAATTGATCCGATCTGTGCACGAATCGGAAAAATTGATCGGTACAGGTTTTGGAAATCGACTCCGCGTTTCCCACATCGCGGGCGGGCGTGTATGTCACTACGCTATCACTGTTTTTTTTCTAAAGATATTTATTGCACCCAAGATATTCAATAAGAGATCTATTCGTGCCTGAACTGTCTTTCGATTGTATGTATCTTACGTTGTTAAACATTATATTCGTTCTTTTGAATCGTGAGGTTATATCAATCCTTTTCAATAACGAAATATCTTCACTTATGATGAAACAGTAGAAGCCGATGTGTCGGTACAATTAAATTACGTATGAAAAATGGAGAGAGGACTATGAGACAAATACAATATAAGAAAAACTGTCTGGTTAAATATGACTAGGAATACATGTTTCATCATTTATATTCCGCTTAGTGGCGCTTTTTGAAAATAATTTGGTCAATCAAGATCACAGATAATTTTAGTGGATTTTGATTCTTAAGACACTGGGTTTTACTTTTGACAACGCGAAAATTAATCCATATCTCATGAAACCCTTTGGCTTCCAATTCTAAATCGAGTACCAAGCAGCCGTTTCGCGTCTAGGACTTGGACACTGGCGCCGTCCCTAGTATAAGTTAGTAGTTATCATCATTAGCAGCCTCCGATTTGTATTGGACCAGCGTGGAGCACACGAGCCTCTCCACTTAAAATAAGGCGATTGTCGAAAAACGGAATTGTTGAAATATATGTATCTGGGATGATACAACAAATCTGGCTTAATAAAAAAAAACCCAAAAAATCTTTTACAATCGAGGTACTAAAAAACTGTTTATCCTTGTAACTGATAACTACTCAGTTAAGTTCATTCTCCATAGAAAGAAAGAATTCCTATTTTAATATAGACTATTACGTAAAAATAGATTGTTTTATATGACCGAAAATCTATACTAATATTGTACAATGTACATTGTGGAAATTCAAAGTCCTAAACCAATGGAAACTTTCGGTGTTTACGTTATTTCGGCTTTAGTTTCTACGAAAATCAATTTGAATATTTAATGCTGTACTAATACCGTAATGGACGTGCCAGGAACGCTAGCAACAACAATATTTAGCTGGAGTATTGAACAAACACTTCTCCGGCCGCGCCGGTGTTAAATGATGCTTTACGGAAAATCATCGAACCAAATCAATTTACGTTCAGAATAAGACCGTCTGGAGAAGCGAGTTCGCCGCCCGTCGAAGACAAAGATCCGAAGCTTCTAGGCTTTCGCGGCACGAGTTCCTTTTTCATCGCTACACTGCTCGTAGAAAATATGACATGTTCATGACGGGACCGAAATTCAATTTTCTTCGAATTAATTTCAAACGAGAACGACTATCATTGAAGTATTCATTAATTAACATAATTTTAATTACGTTCTCCCCCCCCCCCCCCGTAGATTTTACCCTCTGCTAATTGAAAGCATACAATGCTGACGGCCAATAAAAGCACATATTCTGTGTAACGAATTTAAATTATAAAAGCAAGATATTTAAACGATAGTTTTGGTATCTTCCGTTTATCCTTCTGTTCGTCATTGTATTTCTATATGTATCGTTTGGCTTATTTGAATTTGGTGGTTGATTGAAAACTAGATTTATGAATATACGAGTTAAAATTATAATGAAAAAAATAATTTCAGATTATGTACTTAGTTCTAGGACCTGTTATGAGGGGATTGAAATCAAAGAAAATTATAAAACAATAATTTAATATTTTTCTTAATGGAACATCAGTTAAGAAGAAACGAAGAATTTAGTAATTATAAAATGTTGTTTTACGTTATGCCCACAGTTTTGTTTACATGGTTATAAAATTAATTAAGTCATTATACAATGTATAGAGTTTTCAATTTACGAGTATTTAATTCTACATAGGCTATGCTCAATAATCGTGTCGCTTTCTGTTTAGGAATACTGACTTTCAAAAAGCTCAGGATAACAGTAAAATCTATTATCCTTTTGGTAAAAAAAAAAGGTCTACGTATTAGTCCAAGATCCCAGAGCGATAAGACACAACTTATTTTCACATAAACGAAACCTCATGTTCTCAGTAGTGTCTTATGTGCTCAGAATACCTGCGCGCTTGTGGAGCTTGCCGAGTGACACCTGGGCAGGTACCAGGTGTAAAAGGTAACGAAAATTAATAATTATTTAACTTAAATTTTTATAGCTGATTTTTATATATATTTTGTAGAGTATTATTATAAAGTTATACCATAAGCGTCAGACACTTTTCATGGGCCAGAACTTTTGTCAGACGCTTTAAAGCTCTACAAAAATAAATGAACTTAACTTATTTTTACATGTCTGACTTTAAATATGTTGTTAAGACAATTGTTACGAAGTTATATTTAATTAGTCAGACAAAATTTATTGACCAAACACCCGCTAAATTGCAAAATTACTCAGCCGTGAGTATGAGCGCGAAAGCATATGCGCATGCGTCTCAGAGTATATATATAAAAATACTTACGGTACAGCTTCCGATATAAGATTTTTGCATCTCTATTTCAATAAGATTAATTTCAATATTAACGTAATAATTAGTCAGTATTAAAGTAAATTAATTCATTTAATATATTTGTTATAATTAATCTGTTCAGAGCTATTTCTTCTTAGAAAATTTTTTATTTTATTGTAAAAAACATCAGTTGAAATTATTTTTTTTACAAAATCATTTTTGTAAAAAAAAATTTACCAATAATTAATTAAAACAAGCATTTATTTAATTGTTTAATCATCGCAATCATCATAACAATTATTTGAATTTTCATCATTTAACCAATCATGATACTGTCCAACTGAGTCATCACCATCTTTATCGTCATCAGTTATGTTGTGGCTGACATCTTCTTCTGCAAAAAACAATTAAAAGAATTAATTAAAATACATAAAATTACAAGTTTAATAAATTTTAATCTTGAACTCCAATTATAGTACCTGATTGTTGAAGAGATTCACCAACGTCCCTTGGTAATTGGTCACCATCAAACCAATGAAAGTGAAACTGGTTTTCTTCTAACCTCCATCCATTTTGTTCAGGAGTAAAAATGTTTGGTTGTTTTTCATGTGCATAATTCCATATGCTAGAAATGTAATTAGCTCGTAGAACTTGTTGGAATAACTCAGTTTTACACGGTGGTAAACTGCTTGCATCAAAGTTTTTTAAATTTTTACGGTTAAATTCTTCATTTATATTAGATACGCTGTAATTATTTAAAAATAGCTGAAGACGGGCAGCGTTAACATCGTATGTATCAGGAACACTATAGATTTCACAGATAAACTTTTGGATAATCTTAAAAATATCTTCTTGTTTGTGCTCATCGGTAAATAATTCAGGATCACCAAAGTGCATCAAAGCTTGTTGATACTCAGGTCTCTTCATTAATATTTTAAATAGTCTTTGTTTACCTTTTTTAAAAAAGGCAGGATTAAAGTCACATCCGGTTAATGCATGAAATCCTGGCAAACTTCGACACAAAGATGGTCCCAAGTTCTCGTACACTTTTGTCAAATGAATATATCGTTGGTTGTTTCCGGTGCCTGCGTTTAACCATACATTAGAATCATTGTCTTTTAAATTATGCATATGTCCTAACATAATAATCGCTATATCGGTATCAGAACATCTTACAACAAAATTTGCCTGAACGTCAGTATTACAAATATGAAAGACGATTTTTGTGTCTGCCTCTTCATGCTCTGGACATGATAAACTGTCATCTACAGTTGACACAATTTTGTTATTATCAACTACGTAGGAATGACATGAACTGAGTTAGTAAGACCGTCTCACTCGCTCCGAAACGCACCTATAATGCTTTCGCGCTCATACTCACGGCTGAGTAATTTTGCAATTTAGCGGGTGTTTGGTCAATAAATTTTGTCTGACTAATTAAATATAACTTCGTAACAATTGTCTTAACAACATATTTAAAAGTCAGACATGTAAAAATAAGTTAAGTTCATTTATTTTTTGTAGAGCTTTAAAGCGTCTGACAAAAGTTCTGGCCCATGAAAAGTGTCTGACGCTTATGGTATAACTTTATAATAATACTCTACAAAATATATATAAAAATCAGCTATAAAAATTTAAGTTAAATAATTATTAATTTTCGTTACCTTTTACACCTGGTACCTGCCCAGGTGTCACTCGGCAAGCTCCACAAGCGCGCAGGTATTCTGAGCACATAAGACACTACTGAGAACATGAGGTTTCGTTTATGTGAAAATAAGTTGTGTTTTATCGCTCTGGGATCTTACTCTATATATTGTCTATGCGACTTACGCTATATATTAAACGAACTTGTATCATCTGAATTAATCTTACATCTCATGTTTCAATTAATTTTATATGATATGTCATGGATGACTACCGTATATTGAGACAAGTCTCTCTTGCGGCAGTTTTAACTCAACGTACTAAAGGCCTAAGTGATGAATATTGCATTTGACTATTGTTGGTCATCGTCACAATTATTATAGATTTAAAACTATACACCCAATGAAATGTAATCATTAAATTATATAAAAGAAAAACCGGAATGACAAACGCAGTTTTTATTTGATATGTTTGTTCAATGAAATAATCTGGAATAGGCATTTTCAATATGAAAATATGAACATGTGTGTATCGTGTGCTCAACGTGTGCACACCTCAATAAGCGCTGGTTTTGCACATCATCTGCTTTCGGTATAGCCTCGGAATCCCGGAAAACTTTCCAGTGGCATGCATAATCTTTTGCTTTTTAAATTAATCTAAAAATTTAATTTAAATCGAAAAAAATGTGCTGGCTGATATTTTGTAAATAATAATTTCTATTACATAAATTTAGACCACTTGGCAAAACTGCGTCTAGAGTTCGAATGGCTTACTTATCAAACTCTTGACATCTCTATCGACTAGTCACCGAGCTTTTGTGGAACATTACTGTATCATGTCAAAAATAAAAATTGGAAAAAAATATCAAATGTATACGTATATAAAATATGTCCTAATTATTTGATTTAAGAAAGGCAATTCACAATTTATATATAGATACATGTCATTTTGAAAATAGGTGCCTTTTGTTACATCTCTATCTACTTCCACGTTGAAGAGGCAAAACTTCTATATGAAATTTATTATTATATGAATTTGTATAAAAACTGATGGAGTAACAAACATCAAAACAGGCATAAAAAATGTTAACAATAATAAGCACAATTATTGAATTCGAGACAGTAAGAAGGATATTTCAGAAGAGCTTCATATTCCAGGAATCGATAGTCACGCAACCGTACAAATTAAGGTTTATAAAAATTGTGGAACATAAAAGAGCTTTTTTTACCCTTGTATAAAAATCCAATTAGGGAGAGCATCAAAAGGTTGAGAGGGTTCCAAGATTCGAAAGGATCTCAGCTCTTCCATGAAATAAGTATATCAGATTTCAATTTAAATGATTTTTGGTATGGTGTAATTTGAAATTTCAGTTTCAAAAACGTTTTAAAGCTTAAAAAAGCATGGTAACTCGACTTCATGGGTGATCATAGCTGGAGGTCTTGAATTTATGATTTGTTGCTGGGCTTAAAATTATTTTGTTAAATTTGCTAATGTCAAAAAACTGGATTATATAGTTTACATATATGAAAATATGGTATGCTGAATCGGTCTTAATAAGCAAATTAATACTATAACGATGCTTGATCTATGAACGCCCACAATTTTATCAGATATTCAGGTACAAAAATAAATAATGAGTGTTGGTTTTATTGTGTCTTGTGGTACAAAATCTCGTCTGAGAAGAGATCTGTAGGCCGTATTATCTGCGTTGGTTCAATCTTTGGAAAATTCAGATGCATTTAATGGTTGTATAAAATTTATTCGACATTGGAGTTTCCACAAGAGGTACCTTAGAAGGTTAATCACTATTCTAATTTACGTATCGATTGAAAATTCGTCAAGTCCAAGTTGGCAAGGTAAAGAGTTCCGCACCCAATACATTTCTTTGTATAACTGCACCCTGTATTAAACTTCTGGATGACAGACAGACAGTCAGACAGACAGTCTTGTGAAAACACACCTGAAATGATACATGCAATTTACAACATTTGTAACAACTTTTAAAATTTCAATTCACCGGGAAGTATCACATATATGTTGATTTTTAGCCAGTGAACGAAAGTATTTGTGTGAAAAGACGACCAGAAGGGTCTGATATTTTTTACACTTTAAACTAGGAACTTGAAATACTATGAAACTCTAGGCTTTAGTATTCGATATTAATCTCAATTAGAAGTTTTGAGTCGTTTCGGAGAAAAAAGGCGTTGTTGACAGACATGCGGACAAAAAGTGATTCTATGATTAATCCTTTTTGTTAGGGACGTGCGGAACCCACGAAATAGACAGTGGTGCAGGCGTCTGGCAGGTTTGAAAGCGTGTCTGTTGTGTTGTAGATTAACAACAAGATAACATTATTCTTGAGAATAAGATAATGAAGAAAAACACAGTTGAAGAATCTAAAAAATAACAATGGTGAATTTGGATTTAAAACAATGATATAAGCTAACTTCTATGCAACAATCAAAACTTAGTTATTACTGTGAAATAATAGTAATTTGAACCTAGAATTGTTAGTAGCTAGCAGAAATTATTGGCTCATGATTGGATCAAATATATTCAAGAAAAGCCTGCTAATAGTCATCTGTAGTTATAAAGCAAAAAAAAAAAGAAGTGGAATTAACCTACCACAAGCTAAAACTTTCCAGCGACGCCCGACTTGAGGAAGCTGGTTCTACATGAAATGTTTATCTAAGAAAAAAAGTTCCACGCAAATGAACTGCAAGCAAAGAAATAGTTTATATAGATGTTACTAGCAATGGACATGGCGAAAGCCTTGAATTTTAGCTCAATGGAAAGGTGATATTCGCTCAATGGAACGAACGACGCATGGGGTCGTAACAACTTTCCAAGGTGAAAACATATCCCAACTGCTACAGGCAAAATCGCGCTGGTTGCCTAACTTGTAGAGATTTTTCTGCTAAAGTTCAAGGTAACATTTAGTTAATTAGGTTTTCGTCGAGAGGGTTTCGAATTTGCCGTCTAAACATTTTTCGGTTTGTACGGGGCGGCCGAACAGCCCCAGTTGTACGGAGAATTTAATTAGTGTGTGCGGCGCTTTCATGATTGCCGTGATAGGGTTGTTATTACAGGCACGTATCGATTGTATGTGTCGTAGTGGCATTTCGAAATCAGGTTTTTTGACAATATCCTAAAAGTTTTTACATGAAAGTAGAAGATTAATATTAATTTGTAGAGCGAATATGTGCGATGGTCGGTATAGGTCGCCCGACAAGATTTGAAATTGGTAGCATATTAAAAAGAGCTGAATTTTAAAGACTTAAAAACGACGTGCTTGCGTGAAACTATCGATGGATGACAGTTAAGAGAGTATGCCAAGATTTTACCATCTGGAGATTTATGGTCTCCGTTTTACCTTCTGAGAGATAGGCGCGAGTTCATATGCTATATTTTTTTTTTCAGCTCTGATTTAAATATCGAATACATGTAGCTCTAAATATGATTAGAGAATATCAACGATTAGGGCCTAAATTGTTAATTCACATTTTGGAAATCGGTTTGGAAATTGGCTAGTATTCATATATAAAATTTTGTCATGTCTGCCAGGAAATTTTATAATGCTCTCTATGCATTTGCATAATTTTTTTTCCATCGAGATGATGCGCAATGAATGTTCACAAAAATCGTAAAATAATTGCTGTTTCGTCGACCCTTTTTCTTAACGATAACTTTACGTTCTTACTATAAGGGATAATTTTTCGAACGAATCACAAACAAAATTATTTTTATGAAAGAACTTATCCAGTTAATTCGTTTATTCCATTTTGTCGACGCAAGTTTATACTTTACTAGCTGGTCCGATGAAAGTTGTTCTATACTTTAGGTAGCGTACCCGTGACCGCGATTCTACCCGTCTAGAAATAGAATGGATTTCTTCATCTTTTACATCGATCTATTTTTCTTTTAATCCTGATCCTGGTCTCAGTTTCGATTTCAATCACGGTGTTTCTGATTTCGATCTCAGTCATACTATAAATTCTGGTCATGATCCCTTTACTTCTCGATTCTACTTTCTACCCGTTTTCTATTCCGATTCCGCTGCCGGTCACAGTTTAAATTTGGGAAAATTTAAGTATCGTAACAAACTGTATATAAGTTACATTATTTTGGGATGGTCTTATTGTTCTATATGTGAAGGTATTTTGACGTGAATACGTCTATGCTTTTTTTTGCAATAGGGGTCATTTCGTAATTAAGAGCATGTGGACTAACACCATCTGTTGGTGCATAAGTGAACGAAGTCGGTAATTGTGAGATCTACTATAATTTATATTCGTTAAGGCGTGGTCTTTGGTTGAAAAAACGTATGCAATTCGTTTCACGAGGCGCTGAGGGAAATATAGACATTAATGTTTCTACATATTCCGAACATGTAAGTGTTTGAATTATTTATATATGAAATTATACCTCTACGTTGCATAATTTCGGGTTATTTCGAAAAACAAAACAAATCCTTGATACAGTCATAAATATCTACGTAAAACTTATGACTGTATAAAGAATACAGCTAACTAGAGGTTTTTTTTTTGGAATCGATTTAATTTAATAAATACGCGGATTCGCTGGTATTAATTAATATTATTGGGTACATTTCTATTATTGTTTTTATATGTACCTATATTTGCCGATATATTATTATACTATAAAATGTATTAAACGCTCATTTTCAAGATGCAAGCCATATCTCTAGTATATTTCGTTAATTAGATCAGCGATTCCCTCATCAAAATATGACAAACGTACAGACACCAGATACCCATCCAATCTTGTTCCATTCTTAAATAAATTAACTATAATGCTTCCTAATAATAACTTATGAACTCTAGACAACCGACGGAACAAATAAGAAAAAACTAAAAATTTCTGCGAAATTGATAGAGTTGTAATGATTTTTAGTAATTTACATTGAACCCGTCAAATTACAAATTACGAAATCCCTAAATTTACAGAAAATCCCTCCCCGGGCTAGTCTCAGGCAGTCCCATCGTAAGGGTACAAATTTACGTAGCGGGGAATCGAGAGCTCTAAGCTCGATTGCGGCGACGAGGTTCGCCACCTGTCTCGCCTAGTTCTCCGGAGGGGCGAAACGGGGAATGGAGAAGTCTGTTTCGGTATTCTGAATGTGGGTAGCGATATGGATAATAAAATCGATGATGTCTACGAACTGATGAAAGACAAGCGACTGGATATTCTATGCGTGAATGAGACTAAAAGGAAAGGTGATTATGGAGCCATCAAATGCGGATCCTTCGATATTTATTGGTCCGGCGTTGATTAAAGCCAACGAGGATGCCGCGATGTTGGCTTTATTCTATCAGAAAGATTATCTGAATGTATAAACGGTCAAAAATATATAAGTCCAAGGCTCCCCTGGCTTCGAGTTAAAATTGGATTGACACGGATTTTTATTTTAGGCGTATACGTTCAAGGTATGCCCAAGCCGCTCGAGGAGCGGGAGGAGTTTTGAGCTGATGTAAGAGACATATTAGTAAAATGTGACAGAAACGAAAGGATAGTAATATTAGGTGATTTTAATGGCTAGGTGGGTATACAATGGGACGGATATGAGAAAGTCTTACGTAAATTTGGAGATGAAAGAGTGAATGAGAATGGTGATTTCCTTCTCCTATGGTTACAAGAGTTTAGCTTGTGTGTGACAAACACTATGTTTGACCACAGAAGGATACATTCATGTACTTGACGGAGAGAGGAAGACAAAAGCATGATAGACTTTATAATTGTGGGTGATCGGTTGAGAAGCAAAGTTGTAGATATGAGACTGTACTGTGACCTTAACGTTAGTATAGGCTACTTCTTAGTTGTCTGTCGAATTAAGGCTTTATACCATCGTTGGTGACACCATACGAAAATGGTTACTACGGAGTTTGACGAATAAAAGTTGGTAAGCTTCAGGATCAGAATGTAAAACATGAATATGAAGAACGATTGAAAGATAATTTGAGTGAAATAAAACAGTATGAATATTTAGAACGTGACGAATTTTGGAAAATAATGAAATCTGTATTAGTAGATGAAGCAGAAAAAGTATGTGGAGTGGATGTGGGGCCCCCAATAATAGCTTTTATCACACAAAAAGAAACGTTTTCTAACAGAAGAAGAAAATTGAAGACGAAACTAAAAAATTTGAAAAAATATATGGAATCAAACCGGGTCTTTGATTCGGGACCGCCCGACGTATCAACTTTGCTATTATAATCCTGTCGATAATAGTTAAATGCAGCATAGATCGATTTATCGCCCCGAAACTCCCTGCATACTAAATTTCATGAAAATCGTTGGAGCGGTTTTCGAGATTCTTATTATATATATATATATATATATATATATATATATATATATATATATATATATATATATATTAATACACAAGAATTGCTCGTTTAAAGGTATTAGATTATTTTTATTGTAGATTGTTTTCACACGGCTCCACCTGTAATAACGTGCCATGAATTCTATATCTTTTGTATTGATTAATGATGTTGTATTCATCATGATTCCAATCCAGCTCCTCGTCCACGATTTTATTTCGATCTAGATTCCAATTCCGGTTCTGCTTCCGATGTCAATTTCAATTCACCTTTGATAAAGATAGCTTATTTATAAGGATTTTAAATTTTTATATCCTTATACATTTCCGAAACAAAAAAGTGCCTTAAATGTACCCAAGAAGATCCTCTACCTTTCAGTGAAAATAATATATACGAAACGGATATACGAAAACGATAATTCGAGTTTAGTCACCATCCTCATTCCAATGCCGATATAAAACTCAAGTTTAATCGACGAATTAACGTATTTAATAATAATTTATAACATGATATCGCTACAAACAAAATTATGTATATTTTGTATTTTTAGACCATTTTGGAAACCGCATATCAGTCATTTAGCCATATAAAAATATTAACACATTTTTTTCTTATTATGTTCGAAATAGGAAATTATAGTACAATATTAATTTTCAAATTATGCACTAATGCATAGTACAGAATATAGGTGTAGCATGTAGGCGTACATAAATTTACAGGTTATTGTTTATTGATCCGATATACGCCGCCATTAGGGATGCGCCCATAGATGAATACATGCGTCTATAATTTGAGTTTACATATCTATTAGTAAAATACGAATGTGTAGTGAGATAACTGCGGCAATTTAATGCTATCCTCATAGGCAATAATTGACAGTAATACAGACATTGTAATATAATTTACAACTAGAGTAACTATGGTTTTTTATAGGTCTGATTTTGTGTTTTCTAGTAAGGATTCGGTAGTCAACAACGAATGCTTATGGTTTCGCCATGTCCATTCGTCCATCTGTCTTTTTGTCCATGGGGTAGCTTAGAAACTCTATGTGCTAGAAAGCTATACAATAATAAATAATTTCACTGAGATAATATCATGAGTTATTGTGAGATGCTTTGTACTTATATTCTAAGAAATTCATTAATTAGAGAGTTGTTATCTTTGAATAGATGACGCCTGCTTAATTTTCCAAGAAAAGAATACACTGCTTTTCATCCTCTCGGAATGAAAAATAACATGACAGGTCATTATATTAATTTCACCGTATTTATCCTGTAATTTCTCTAATATACACATATAGACAAATCTCACATTTGATTACTATTTGTAGTGGATTTAACTGTGTGGATTGTAGTTTTTTTACCCATCCCAATGTATTAACAGTCCCACCAAATTTGAGTAGAATAAGCGTTTTTGATACTGTTTTTATAACTTATATCTCGACGAGTCATAATTTTATGCTTTAGACATAATTTTATAATAATAAGGCACATAAAAATATTTTTTATGTGCCTTGGTCTACTATTTGCTTATATGCATAAATTGTTAGTACTCAGGCATAGATGTATAAAAAAGACGAGTTGCACAATTGCGTACTATTTGGATGGCGAAAAATGGCTCAAAATGTACATTTTGTCTCTGTCTTACATTTCATGATAGCATTTTGCAGTACCAAAGAAAAATAAGCGAAGGAACATTATCATCTTACATTTCAATCGAAATATCATAACCTAAGGTTCATTTTAAATGCAAAGAGAACAAGTAACGATCATTCTGTTCTTGGAAGACAACAAGTCATATTTTTTACAATTTACACGTGCTGTTCTAAAACAAGACACCGACGGATGGTTTAATATTATTTTAAATTTTTATTATTGTTTATTGGTTGAATGTGTGAAAATAATTATAGTACATTTTTCTTTAGAATAAAGCTTAATGTGGTAATCACCTTAGATTTAAATTAAATTGAATTTTTAATTTCATAATATTGGTGAAAATATACATGAAAGAACTTGATAATTTTTAAAATGTGTAGATTATAGAAATACAAAATTTTCTTATTATTTATGTAGTAAAATAAGATGTTAATTTATTAAACATTAACATATTTTTGACGAACATAATACTTACATATAAATTACTAAAAACAAATTCAAATATATTATACATTTTTTTTGGAATAGGTTTAATTTATTGTATAATTTCCTTTAAGAGCTAATTTCAAGATTTGTATAAATATAGTACAAATAACAAATATAAATAGGCGACTCCATTAGTATAAGAACTGAGTTTTCATTTTTAAGCGACCAAATAATATGGCAACGTAAGAAATACGAAACCGATGTTAGTTAGGTCTACTTTTTATAAATCGGTTTATATCTCGGCTTTTGATGCTACTTGAAATGAATAAATACAAAATACTCATCGAATACTCATAATAATAGATGATTGAGCACCTATTATAAACAAACTCAATTTTGCTTATCGAAGATAAGAAATACCATCCTTTTTCATGGCTTTTTACCTGTTATTTTTGCATTTTTTAACAGAACACTTCGCCGTCGCAACGCAAGGTATGACGAAACTCCACTAAATGCAATGAGTGCTAAATTGTCCGTTTTAGCACTCATTTAGTGCGACCATTTTTGAGTGCGGGACTGTATATTTTTTCTTAATTATAGATCAGCGTACTCAGGGCATTGAATGCAAACGAGTCATCACCTACACAAATATAATAAGAACTGGTTTGAGTTTTTAATCAATCTCATGGAAGAAATGGTTCAATTATTAAGAATATATTAATAATTAGTTGTAGTTTGACATGTAATGAGTTTAGCAATGTTTGAAAATATTTATTGACTTACACATTTTCTTTGTCTTATACTATTACGTATATCTGTAGAGTACGTCAGTAGAAACAGTTTTCTTCCCAAATTTTGTGGTATACAATCGTTTTGTTTTTCACTGACTCCGATTCTACAATTCTTTAATTTTTCGTGTCTCTTGGTCTGTATGTCCTCTTACAACTTAAAAACAGTTTAGCGGACTTTGGTGAGAATTAGGATACGCAGTAAGAACATATCATTAAGTAAACGATAAGTGTTTATGATTTCGATGCATCGGAACCTCAGAAAAAAAAAAAAAAAATTGTTTTTGTAATTCTTTGGTAACCATCTTCGTTTGTGTTTCTATATATGTTCATATTTACAGTTATTTGTGAGTGGTGGATGCGGGAATGTGTGGGATTGTTAGTGTGTGGTTGTACGTGTGTCTGTTGTGGGGTGGGAGATAAGGGGGAGTGGACGAGAACGCGTGTGAAACTTCTGGCATAATTGGATTATAAAAAAAAAATTGTCGTTACTAAATGTTTCTTTGAGCTCATAGAAGTTATCGGGTTGCTAATTACAAGTAAAAAAAAATTGTAGGTCAATGTTTTTAAATTGTGTTGTTCGTAGATTTATTGAGTATAATTGCAACTATTTAAGTAGTTAGATATTAATTGCACAGAAGCCTAAGTATGTCTCAACATTTTAAAAAATATTTCCTTTAGAGTCCTCACACAAGTTATTTTGTGTTTTATATTAGTGGGTTAGTCTGAAAGTCTTTAGGAAATTAAAATCTGAGCAAACTATCAAATTATTATTATAATATTTATTTTTTAAAATAATGTCCGCCGAGATCAATACATTGATCACTCGTACTTAATCATCGCTTCGACGGTCTTCTCAAATGCAGCCATTTCTTCCTCCACGTCTATAAAGCACTTTTCTCAAAAATTTTCTTTTATTTTAAGAAATAAATAAAAATCGTATGGTGCGAGGTCTGAGATGAGCAGGTGAGCCAGTATTTATTATCTAACGTCCTTAAAAAGTTAATTGTTTGTTTGACGGTATGTGGCGTGGTACTGTCATGATTAAGGAGAATCCTACTGCGAGGTCGTTTTTCCCGAGCTATTCCCTAAACAAGATGCGAAAAATCGCTAGTGTGCCAGTCTACAGTAATTGTTTTTTTTGTCTTCTAAAACAATTGTACCATAATGACCTGTCATTCTGAAGCAAAAGGCCACCATTTTTTGCCCGCCGCTTCGACCAAATTTTTACTTTAGTGGATAACTCCTCGAAAGGAAACACCCACTGAACAGTGTCTTTTGGTTTCGGGATCATAACAGTAAATGTAGCTTTTGTCACTTGTAGCAATGTCGTATACATCGTTTTGCGGCACCAATTAACACGATGGAGTGTTTGAGCTTCGGTCAAATTATGAGGTATCCACCGACTACAAAGTTTCCGGACCCCTAAAAGCTCATGAAAGATTTTGTTCACTTGAGTCACACCGACTTCTATGTTTGTGCGAATCTGCTGATAGGTCAGCCTTTTGTGATCTATCACGATTCTATTATGAGCTGCTGTTTGTCATCGTCGTAAAAGGACGTCCCTCACGCAGATGGTCAGTCACATTAGTGCGACCATGTTTGAATTCGTTAAATTAGTTTAACTTTAGTGAAAAAAAGTGACAAGTAAGGAGCTTCCTCATAAAAGGCCAACCAAAGCTTGGTATGTCTTTCTTGTTGGCTTAAATGACAACGAAATTCATAGAAAATCATTTCACGACAATTTTTTCTCGTTAAGTTCATGTAGGCATACAAATTTTCTTTTTTCTGCTAATTTGTAAAAACAAATGACAGATGGAGGCAATATACATAATAAGGTTGGAGAAGAGCTCTATTTTAAAAATTAAATAATTTGTTTTTTTTACGGTTTCTATGTGGCCAGTTCCAAAATTTTTGAAGTCACCTACGTAGATTATCTTGTTTGTAAATAATAAATAAATATAAAAATAATAAATTAACGACGGGTAATTATGGCTTATCTGTTAAGTTTTCATTGATTTAGTATTTAATATTTTTCATAAAATTTAGAAACAGTGGTAATGTTGTGTAAAATGTAAAGTAATAGGATGGTTACAAGGTTGTTTTACAAACAAAAACACTGTGGACCCAATAATTAAGCACATAAGCTTCGCCAAGCAACGACTGAAGTGTTGTATGGTTCGCTGAGTATGGTTTAGTTCGGTAGACTTACTTAGACATCAATGTGTATTTGTGGCATGTACTAGAAGTAGTAGCAGACGTAGTAGTACCAGTAGCAGTAAAGAGCTAACTAACAATCGTGTGGTAGGCGTCCATCGTTGCATAGTTCTTTGCTATTTTATTCGCTTAATTTTCAGTCCATGAACTAAATATTACAATTACATATAATAAAGAAATATCAAAGAAAACAAGGGACCCAGCTATGCTTGGATTATATGTATAGTTTGTCCTATATATCCAGACTTGACAGACAGATTTGTACAAGAAGAGAAATGGAAGTACAACGATAAAAAAAGAGGGATAAGGTAAAGATAAAATAAAGAGGAAAAAAAAGAGAGAAAGAGACCAGGTTCAGGTTAAGGACCGAGATTGTAATAAAGAAAAAAAAATATAGCCGTCGCGGTACGCCTACGATTTGAAACATCGGAACTATTATATAGATTATATGCACAAAATGTATTTTTTTTAATGAAAATAAACTTTAAGTCAGAAATGAAAAATGAAAAGAATAAAACGATTTTTTTTATTAATTTTATTTATGAAAAACTATATAAACATTTATATATACACATATATATATCTTCTGAACAGCATACTCATGTGTGCAATGTATATCTGTATGTTAGTTTTTGTAACGCTTTTTCGTTACGCTTCGCGATCACCACGCATCAGAGACTCCGACTCACCACGCTGGCGCGCGCCTATAGATATTTTACATAAAAAAATATCGATTAAAATTTTCAATCTATACGGGTCGAGTCGCGGACAGAAGCTAGTCATTTACATTAAAGACTTTTATATCCTGAATCACGATAGATACTTTAAGCAGTATGCGACTGTACGTCGCATAAAAAGTAACACGACTGATTTTTCCCTTTTTTCAAAACAAAGAACCGTTTCTTGCTTCCGTCGGTCGCTTATGATGATAAATGGATTCCGTGACTAACGTCCATATATTGAGTTGTGTTCATTCTTTGGGGATCGTCGGTAAAAGAACTCTCAATCAATCTACATCTGCGGCTATATTCAAGCGCAGTAACGTCGAAGACTCCACGACGTCCCCGGCGGGCCGTCGTGTTCGACGAGGATTAGCATAGATATTAGGTCGTGCCGCGAGATCCTCGACGAGAATGCATTTACATGATTATCCACAGCTCGCGCATTCTGTCTGCATCAAATCCAGCTCTCCGATGTCAATGGATCACCTGATGCGTTGCTTGCGTCGGCGGTGTTGTTGTCGTTCGATTGTCACCCTTTTGTTGGCTTTTGTCGTGACTGCGGAAATTGTCTGATGCAGATGCGACGCGACATGTTATTTGCTAATGTTTTGCGGGTAAAGAACGTACGAAGGTCGTTTTTATTAACCTATGTGAAACTAGCTATCGTTCGCGGCTCCGCCCGTGAAGACACCGAATAAATTCTGTCAACTGTGATACGGATCTTTTTACTGTTCTCGATTCCGATCCTAGCCTCGCTTTTGATTCCGACTTTGGCGTCCGTCTGGACTCTGGTTTATTTCAAAATATGCATAAGGATAAAAAAAATAGCAGCAAAAGTGTATGTATATTAGTATTATTGCTACAGTGTTGTTGCTACTTAAAACAGTAAATTAAGGAAACTTTCATAGTATCAATTAATTGTCTGAAATCCAAACACATCTGGTGAAACGCTCGCACAAAGAAAAGAAGTTTAAAATGTTATTATCATTGAATAATTACTGATAGATTGGCGATCAAATTACAGTCAAATTCCAACTACTGAGCGATCATTGGTCTTCATAATTATCAATATACGACATATTATTGCACAATGATTTTCTTAAAACGCACCATTATCTATTTTAATTACTTTTTCTTAGTAATAGCAATTGACGTGTTGTGTAGAGTTATTTAGTTACACAATTCAATTTTAAATGTTTCAACTTATGCTAGTGTAATATTGCACCATTGATATAACAATGGTGCAATTATTATATACAATTGTATTGTATATAATAATTGAAGAAAATTTTATTTTAAAGATATAAGGTTACATTATTAATATGAAAATGTCACACAATTACGTTTTAGTAAAAAACAATTTAATATTATATTGTTTACACAATTCTCCTTAGCTTTTCAATGAGGCGAATTTGAGGACTAAAACAATTACGAGCTTAATAATTGTTGAGCTATCCTATTGAAATCTCAACAAGGTGATTTCCGTAGCTTTAAAAGCTTTTAAGTTCATTGTGTGAGCCATGGAAAGAGGATATAAATTATCGCATTATGAAATAGAAATAATGAACGGATTCGGTGCTCATAAATTTACGTTATATCTAACTCCTTATTTATACAAAAAGAAATAATTATTAAATGGATAATAGCGATCGACTGTTCAAAAAGCTAATAAAGCTTTTAAAAAGTAACGCTGTATTCCTGTAAACGGTTTTCCTGTCCATTAATTTTTCTGGTTTCCGTGCGGCTGGCGTCTCGCTCTCTGATATATTCGCTGGCGTCTCGTCGCCGCCGCCCGCCCTTCGTCCGCCTTTCGCCCGCCCTCCGGCCCTAGGTCGGCGGTCGCGCTCCCCCGCGTCAGAAATGAACATTAAAACGCTTTCCGCCGGATTTCAAAGGAGATTTGTTTGCGCGTCGCCGCGGATCGTCTCCGAGGCGTTGGTTCTTTTCCGAATGCGCGGCTGTCGGTGATCGCGCTCAACCGTATCGAATGTCGATATACTTAAGCGGAATCGAGAGAAGTACATGTGTCTTAGTCAAGTCGTGTACTTTTCAATGTGACTGTCCTATGCGACTTTTGATGATTTGACTGAACATTTTCATTTGCAAGTGAGCCTGGCCCGGTGCTGTCGCCGACGCCGCAATAACGTCAGCGACTTAACGGATTTTGCGATTGAGCGATTTTATTTGATTAAAATTTGATTTGATTTAAAAATGTATACTAAATTCGCCGGTGGCCGGTATCGAATCCGGCACCTTTTGGTTGAAGGACACCGGAGTCACCGCCACCCTTACGGTGACTAATTAATCAACGTGCATATCTTTCGTATATTACTTGATGTTTGTGTCAATTAAAGTTTATCACACTTAGTGCTATCCGCTTGTATGACGGCCGGTATAGATGAAATTTATCTGACTGCGGCGAAGCTCAAAAGGAGGGTTATGTGTTTCATCTTCATGTGTGTACGTCCACTCCTGGGTTCCCTACTATTTAAACTTATAAATCGATTTCCGTATGATATACCTCGTTAAATTTGCCTTGGTATGGTATGGTAAAAATCAAAATGGCCATTTTTGATCTAAGTTTAAATATTAAGGTTTTTTTAAAAATATCGAGTAACCTATTAGAATGAAAGGTTTTAAGAGGCAATCATGAAAATATATACAACTTCTACATTTAGGAGGATGTAGAAAGGCATGTGGTAATAAACCGAAATTATTATACCTTCTAACAACCACTTTGATTACTCATATTATTTTAATTAATTTCCCAACGTCTCCTTTGATCATTCTTAGTACTATTTTACTCGACTGAACAACAGCAAAGAGAGGGTTATGTTTTTCACGCATGTCTGGATATGTATGTATAATGTAGGATAATTTATTCCCTCGAACCATCCCAATGCCTGAATGGATTTTGATTGATGAGTTGTCTATCGATTGGCAAAAGCCGTGGAAAGATTATAGGCTAGGTTGTGTTTTCATGAAATCAGAATGGCGGGCGTAGAATACAAAATGGCGGTAAATACAAAAAAATACGTATCATATGGAGTGACATATTATTGAATAGGTCTCTCGAAATCAAAATTATGTTTTATAGACAATTTTACAACAATAAGTTCAGTGTAATCATTATCACTTACCATCAATATTTCAGTAAAAGTAATTTATCATGATTATTAAAACGAGACACGTCGTTGAAACCGCTAATATAGAGAATGCAATACTTAGTATATTGTTAAAACAAAACTAAAAAATAATAAATAAATAAATATTAGAAAAATAAAAAACCTGACGGCGTAAAAGTGACTTAAAAGTTATCTAAAAAGTCTTCTAATCAAATATGACAAATATTTGCAGTAGGAGGCATCAAAATTGTGTGTTTTGTATTTAGTTCTTGTTAAGTGTATGCCTTCAACTACAAATGTTTGTCAAATTTGACTGGGTGTTTTTAATAACAGTTAGTTTCCTTTTTATTGGCTTTTATTTAAAATTTTGTTATTTTTACGACGACAAACGTAACAAAAATTCTGCCTGTAGCAAATTGCAATTTTAGGTCATCGCCACTTGTCTAATATACATATAAAATTCGATATATATTGATTGTATTTGTTCTTTAGTTCATTTCCTAATGTAATAATTTAAAAGTAAAACGAATATGAATGTCAAATATTCACATTTAAATTTTGAAAAAATAATAATGTGCCTATAATCATCTAACGAAAATATATCATTTGCGTTGTATTATCTTTTGAAAAATGTTTATAACGATAGCTCCTCTAAAATTTAAAATTTTGCCATGAACGTATAAATAATAGTATTAAAATATAGTAATTCTATAACGTTACGATATCTTTCCATGAAAACATGATTCATTAAGATTTGAATTAAATTTATCTGAACAAGTGGTTTTCTATATTAAAGCGTATTCAAGAGAAGATAATTATTAGCATATTTTTGACGTGAATTATATATATTTTTGAAAGTAGTATGTTTATATAGCTATTTACTCGCAGCTTCGCCTATATGAACATACAATGCATTTCTTCATTTTTCATATTGATCGATCTCGCCGTCAATTCAAACTCCGGTCCCACACTCGGGTTACCCCATTTCGGTTTTGGCTTCCAATTCTGTTCCCTATCACAATTTTAGTTTCTGTTCCTTTGCTGGGCACGATTTAAGCGACTAATCGTGACTGGTAAGCCGACGAGAAAATTCAAGTCATCAAATAAAACTATCATTGTAAATTTTAATACGCGGCCAGCGAAACACTTGAGAAACGTTTGCGCCATCATACAAATCATTATCGAATAGGTATGAATCAATTCTAACAAAACGCAACTGATCGACCGAGAAATAAAAGGCTTTGAAGAACACCATCCGAGTGCCGATTACGACATCTCACGTTTGTGGTCTCTGAAATTTTCCCGTAGTACAATAGGAAAAATTACGATAATTCCCGAACGCGTCGACGATTCTTCGTTGTCGGTACAAAAAGCTAGGGAAAATTGACGTTCGACGTCGGCGTACGATAAAAGTATTCTTAGCGGACCCCGGGCGAAATAACCGCACGTCGAGGGCACGAAGTAGAGGTCCGAGAGTAATCGAGTTGGAGCCGGCCGCGCCGCCTGGCGGCGAGCTGCGGCGGCGCTGGAAGATCTAGAGAGTTGATTAAACCGTAGTCGGCTTGTATCAATTTCTCCGTGGGGCGGGCATCGGACCGTAATGGAAAGTCGCTCCTTGACGATATAGCCGGATTTCGTGTCCGGTGTTAGTATGAGCTGAAACGGTATATGTATTAAATTATTCAGATCGCTGAACAATTTGACGTGTATTATATTACGTTACGCTTGCTTCAGTTCGCTTATCGCTGTTATAATCCCGTCCGCATGGAGATTGGACGTACGACTTTCTCGTGATGGATCGATTCTACGACCTCTAGGCCTGTACAGATATAGTTGCACTATAGATTCTACAGCCTATAGACAACAAGTGAATGTCATCATCTCGGAATAAATACCGATTTTTCATAAATATCATGATATTTATTGATTTTGATAAAATTTGGGGTACAGTAATAACTTACGTGTGAGATATTGCTAGATATCATGTAGATAAAATGTCTGTTTGTGTGTTTGTCAGGCTTAATATCCAAAACGGCACAACGCACAACGGCTTATATTCTAAGTTTACATAAAGAAATAATAGAATTAGAAGAAATAATTAGAAAAATGATCCATTAGGTACGTTATTATTTTTTTTTAACATTTCATCCATGGGACAATTATATGAATGTTGTGGAAGACGTTTAAGATCTATCAAAAGATAACTTTAACATTCATTGTAAGATTGCACTGAAAACCAAATGATATAGTTTAAATTTAAATATTATGGTCTTAACGATAATGTTGGTGAACTAATGAAACCATATTTAGGTAACAGGAATAAAAAATTATATTAATATAAACACCTAAATAGAATTTTTGGAAAAAAGGAGAAATCTTCATTTTCTAATGGAAAAGATTAATAGTGAACCTTGTTTTTAGTATATATAGGAACTATATTTAATATGTAAGAATTACAAGGAATTACCTAGGCATTATATTTTTAAATTTTACATACAAAAAAAAAATTATTATGTAAAAAGTTTAGATGAAAATAGTTATCAAAAGACAGACAAGGATCGGACCTCGTGATAGTTTTATATATATATTATTCAAATTTTATGTATCAATAGCATCTTCATAATAAATAAATAAATTGCAATAATAAGAGTTGTCAAAGTATAAAAGGTACATTATTAAAGATGATTGCGGGGCTGGAAACCCCTAATATAATATAATTATAAATAGTAGAAAAATGGTCAAAATTGTGCTTCTTGTTGATGGATTTATTTTGTATTTGAAAATAAATGAAAAGAAAGTCATTAAAATGAATTCCATAGTACCCAGAATTTCGAATTGGTTCGTTGCTATCGGCATATTGTTAAACGCAAACGAAACCTTTAAAATTTACTCTGACCAACGTCCGACGGGTAGATGCCGAGTTATGAAACAGAGAAACGTATTCAGTGTAACAATATCAAGTTAAGTTAAAGAGAATCTGCTTTTGAGCAATACCATAGACGTTAATTTACAACGAAGTCGAATGTTACGTAGGGCGTACTGAAAATTTCTGGAATTGAATGAGCAAAAATTACTATTAATGAAAAATTAATATAAATGAATTTATTGTTTCTCGAAAACTTCCCTTTAGCATAAATGCACTTTTCATAAGGATGTCTGAATCTCATGGTAGGTCACATGCTTGTCTGTTTCGATTATATGGCCCACAGCATCAATATTTTTCTTGTACACGATGACGAGGGACCACCCCAAAATTCGTCACTGAGAATGATACGACCTTCAATTCTGCAAACTAGTTATAAATAGTCATCTTGTATGGTGCTATATTGTCAAAATCAGATTCAAGCCGAGCGAGGTTAGCCGCCAAATTACATTTAAAATTGTAGAAATATTATAGTTCGAAAATTTTGATGACTTAAATCCACAGTAATAAATACACGTAATTTTTAAAATAATGCCATAATGTAATAACGATTGACAGTTAGATGAAAGATATTGAATTATACAGCCAAAGAGCTCCATTTTTAAATGTAGTAATTACTTTTTACATATTGTTTATGTAAGTAGCCAATTCCAGAAACTTATAGTGTGCCCCACGTATGAGGGTGGTTGGGTTTGCAATTTACTAACTGAGTTTTGCAATTTAGTATACTCGTAGTTAAGCAAAATGAGATGACTAAGTAATACTGTTACAACGAGGTTGCTTTATTTTAGCTATTTTCCTAGCACAATATCACATTGTGCTACTATGTTTTGCTGAAATTTTGCTGATATATATACAATAATTGATTTACATAAGAAAGTGATTCGAGATATTTATAAGTTGAAGTAGGAAGGTAAAGTAAAAGTGCCTTATAAGGATGCCAACGTTTCATGCAAACTATCAAAAAGCTAGTAATTATCTTGGGAGAGAGAAAAGGGTTGTTATTGTATTAATGATTATTAAATAATAATAATAATAACGTACCAAAATTAGTTTAGAAAAAGTGGCTTTTTCGCTCTCTCCTTTTGATATTTCTGAATCATAAGCAAAATCGGAAGTTCCGTTTCCCAACCCTGCTGTCAATTTCCATTTCCAGGTCTGTACGCTAGCACATAAACATATGACACTCTTCGAGAGCGTGCAGAACATCCTGTTATTTTGCGCGGGGTCACAGGCGAAATACGGCGAGTCTTTCAAATTAAATCTATATAGGTAATGTGCGAAACCGCCGCGTCCCCTAAGGGTTTGCGCGATTTGGGACGTCATTTAGATTTATTTTAGGACCAGGTACGCCTATTTCACTAGGGGAAAGAAGAACTTGGTGATCTCGCCTGTTTTCCCTTATCGTATCGCTTGCTATCGTATGCTATGTTATCGTATCGTATCGTATGCTATCGTATCTTTCCCGTATCGCTCTTGCCATTCCTCCAGGCTCGTTGCTCTTTTCACCTTTCTAGCATACGATAGCGGAAACCTATCGTAGCCTGCTGCCGTCTTCCTAGTGAGAGCGGCGCGCCTGGTGAACTGGTCTACACGTTAGTTACTCGCGATTCCGGCATGTTCTCTAATCCAAAATAAGGGCACATCCCTGTCTTCTCTAACGATCTGCGAGATGTCATGCCTAGGTTCGTGAGCTAAGAGGGTGATAGGTTTTCGGGCTGGTCAATACCTTTACAGAAGACCTGCAGTCATTAAATATGTTGACCAGACTATCCTCAACATTTTTCACCCTCCGTATCGCTCCTTGGAACGCGGTCATTTCCGCCTGTAAGACCGGGAAGAAAGGATCTAGGTGGAGTGTCGAATATTAGGTTTCCTTTCCATCCCGCCATTCCATGACCACACCGACAGATGCTTCAATGTGGCTACCGTCAGTATAGATATGCAGCCCGACTATGGCGAGACGGTCCATGGTATGAGAGTTCAGTTCCTCAACACCCTCGAACCCGATTTCGGGCTAGTACGCGAGGTGAGATAATTCGCCGAAATACACTGGCTTTTCGAACTACCGGTCGAAAAAGTGTCTCCCAAATCTTCGCCGCGTTTTACTTCATACAACCAGGCTGCTTCTCTTATTCTAGTATTTAGAGGAAGTAGCCTCAAGAGGATCAGCGCGGAATGGAGGGTGACTGTAAGATTAGCCTGGCATGCCGTAAGAGCGACACTGCGTTGCACAGCGTCAAGCATCGTTCAGACGCCCAGCTTTCTCTTTGCCAGTGCCCAAGCGCACGAAACATACAACACTATAAGCTCTATCACGGAAATATATATGGTCCTCACGATCTCCATATTCAGACCCCACGTCACCTTGGCCACTCGGGCTAAACCCTTATATATGTTAATAGCTTTACTGCAAGCTTTGGCAACATGGAGAATGAACGTCAACTTTTTATCTATCGTCAGACCGCGGAGGCGTTATTCGCCAACAAGGCTTATATGCTCACCATCCATGTGCACCACCGGGTCATCGTATTTGAGTTTTCTGTTAAGCACCATCGAATTTGTTTTAGATCTCAGCTTCTGACTCCCTAGCAGTGCACGTGAGCTAACGTCCGGTCCTATTCCACAGAGGAAGCCGACTGTTCGGAGAACATGAGGACCATATTATCCGCAAACGCTTGCACGTATACGCCGAGTTTCCCAAATTCTCGGCGTAAGGAGTTCAGAATGAGGTTCCAAAAAGTTGGACCGGCTATAGAGACTTAGAAGTTCCCTTCCTGCACTCTCTTTCAGCGTACCGCACAATCACTTCCCGGTCTCGAAGGTCCGCACCATGCTGTAGAGACTCATTGAGCATTTATAAACGAGCAGCTGGGTCTTCAACGCCGGCCACCACGCATTGTCGAAGTCTACACACCATAGATGTGTAGGCTATTGAACTACATTTATTTTTTATAACAATTAATATTTTTAAATTAATGCATGCTACACACGCATACTATTTATCATATCTTATTATCTTTTATATTATATCCACATATTAGTTATCAAAAAGGAAAAAAAAACCTTCAACGCCGACGCATGTTGTCTCGCAGATTTTTCACAGACGTAACGACTCGCCGTTTAATTATATCGTTTAATTTATTTTTTATGTTTAGTAATCGTTTTATAATATTGTATAAATAGTACATAGGTACTATAAGTACATAAGCGAAGGGATAACCCTTCGATACTCATTATTAATTATTTGCTATATTGTGTTGTGTGTTCATATCAGTAAAAATCTTAGGTGTTAAATGTGCTTTCCTGTTTGTCACTGCCGATCTAAAACTCTGAACTATCAAGCTAACACAGATCATTTATACCTAAATAAAACAAACATCCCTAAAGATGTATGTAGATCGTAGAGGGCGTCCTCCGTTACGCGCTGCGGCATGAAATCATGATGCATTGCTTGCAGTTTCGGCATTAAATGCCATTAAAGACGCCCGACCAGCATCCTTTCCACGGTTTTGTCCAGCACAGAGAGTAGAGCTGTGGGCCGGTAAGACTTCGGACGGGTATAATCATCCTTGCCCGGCTTTGGGATTATCTTAATGGAAGCCACTTTATAGACCCTGGGAAAGTATCCCAGCTCAAAGCATTTGTTCACCATCGCTAAGAACAATCCCAGGCCCCGGAAGATAGCCGCCTGGCATATGTCCAATGTGAACCGATCAATGCCAGAAGCGAGCTATTCGTGCTCTTTATGATTTGAGACCAATGACGTATCTAAGAAAAAAAATTTAAGGTAATTAATATCTATACATATACAAAAACCTAGTATATGTTAAGAGATATAGACCGTTCCAAAAAAATGAGCGACATCCATAACATTAACAGTAGATATAAGAACGATTTTGCTCCTCCCAAAACTCGTCTAAGCAAAGTTAGCAAACCCTTTAAGGGACAATCTGTGCGCTTTTATAATAAGATCCCATCTAAAATTCAAAATTTGTCATTTTATGAATTTCAACGCTTCGTTAAAAGAAAGTTATATGGTCAGGGCTATTATACCGTGTCTGAATATCTTAATGCAAAAGTCCATAAGATTAAACTGCTCGGTTATCAAATAGCTTCATGTCATTTCTAAATGTCGACTAATTATTCTCAAGGTGAATCTGAATGAGTGGTAATGTCGAAAAAGGATTTATTAATGACGTATTCAAGTATAATTTCATTACCTACCAAATAAAGACACTTTTAATTTGATTTGATTTTGAGGCAGAAGGTTAAGCTATCATTCTCGCTGTGGTGTTGGTACATTTTAGACGGAATTTATTCGGCTCCGGCTGAATCGACCATTCCCTTAGAGGGGCCGACATAAAATGTGTGGAAAGTTCAAAAATTAAACTCATTGTCAGCTGTAACAGTTGATTGGCAGTAGTGATGATGTTACAGTTACGCAAAAAAAAAAATGAAATTAAAAAACAAGGAAACCGATCTAATATTTAGAAAGCGATGACAAGACAGCGGCGGCGCGTCGAATCGGGCACGACAGCATGTCGACGGCAGGATGACAGAGGTCGCTGGGCGGGCGTAGCACGCCCCGTGTAGACGCAGCTAGGGCGGCCGGCGGACGATCCGGAAGTCACCAACGTCTATAGCTCAGGTAGGAGTGGAAATGCACTTGTTGCGCTTGCCGCAGCACTTACCCAGACAGCTTGGTGGTAGTCGTCAGGAAAGCATCAGACTGCTAGTGCATTGCCCAAGAACAGCATTTATTATATTATCGATCTGCTCTGACGAAGTGCGCTCACTGAGGGAGAGAATCTCGGGCGGACTGGCGGTTGCTTGTTCGCCAAAATGTTAACATATCTGCCAATAAATTTCGTGATTATTTTATATAAATACATTAATTTATATAATTACTGGTATATATTAAGGAACGAAAAGACAAATTGAATAATAAAATAATCGTCACATATAAGGTAATATGTATTGAGATGGATCATTGAAAAAAATGCTAAAGTTCATAAAACGCGTTGTGAGTAAATCACAAACGCAATGTAAGGCGAATAATGAAAAAAAAACAAAACTGTAAATTTATATATATTTTTATATAGAATTTATCAACGGATTTTAATATAGGTCGGGGAAAAATATTTTTCGTATTATACACAAAAATTCAAAATAAGTTTTCGTCGTATTTTATTTACATTTAATTATAACATATGTATGCCATTTTATTAAACAACTTGTTGCCATTTTCTAAGCACCAAGTTCTTAAATAAAACGGCATACATGAACTCGATGCAGTAGAAATTTTGGGACTTCTGATAAAAAACTCCAAAAAGCGGAAAAGCTCGTAATTGTTAATGGCCTTCCAATCCCCCCACATACTTAGCACCAAATTATAGCCAGTTAATCAGGGTTTCGATATAGTTTGTGGAGCTTGCTTGCCTTTTGACCTACGACAACAATGTGCGAAAACCCCTTCCTGTCGTAGGTAATCAAGTTTTTCAAAAACGGTTCGGTTTCATTAAGTATCAACAGAGAATGGCAAATGAGTACACGATTCATTAGATTTCTTTCAGTTAGCTCGTGTGGGACCCAAGTATCGAGCTTTTTTAAAATGGGTCAAAACTATTTTGTGGTATTGACCACAAAACAGTTTTGACCCTGATAGTGAAGAGCTGAACATTGATTCAGCTCTTCAGCTATGTTCTAAAAGACAACATGCCGATGCTGCTCTACTTTTCCAAAATGGCATTGAATTTATCCATAACTGGTCGATTAGAGCGAGGTCCATCTTTGGCCATCAAAATTACCGGACTGAAAACGCTGAAAACCAGTTTTGTGCTAGTCTTACCGACACTCCATTAGGTCTGTAAACGTCACCATTTCTTTTCTGGCCTTGTGTAGCATTGTTCCTTTTTTGTAATAAAATTTCAAAACATATCGAATTTCTGCGTTAGATTCAGTCATTTTGGTGGACGGAAAACCACTTGAACCAGTTTTGTATTACTCTTACCGACAGTGTTAAGTCCGTATCTGTGTTAAAAATGTTGCAAATTTTTTTCGCGTCTTGCGTCGCATTTCCCCATTTTGTAATAAAACTTCAAAATATATCAAATTTCTACATTAGATTGATTAATTTTCACTTCACCAAAAGGTGGACAGAAAAAAAAACAGAAAATGGAGGAACAAAATTGTTACTTTTTATTTTTCTTTTTATCAAAACTAGCCAGATACAAACAGTAAAATGAAAGGCACATTACTGCAAGTTTTTACTTGTTTAACGCCAAAAATCTTTCTCTCGACCAAATACATGATTAATTTCACGTATTATATTGACATGTCTTGTTCGCGTTTTGATATAGGAACAAATTATTATGATTATGAGTATATATTGTGTTATCTATTAATATAACGTAATGTGTTTAAATGAGTTATATTATTCGACAAAAATAATTAAATAAATGAGATTGCAGTATTGATGTAGGTATTTTAATTTATATAATTATGTGCAACATTGATGACTTAGTATGATAGCGACGATAAATTAATTTACAATCAGTTAAAAAGAATGCGATATTTACTATTGATTTGGCTGTTAATGTAGAACAGTTAATTAAACTATTTGGTTAGGTTAATATACATTAGTAGTTGATTTCCTTTGGATGATTATTTTAATTAATGACATCAACAAGGTTATTATTATCTGTGAATTAATTTTGTTAATTTTGTAGGTTTTAATTGGTTTCGCATGTACAATGTGATACATACATGAATATAATAATATTAAGAAATAAGCCAATAAAGGATTGAAATAGGATGAAAAGAGACACAAAAGAAAAGAAAAAGATGTGTATACAGTAATGTAAAAGTGCATGCAGTATAGAAGCATCACTAATCCCACTTGTAAACGCATCTGTTGCCAAACGAAAATAAACTCGTCAGTGCTCAAATTCTTAGATATATATACATATATCTCTAGGTAAGCGACCTCGATACTATCCGAGTACAAACAAAACAGTAAATCATTTATAAAAATACAGGTGTAAATGTGGTACGTCCCAACGTAATAAACCTAAACTTATTCTAATATAGAACATACTTACCAATAAAAATGGGTAAAGATGTAAAAACCGTCTACGTTTATCGTGATAAATATAGGCTATTCACTAATATTTTTTTAGGGGAGTTGTTCTGTTATTAAATATTTCATTTATGAGTGTAGTTCGTAAGAATAATAAAGTGAAAGGTTAAGTTCAGGTTTAATTAATATATGTTTCTGTGGGCCAGTGTTTCTATATAGAGAAAGAAAAAAATAGAAAGGCCTGCTAGAGTTTGTCGGTACATAAAAATAATGGAAATAAAAGGGTAAACTCACAGGTGCAAGGAGATGTAGTTCCAGAAGGTGGAACTCGATTTGGGTATTGAACGGAAAGTGCCAAAAAGAAGTCAAATGAATTTGAAAATTTGGCACAAGTCTGATTTGGGATGCGAGAAATTTCGGGAACGAGGTAATTTTCTTTCTTTATAATTGACATAAAATATGTGCATATAATGTTGATTCCTTATTTTCTTTTCATTACGGTTGTAAAAGCTGCAAGGAACCTACGAAATAAATGATTCTGTCGCGTATAAGAGTGCCTACTGTCGCTTTTGAATTCAAATCACGCTCGTGCCTTGGCAGACCGTCGAAATTAATACTTGTATAAAAATGTTTGAACCCAACAGTACACGACGAGTGGGTAAATATGCTCTCGCTCTTAAAGCGTGATAAGAGAGCTCACAGATCTGTTTCGTGGAAAGTGATAAGATATGAAATATCCGCTTAGTGGAGTATTTGCGACGACCCGGTAACCTGAAGGTGTTAACCGTGAGCCTTTGGGTAAGCAATACACCGTAACCATTTCAAGGCTTGGATCTATCGAATTATGTAACTTTATCAATTAGAGGACTACATGTACTAACTACAAATAATAAACAGATCCCTCTAAGTCCACAGGAAAACCATTTCAGTATTGTGAACTTCACAATATGTTTTCCAAGTGTTTTGGTGAGACTTTCCGTATGTGTAGGTTTCATTGCATGATTTTCTTTACTATTATAATAAGTGACAAAATATATTTTTAATGTAATTTATACTTTGATATCTAAAATTTTACATGTAGCATCGTTTAATGTGTTTTCACACAATCGATCACGTACGAATCTTAGGTGGCGCGTAGAATGAATAAGATTACTTTCTACCGGAATTCCTTTTTGTTAATCATAAAATAACTTACAATTTAGAGTGCATTATCTTTACTGATTTAGAAAACTCGAAGTCAATCGTGCAGAATCTAACGATCTGGTCACGTCTGCTTATCTAGATAAGCCTTCACATTTCACCGAGCACGAGGCGGGTACCGCAATCGTACATTGCGAACGGAGTGGCATAAAATTGGCTTATTTTGTCTGTCCATTAATTTTTCACGTCTCGCCCTGTGATGTGCCCGCCCGCCCTCCGCCCGCCCTCGGGCCCGGGGTCGGCGGTCGCGCCCCCCCGCGTCAGAAATGAACGGTGAAACGCTTCCCGTCGGATTTCAATAGAGATCTGTTTGCGCGTCGACGCGAGTCGGCTCCGAGCCACTCTTATTACGACTCTAAATCTCTGGCTGTTGGTGAATGTTGCCGATTGTATTACAAGATGAAATATTTAATCAGAGCCAAGTAACATGACGATAGATTTTAAGATTTGGCTCAAGAAGTGTTCATTTGTGATTTATGTATATATATATTTGTCCAGACATCGATAGAAAAAAGTCAAGTACGAGTCGAACTCGTACATGAAGGATTCCGTGCCACCGTACTATGTTAATATTACATACCTTTTTAAAAACTTATTCACTAACGTCAGATGATATACAATACTATGCACTAAAGTTGAATCCAGTTTGATGTCTCTATATACGGTGCAGAAATAAATTAGGCCTAGTCCGGCTCACAGTTGGCTAGTATTTATTATTTCTTATTTTACTTAAGAGTATACATTACAGCAATAAACGCTCGGAAACAAACAAGTTCCTTGGTGTGGAGACCTCTTTTAATTTTTATCTATATTTTGTTTTAATTATCTATTGTTATAGTGGCTATAGATATAAGAAATCAGTAAAAATTAAAGCGACTGACTACCTTTTAGGGTTCAGAAAACGAATGGACAGACAACATGCTTTAGTAATGGGGTTTCGTTGGCACTTTCTAATTATGGAGTCTTTAAGTCTACTGAACGCATTGGCATACGACTTTAAATAGTCGACGCAGAGTTGTAAATAATTTTAGGCTATTTACAATGTTATAGAAGTAAAAGTATATTTGTTTGTATTTTCGTTCCTCTTTAACTTCTGGACGTATTGTAATAAAATTTTACATAAAAGTAGATTATGTGCTCTAATATATTAGTACATATAAATAAATGTAAGAGCGTGCGTGTAAGCGTGCGTACATGCGTGTTTGCGTGCGTGTGTACCAGTAAAAACTGTAGAATCTTATTGTAGTGTTGAATAAATAGGTATTAAAATTGCATAAAATATCTACTCGATTGATATTGTGTGGAACTTGAATACACGTTTCTATGAAGAATTGAAGTTTAAATCTAAATAGATTCTTCGAATGTTGATTTTCTGCCAGAGAAGATAATATTATGTAAGTTGTTAACAGTTCTAGCTTCATAATAACAGTCTGAATGTTTGATAAGCGGAGAGTTGCGACAGAGTTGTCTTTGTTCTCGGAGGTTGGCAAAGTGAAAATCGTTATCAGCTTACAATTGTGACCAGAACTTTTCGTATCTGCATGAGCTTCGCGATTGTAAAATATAAACACATTTTAATAGCATTTAAACGAATTTTAAGTTTTCGACGTTGAAACTTGAGAGAGTAATTTTGTTAATAATTTTGAAATATATTTTATATAATAAATTTCGAGATAAACAGGTAATGAATATGATATGTATCAAGTGGGTTATTAATAGAATATTCGACTTATAACGAATGATTAGAAAACATGTTTTCAAGCCTCGGTATTCGCTTTGAAGTTCTGAGCTGGTTCATATCTTAAAAACGAGGAATATTGGTGTTTGTGAACGTTTAAATGTGAGTGAGATTACAATACCTGCTATTTTTTTGAATGTTTCATAAACGAAAATAATTTCATCATGTTCTATTTACGTTTATTAGTAAAATAATCCCATTGCTGTAGAAATTCTGGAACTTTTGATGAAAAAAACAGCGACAAGTAGTTTTGACAGTCCTCTCTTGATGTTAACGTAACACTACCTAAAGAATTCTGAAGAGACCGAAACAGGTGAAAATAGAATCGTGCAAAGTCAGGGCTATGTGGTAGATGCATTAACACTTCCCAACCAAATTATTTCAATATATGCTGGATAGGTAAAGATTTGTGTGGTCTGACGTTATTATGATGAAAACCACATCCTTTCTGTTGATCGATTCCGATTATTTTTTCCTTACTTCTTGCTTGGGTTTCATTAGCTATTGGAAGTAGAAAACCCAATTGATGATTTTGGCCGGGATTAAAGCTCATACTGAAAATGACTTCCAGTCCCACCATACACATAGCATAACTTATTGCGAGTTGATCTGTATTTCGCTATAGTCTGTGGAGCTTGCTTACCTTTTAACCGTAATCTTGTTCGCACGTTCTTGTTATAGGTAATTCATTTTTAAGCATCAGTGATCAATCTTTTTAAAAACCATTAGGTTTCATTACGCTTGAATAGAGAATCACAAATGAGTAAGCAATTCCTTACATTTCTTTCAATGAGCTCGCGTGGGATCCAAATATCGAGCCTTTTCTATATATCCAACCCTTTCCCAATGGATCAAAACTGTTTTGTGGTCAATCCCCAGTTCTTCAGATATGTCGATAAGAACTGATGTACAGATTTTGCTCTATTTTTCCAAAATCTGTAGAAATAAATGATCTTTAAGTATTTCCATATTTAGTTTTTAATAAAGTAAGACAGAAGTCGGTAAGAGAAGTTCAAATTATAAACAGGAAGTTTAGCATTTAATATATGTCTACGCAATTGTGATTCACATCTTATTATCAATAACTAGTCAAAATGGTAGGTCGGGGAAAAAGTTTTCTCGTATTTTATAAGTAAAAAGTTGGAGTAAAATTTCTTTGGTTTTACTGTTTGTATCTGACTAGTTTGATACCATGAAATAGAATTACATTAAACAAAAAAGAAATATAAAAGTATCATAAAAACATTATTGTACAATTAGACGTTTATGGACCTAATGCAGTGTCGGTAAGAGTAGCATAAAAATTGGTTGAAGTGCTCTCCGTCCAGTAATTTTGATTTCAAAGATGAACCTCGCTCTGGTCGATTTACGCATAAAGTCATTGGAATTTTATAAAAAGTAGAGCAAGATCGTCATATTATTTCCTACGATAGAGCTGAAAACCCGAAGATTGACTACAAAATAGTTTTGACCCATTTGAAAAATGCTGGATATACGAAAAAACTCGATACTTGTGTCTCACACGAGCTCCCTGAAAGAAATATAATGATTTGTCTACTCATTTGCGATTTTCTATTGAAACTTAATGAATCGAAAGTGTTTTTGAAACCATTGATTACTGGTAATAAAAAATGAATCACCTACGACAAGAAAATGCGAAAAAGATCACGGTCAAAAGGCAAGCAAGCTCCACAGATTACAGCGAAACCCGGATTAACTCGTAATAAGCTGATGCTATGTGTATGACGGGATTGGAAGCTTCATTCATTATGAACTTTTGCCGACGACCAAAATCATCAATTCAGATCTCTGTATATTTCATCATATATATATGATGAAAAATTATCTTAAATTTGTATATGAAATACAAAAAAACTTTTGCCCCTATATACGACCCTATGTATGCCTTCGATGTGATACTATTCACACCAACACCTTTCCTTTGCCTCAGCGTCCACGTCTTCCTGGACTCTCGTCTATCTCTCTACATTTATTTGGTGAACTGAATAACATTTCACTATTTGAAATAGACAAATACAACTGCGTTCGCGCATCCAGCAAGGAGGCCGGACGCCTCGCGTACCAACTCTCGCAATATCGATAAAAGAAACATGTCACGATTATTAGAATGAAACACGTCGTTGACACAGCGAGTGTATAAAAGTAAAATGTGAGGATTGAAAACAGTGCATCAAGTTGTTTACTAATCGATTACAAAGGTATATGAAGATTTGTCAGTTAAAATGTAAAACTTGGTTATACATCTAACATGTTGTATACACATATCTACTACATCAGTGTTTTCGTGAAATCAATGTTCGTTATAATATAAGAGCTTAGGGTATTCATAAAAAAATAGCAACTATTTGCTGTTTTGTAGAAAAATATGCACACAATATCACGATTCACTTAATTCTATCTTTATTTATCATAAGCGTTAGCAGGTATCGTCTACTCTTAGCAATGGTGACGGTTTAATTGTTTTACAAAGATCCGTCAGGGAATAGCACAATGACAAACAGAACACATACCTGTCTCAACCTATATATGTTAACATTGTATTGGAGATCGCAAGCAATATTTGGTTAGGCGGCTAACGTTTGAAGATTGTGTCAATCGAAAACCGACAAGGACGTTTACATCATCATGAAAGGACGAACGAAAACGCAAGCGTAGTTAGACAAGAGCTTTTAAAAAATGCATATCTTGATTGGGGAGCTGTGCGCATTGCTTTTAATCAATTACAAGCTTTTCCTCACGGCTCCGTCCGCGTGGCCATTTAATTAAAATCCTTATTTTCTAGATGTAGTGATCTTGCTGTCCTCGGTACCGATATGTTTTCCGATTTGAATTGCGATTTCAATTCCGATTTCACAGCAGTCCCCATTCGGCCATGTTCTCTATTTGAATTCTGCATCCCTCTCCTTTCTAATATTCCAATAGCGCTACTCTTAACGAATACGATATGAATACCGCTTTCGATATCAGTCCGGGTTTTTTTTTGCAAATTATTGCAAGAAACGCATTAGCGGGAAATACACAACGTAATGCGTATAATTAACACGCTTTTATAAGCTTGGGTTGTATCTAACTATGTATGTATGTAACAGAATCTTTGAGCTTAATTTTCACCAATTTCAAGAAGTCTGATTAATTTAAAACTTTGCGTATGTATCAAGGAGCAATGACAATACAATAATTTGATAAGTTTATCTTCTTATCCTGATCAGAATCGCCAGGATCAAATAATTTCGTCACATATCGTCTGCGTGAGAGCAAGTGGTTTATTACTGTTACTAAATTCTATTACAAAACAGTAATAAGCATTATTAATAATTCAGCTACTGTCGTATTGTTAAAAATTACATACCAATCAACTGAACTAAAAAGTAAAAAAAAAATATAAATAAAAAAAAAAAAAAAAACACGCTTTTAAAGCATATTAAACTAAAAGGAAAAAAATAATCCTTAATATGAACTCAAAAAAATAATGTACAATGACGAAAAATACTAGTATTATTGTGGAAAAATCGTGGGGCGCTTTGTGCCATATTTTTCGCATATAGAGCAACCCATGCTTTTTCCACAATAATACTAGTATTTTTCGTCCTTGTTCATTATTTTTTTGAGTTCATATTGAGGATTATTTTTCACTTTTTAGTTTAATGTGCTTTAAAAGCGTGTTTTTTAGTTTTTTTTTTAAACTATATTTATTCAGAATATATTCTGTTGGCTGCTTGCTTGCAATTATCCTTGGACGAATGGATGTATTAAGAAGAACTATTTCTGTCCAACCGCTCATGTGTAAATGAGTTGAAAACAACCAAACACCGTTCTAAACTATCACATTTATAATATAAGTAGCATTCACCCGTCCGCTTCGCTGGATGCAAATTTAAACTTTACATTTTTTTTATTATTTAAATTTGCCCTCGGTTTAACTCCCGTGGATATAGAATGAATTTCTTCATCTTCTATGTCGGCCGACTCTTCTGTCAATTTGGATAGCGGTCACGGTCCTGTTCTCGATGTTAATTCAGGTTCTATTGCCGGGTTCGGTCTCAGTCCCGCTCTTAATTCCAATACAGATCTCAATAGTGATTTTGTTTCTCCCTTCGGCGTTAATGGTAGCGATAACAAATTACTATTTGTACTGCAACGGACATTCCAACCAATATAATATTACTGGAATGTGAAAATCATCTATAAAACGATTCTGCGTTGAATGGTCAAAGTCCCATACAGATAAGTTCAGTAGTTTTAACGTGATTGCGTGATAAAGAAAACAATTTTATTTAAACGTAGCCGTTACATTAATTAATGGCAAATTTTATTACAATCCATCCAGCCAGAGTGTGACAAACATCCAATCAAATATATTTCTACATTTTCTATATTAATGTTTTCTATCAATGAGTAAAAAAGAGCAAACCTTGAGTTTCTTGCCCATTCTTCTCAAGGTGAATCAGCATTTGGAAAGGGTGGTAATGCTGATGTCGAAAACAATGTTTATGATGCATTTCAAGTGTGATTTCTATTACATACGAAATAAAACTATTTTTGATTTGATTTGATAGACACACATTGAATAAACGGTAATCTATGTATTATATGACAATGAGCTTTTTCAGTTTTCAAAATTTCATAAAATTCGTTATGTAAATGTCGAGTTATAAATAGACGTGTAGACAAGCATTCTAAAAGACAAACATACAGTAGCTTAAATATTACAAAATAGTGTGATGTATTAGTACACCGAAACGTAATAAAATCAGCTTAACTATTGTTGAGATGTTTTTAAGTTGAAACACATACAAGAGAATGCACAGATTCAGAATGGACAAACAAACGAAATGTGACCGATGTCCATTTCCTAGTATCAAACTAAATCCGTGATAAATTTCATCAAAATCTGTTTAGCGGTTTAGGCGTGAAAACGTAACAGACAGATAAAGACTCTTACATTTATAATAATACTAGTATGGATTTCTTTTAGACGCACGCTTTTTAATATTTACCATTCAATAAACAGGCATTATTAAATATTAATGTTGACGTTTTTGATCTTGCTCGCTAGAAAATATAGATTTTTTTCTCAGTGGTGTTGATAGGTTTCTCAAATCATACTTCGAAATTACAATTTATCAAACGTTTCACTCCACAGAGAAGTATCACATTTCCACTGTGGAAATCTCTCAAAGAATCAGCTTCATCAAATTAGATGAACGAGCTTAACTTTTTGTATAGACTTTCACTAATAATTACTTGCTCTAGGCGTGACGACTCACTAACTGTTAGCTAACTGTGCATTAGTGGTAAATTCAAATTTACCGCTAATGCACAGTTATTGGTAAATTTGTTTATATACGCAATAAGAGTATTCAAATACTCTATTTGAGATTTATATTGGGCCATTGTGAATATTCGAATTAAAGCTGTAATAAAAAAATCAATATTATTATAAATATAGTAGCGCAATTTGTAATATCAATTCAATTCAGCTTCTAGCACTGCAAAGTACTTTGCATTGCATGCAAATGGAACTAGTATTGTTATGAGTGCGTCGCGTGACAACAGCGACCTTTGTCTTGGAAGCTTCTGAAATGGAAAATGTGGAATAAAAACATTGAACCAACAAGAAGATAGTTTTTTAGTACTATATATTTATTACGCCGAGAGATACGGAGAAGATATCATTTGACTTCTATTCTTATTTCGCTCAGGTGGAAAAATAACCAAAATGTTACCTTTTAGGGTTTTAAACCTGAAATTCCAAAAAGGTCCACATTATGAGACATCGTTGTCTGTCTGTATGTCACGAGCGACATTTTCAATAACAACTAAAATGGTGTTTATAAAATAGAAATTTGGCCCGGATATAAGTCACGCGTCCACATTTATTTTCAGTAAAATTTTAATTTTTTATAATTTCTGTCATAGATTGTTAAAATCGTAGATATATATAAGTATATGACAAATCAAAAAATGATATTCTTTTCATTCTTTATCGATAACGTGTATATAGAATATATACATAGAAATACGTATGTATATATTTGGGTTCGGTTAATTTTTCGTTAATCCTCAAAAGTATTATCCAATTTATCTTCGACGTTTTTAAGCTGAAACAATGTAACGAATTGTATTAAATTTAGTATTTGGGTAACCGAGCTAAGCTCGGGAGCTTTACTTACGGTAATGTCGTTATTTCCCACGGGAAAGGATGCTTATGTTAATTTCCAACAATAAATACCTAGATGTATAACATGCATACACGACATTATATACGAAATTTACCTTCTACCTGCTCTCAAGTTAATAATGTCATATAGCGTCATCTGGCTAATTTATATCACGTATTACCCTTTGTTGTTTTAAGCTAGTAGCATGACAATGTCGAAATTCTACGAGACGCGGCGTTTTAAAATAATCTCTTGAAAGAATACCTCGTTTTTCTGTGGTAATAGTACACCAATATACATGAACTTGCAAAGCAACACTTTATCAAAGCACAAAAGCTATCGAAACTTTTAGAGCCGTTTCAGAGATATAAATTTTTCGACGTTTCAGATTTCATTGTATAAAGTTATGAACACACAAACAAGAGTTGTTTACTTAAAGTAACAAGGTGACCCTATCTCATATGTTTAGCCAATTTCTACGTTGACAACGCTGGCATTGAAATCGGTATTGTAGGTATTTCATTATAGTATTAGGATATTTGGAACGTCGGCCAAGTGGTCACGAGTGTGTTACTATCGATTAAATAGGTAACGTGTTTGCGTTCTGATAACAAGTGTGATTAACTAATGAATAATTTATATCTACGACAAATTAAAACATTCGCTACTTTATTTCGGAGTACACGCTGAGTATCCATTGTTTTCTGTTGCAATTCTACGTTACATGTAATTGAACTTTGACAGATGTTTTCCACGTAGACACGATGGCGCTTCGGTTCTTATTAAATTAAGCTATGCTGTTTTAATGCGACTTCGAGGCCACCGAAGGCCATTGTCACCATAGAGGTGAAAAACCTATGAGTTCGGCAGTTTAAGAAGTTTCTATGAGGCACGACACAAGTGTTTTCATTTGGTGTAAGTCAAAAAAAATACTAATCATTCAATTTCCTTGTGATCACAGATTGCTTCTTTTAACTTCTGAACGCGATGCACTTGTTAGTCGTGTACAATCGTTGTATATATAAAGTGTCCTCTCTGTAAGTGATCTGTCTTCGGCTCTAACGACATGTTCATGTTTTGATGTACGTAGAAGTACAAAACGTGAAAACTTAATCCAAGATGGCGGTTAATGAAATCTTTAAAGTTTAGATCAGGCAAATATCTTCAATTTCTGCTGCGTTTAGGACGCTCAGAGATTTACAACAGCGAAAATTTCTCCAATTTCATAGCTACAGATGCATAGATCTATTCCACGTACTTCTTTACGTTATTTGTAGGCAGACATTTTAAACATTCTCATAAGATTTCTTCTGCATTTATCTAGTACGCGTTTCCAGGTTGGTCTGTATGTATTTCTTCTTAATTTGTACTAAATCGGATTCGGTTCTCGACACTGTACAATATCTTCGATTTTACTTTGCTCGACCGACCTTTTCAAAATTTGTCTTTAAAGATGACATCAATCCGGTCTATAATTTACCTATACATACAGTATAAGTAAAGAAAGCGCATTTGAAATTACTTCTTCAGCAGATAATAGCAATTTTAAATCGCGACTTAAGCTATAAGAAAGCGGTTTCCTCCCCCTAAATTGTAAACAATTTGTTGTTGATTGTGCGGGCGCCCCCGACGGTCTTCGCGCGACGGATTTATGCAGCGCGTTTGTCAAGCTCGCGTCTCGGCGCTCTGATGAGGAAAGATGTAATAAAATCACTTAACTGTACGAACGCCCGACGAGAATTCGCCCCGAGCCTTACTTACTTACTTTATAAACAGTGACAGTTCCACTTATAATGTTCTTCAAATTATAGTTATGTTTTTTATATAACTAAAGAGTTTTAACTATTATTGTTGTTTTCAGTCATTGTGTAGATCATCTAGTTATTCCATACACGGGTATTATATAAAATAAGTACTTGTTCTACTAATTTCGTCTAGACACGTTTTAATATATTTTATCTGTCGCTCAATATTAGATAGATTATTTAGTTAATATATGCAACACCTAGCAATCCTATATGATACCATTCATTACCAGATAAAGCATGAAATGAGAGGCACAAATAAAATGCCTAATGATTTCTCAATATAAATTTTAGTAAAATCATCGATTGCAATGAAAATTTTTCTGTTTTTTAAGACAAAAACTAAAAATTGTTGCGAAAGTCACAGCAGCTTCTATCGACTTCTGGGCAGAGGGATTTTTATTGCGGTACCTAGTACGACAGGAAAGACTCTATATTTTGAAGTATTGAACATTTTCTGTGTTTGTTCTCGTAAAATTTATTTATTACTGGGACGATTCTCTATAGCTAAACCTTTTTTTTTTTAAGTAAGAAAAATAAAAAACTTTTAAACTAGAACTTTTAGGTATACATTTTTCTGGAGCAGCGCATATGAAATGGATAGCTCTACTATATTTATAACACGAATGAGTATCCGTTGTCTTTTCGTAATAAAGACGGTAACATTATTTAATACGACAAAGGTTTTAAAAGACTCCAACGAATTTCTTAGAGATAAAAATTTAAAATTCTATTTACGCAATACTAGAAATATTAAATAAAACATTCCATAACTAATTATATTTTTAAAGTAATATTAAAGTTTGTTGCCATTTCGTTTAGGTACGATTATAGTGAGATGACTAAATGGCTTAGCTTGGATCCTCTAGGATGCCGTTATAACAGTAGGATATTTTACGTATTTTATTAGTTTTGAAGGAATTTATATTAATCAGTATTGAATATCATTATTACGAAATGACCATCAATCGGGAAATGTTCCATTCGAAGCTAGAATTTCGAAATATAGCGGGAATCAGAGATAGAGTTGACATTTTTTTTTTCGGGGCTAAACAGGGCGTACAATGTATACACAGAGGAGAGTAAAAAAATACTCTTAATACGTAAACCCTTCTGTCAACATATACCCACTCGGTTTAACATTTTTTTCTCATAAATTTACTTTACAGTTATTTTTATATTTCATTAAACTTAAATAAAAAAAATGAAAATTTATCAACGTATAGTGAGCAAAATGTTTTCAGTAAAGTGAAATGTAGAGCTTAAATTGCTCTAGAAATAAGCAAAGGTATTTATTAAGTAATTATGTCAAGGCGTTTTTGTAGTGATCGCCACAGGGAGTTCTACTATCTATGCTAATCTTGATCTGCGTCAACGATGAGTCATGGATGCTATGGATTCTGCGACATATTACCTGAATGTGAGCTTGAACGTAACTCGGTCGAGAAATGTTGCCTGCCCGTTTGGGCAAAATCGACGAAGTTGGAAAACAGGGACTTTATCCACTTATCATTGCCATTTATCATTGCATACCCGCAAAAAACACCTGGAGGTTCCTATTTGTTTTAGAAATGTGTCAACCTGTCGCTTTGTTCGTGGGGGCGAAGGCATAAATTTTATCGAGAACAGAATAAATTTTGCTAATACTTGATACAGGATAAGAAAAGTTTATGTAAATTATCGAATTCATCTCTAATGTGGTCTTCGAAATTGAAAACGATAAACGGATATCATAAATAATTTTATTTATTCAAAATGTGTGCATCAGTAAAAGAAAATTAAAGTAAATCATTTCTTTTAATGCACAGAGGGTCACTTTAAATATTTATAACTTTTCGTTGTTCAGGGAAATAAATCTAGCGTCGTTTATATTGACTGAGTCTTGTTTACAAAATTGATTGCTTGAACAGACAATCAGAAATAAGATCAATACGAGATTTCACTACGTATTCAACGGTTGCAGAAATTTACCACGCAAAAAAATGTCTAGTAGCAATTCCGAATCAATAGGTTATAATATTTACTTTTGAGATTAACATTATTATATATATATATTCATTTTAATTATTGTAAGTACTATAAAGGTATTAATATTGTAGTATTATCCTATTATAGGCTTGCCTAAAGCATTTGAAGCAACGAAAAGCACTAAATTATGAAAATTTCATATCTAATTTTTAAATACGTATTTTCACATATTTGATTTAGTAATTAACTCAATCTATTGATAAGACAGAGTCATATTTATTCTAAGAAAAACTAATTTATAAAATGTAATTGCCCTAATTTTTTTTTCCATTTTCCATTCAAAAATATTTGAGTAATTGTCGACTCGATTTTAAATTGATTTAAAGGAGGTTAATGTTGTCAGTAGCGGGAAAACGCCGAAAGCCAAAATAAGAGAGATCTTATTTGTAAAGTTAACGAGAATTCTTACCTGTAGCTTTTCTTACTTACGGGTTATTCTCCGAATACAAATTGAATCTGTTTAGTAATTTATATTACAGATGATAAAATAATACGGCGTTTGCGTTAGTATTATTTTTAACTTTATGTATCTAACTTTATTTTTGAGTTTGTGTATAATAGTGTTTGTTTTAATGTAATTTTTAATAAACATCATATCGTTAAATTGTTTTTTCACTCGCTGGACATCCACTGCTGACATAGGCCTTACCCAAATTTTCCGCGTCGTATGATCCCGAGCCACCTGGTACCAATGGTGACCTTCGTTCCTTACCAGGCCTTCCGTGCATCAAGTGAAGGATTGTCCTGTGCTAAGATCGCCAGTTCGCGGTCTTCACACGAGCACTTTTCTTCTCCAGCAGTGGTAATTCAATTTATAAACGATTTAGCTGCCCATTGCCACTTGAACTCGTGGAATTTGAGAGCTACGCTGGTTAGTCTAATTCTTCTATTGATTTCCTAGTTTTTGATTACATATCGCTGAGAAAACGCCGAACATGATCCAGTCAAACGCATTTTGAGTAATCACATTTTATTCTTTTATGAAATAAACAGTAAGGTGCTACGTCTGGCATTCGAACGTCATCATTGGCAACATCCATTAAGGCATTGGTCTTTAACCACTGAGCCATATAGATCTTGGAGGTATCTTGTGATTTTCCAAATTAAACTTGCCTGTCTCGCCGACCTGAATTATTATTGCAATATTTTATCGAGCTTGGATCTATCTAATCGCATACTTTGTTCCAAGTATAATTTACCAACAGTGAGTACAGTATATGCAGACAAAATGATTTAATTCTTGTCCATATTCGTCGTTAATTATCCCTCTTTTTTATGTAAATAAAAGTGGAAACTGTCTGCCTAATTGAACAACATACCACCGAAACCGCTGGAGCTATAAGCTTGAAATTTTGCGCAAGGCTAACTTTTATAATGTAAATAAGCACTCAGGAGTTTTAAGAAACTCTATTACTAAACAGAGGAAAAGGAGCTGAAAATGTATACGGAACTACCGAAATTTTTAAATTGGACTCAAGGAAATTTATATTTTATTTATCTTTATTTTCACATTACAAGAAAAACACGCGTATCCGGATAAAAATTTTACAATGAAGGGAGTGAAATGATGATTGTATAAGAGTACTTTTACTTTTTAAGTTAGATCAATAAAAAGTTTATAATGAGATTTTGCTAGCATTGAAGGTTACTGCCTAATATTTCTAAGCCTATATCTAGAAAAGACGAATAATTCGATGTAACCAATAAGAGATGTCTACATTTATGGTGAATTCTTATTTCACGCTTCCAACTATTTTATTATTATTCAAAATAGTTAGTAACTGAAATAGTTTCAGCAATACCATGAAGTTAGAATGCTATTATACATAACATGAGAACATAATAACAGATATAAACAATTGCAAATTAACGCTTATTATAAAGCACAATAATTTAGCAAATTGGCTAGACATTATTTAATGAATGAATACAAATTTTTTTTCGATAATACAAATTTTTTTCGATGCAAATATATACAGTTCATTTGATTTTTTTATATTTAATTTGACATTCATCTTGCAGTAAGAAAAATTGGTTATAAAGCAGAAAAATAGTGGATGTATGTTCTTCTTGTATCAATAAATTAACAAAATAATTTCAATCGAATTGTTTTGTTAAACACTTAAGAGAATGATTTGAATATAAGTTAATTTTAAGTGAAATAAAAAAAATATTAGCGCAAAATAGAAAAAAAAGAGTTTTTTTCTAATTATTTGAGCATAATAGGATCAACTAATTTTCTTATTATATAATATATATTTGAGTGTGGTTTTCATTAGTTTGTAAGTAATTTAATTAATATTATATATCATTAAGCATTAATTTAACCTTTTAAGACCCTATACACTGATTAAACTTTAAAAAATGCGGGTCTGTAACTCAAATCAGAAGTTGGGTATATCGATAAAAAATTCAGTAATCAACAATTTCACAATTTCTGATTTTTTCATCGATTGTCTAGGCTAATTGACTATTAGACTTTAAATTAATAATGATTATTTCCTTCTCCATTTCTCTTATTTTGTTAAGAAAGCAGATATATTCGAATATTTCTAAAATACGAAGTGTATAGATAAAGTATTACAACTGTTCGCATTTTATTTACAACAATAATGACCGCATATTATATATATATATAACACACTCCTTTCTATTCGGACTTATGACGTCTGTGGTAAAATGAAAATCGATAGTAATATAATTGACAAGCACGCCCTGACGAAGGTTGTATACTTTTCCATGCCTATAAAAAGAAATCTAATGATGTACTTTACCAAAATTATTATCGACAATTTTCGCACACATAACTTTTTGAAATGTGTTTCTGTATCACTAATCAATACAACATTAACACTCATTCTTTTCATATATTTTGTACAGTAAACAAACATGTTCAAATATCTGGAAGGTATTAAGATAACGTCGTTGGATCCAAAAATAATATATACTATAGAGTTACATAATTTTACAGATATTAATTACACAGGAAGCTCTTACCACAATTCCATTTTGAAATTTAAACTACCAAATTCTTCTACATAAAATAAATAAATAAATAAAAAATACACCTGAGCTCCATAATTGAGAATAATTTTGTACAGATTCTTAGAAATACAAATACTAAAATAAAAATACAAATAATAATACTAAAATATATTACGAATTCATGGAGATGCCATGTAAAAAAAGAGTCTTTGTTTCGGACGTCTTTTGTTCGACTAACGTGTTTTTTTAGAGATATATAAAAAAAGTATATAAAAAATCATTGTAAGAAAGTAGAGTTCGGTTCTTATAAATTGTCGTGAACACGTGTCGTTGTTTAAAGGCACGCTCGACCATTCGTAAAAAAATAGAAACAGGATGTACACAATACATTTTATGCTGTAAAAAATTTGCCCTGATCTGACTCTTCGAAAATGGCCAGTTTGAAAACTTTATTAAAAATTTATATACATTCCACTACACGTATTGTATTATCATGTTTTGTTCACATCTTGATATAGGGACTATTTATGGTCAATATCATGAGTTATATTATTAGATATGATTACGACTGTCCTCATGAATTGAATCAGGTGTGGTATTTGCGTACTTTGATTTAGATGATTAGTAGTATCGATGATTTAATTTATTAGAAATGAGTTGATAATGGTTGAATTGAGGACAATTGGGGTCTTCAGGGAGAATCAGTGGGTTCACGGTTGAATTAAGGTTTTGGGAGCTGGTCCTAGCTGTGTGTCCACACGAGTATTAATTTCAGCGAAGTGGCTTCAGTAATCCTCGAAGACGCCACGGACGGTGGCCGCCAGGAGAGATATACTATTTTATTACACACTTAGTATTTTATTATTGTCTTTCGTGTTTGCAGATTTCCTAATACATAGTTGCATTTCAGGCTGGCCTTTATGAATACTATCATTCGCCTATCATTCGCCTTTATGAATACTAAAATTTATTAACATAGATATTATATTTCTCCTTTTGCATTAGATCTATTTAGGTGTAGTTATATAAGCACTGGAGATAAATGAGCAGGTCTGATATACATCAGAATTGTTTGTCGAAGGTTATATGGGTGCCCAAGTGAGGTTCCATCTGTAAGGAGGTCAGATCAAACGCTCGGCTCCATTGCAAATTGAACTCCTATTCCCAGAGGTTTCTGGTACACAAAAATCAAATGTAATAAAGTCAAGTAATAAATAATTTGCCGAAATAAGTACGGTTTAAATATAGGAAATCTTACACAACACGGTAATGATAGTTATATTTTAATTGTTTAATTATAATATTTTACTGCTCACAATTAATTTAATTTATTTCCTTTCTTTGATTTCATTTTATTGTATGTTATTTTTTCACTCCATATTGAGTAAAATGTGTTTGTTATTTGCCTATCGCATTTTAATTTTACGGACTTGAACTTTACTTATATGAAGAAATTTATTTAATTAGCCTTTTCGGAGTGTTCTAACACTTAGGAAATTTGGTCGTAGGTTTAATTGATTTTATTGAGGTTGATAATTTATTTTATGTAATTTGTCTCATTTGAGACCCGAATTAATACCTGATACTTTGATGATTTAATGTTTGATTTGACTATAATATAAATAGTCTCATACTGAGTTTCTACGTTGATAGCTCTAGTGCTAAGGGATGTTTATTCTGAGGTTGCAATGCTTGAGAAGTATAGAGTATACGACTTTATTTTATACAAACATACTCAACGTGACCGAAACTTTAGAAAACTCAGAGACTTATTATTATTTTTCTTTATAATTGACATACAGCACATGTATATAAAATTAATTATCTATACTTTATTATCATTTGGACTGGAGAGATTTCTTTGGGCCGAATAATGCAATTTACATGGCTGAGCAAAATATGTCGCCCGATCTCAGACCCAAACTGATGGTTTTGCTAGAGCAAGCTGATGTTGGTACAGCAAACCAAACGAGTGGGAACACCCTGACGCAGTAAGCTTGGGAAGAGAACAAACAGCTCAATTTTACGTAGAGCGTGAAAAGCAAGCGAAACGAAACGTCAGCCCGAGGAGTTTCGCGACAATCCGATAAAACCCAAGTTCAGATCCTGAATCCTGGGAGAGTCCAATTTCTGTTCCCGATTCAAAGTCAGATTGTTCCGCGCTACATAATTTTAATAAACTAATTGACTAGACATTTGCGCGTGCTAAAGTACATATGTATAACCAATAAGTAAATATACATGTAAGCCATAGAGGGATTCGTTACATTATCTTGTTTACTTTTAGTCTAACAGACCAGCCCTTATTCAGAAATATTAGTTTTTGTCAATTCTCTGATTCGCTTCATAATTCAAATCGGTCACCGCTCACAAGATATAGTATTATTTCGATACTATCTATCAGTATTTCAAGAATTCAATTGGGAATAATTACAATAATTAAATGTATTGCACGAAAATAATGAAACAAAGATATAACAATAACGATGACTATTTGAATAATAAAACCAACAATATTTATTTTTGCTTGCACTTTAATGACACTATCATTTTTATTTTACATATTGTATGAAATACTAACTCAAAAGTTTCAGTTTTATTAGAGTTAGATTTTACCTGTAAAGAATATAATAGTAGAACTAAAGCAGAAGTATCTTCACATTTACCCATACACACTGAACTGAATATTTTTATACATGTCAAATGTGCACTGCCTCGATGTCGAAACTTAGCAATGTCCTTTCAAAAATAGGTGATGTCCTGGAATGGGAAACGGAAAATTTTAATGCATAGAAAAATGAACAATATTAGAAAAATAGCAGCGATAGCCTAGGAAAGATCTAGATTGGCGTTGGGATTGGCGTTGGGACCGGCGTTGGTATAGAAACCGGGGCCACGATCGAAACGGATAGCGGGGTCGGGAGTGGAAGGAATCATCACTAAACCACAATTTACACACAGTCTCGTTAATGGATAAATCGGCTAATACGAGATCGAAATTGGTTTGTATGTTTTGAAAATTGTCGATATCGATAGCAATTAAGTATAACGCCTTTCCCTATAATCTAAGAATGAATTGGAATTTTATAAGAAATATCGGAATTACTGTTTTTTTGTATATAATGAACTGTATTTTATATCCGTTCTGAATGAAAGTTTCACCCTGACACGAAACATATCTTGATATTCTTGGCGACCTGACAATTTACTGAAGTCGTAAATATCATGAAAAATAGGAGAAATTGATGAAAATTAAAAATTGCGACATCCTCATATACGATTAAATTAATTATAACAGCAACATAAATTGTAAGTACTACAACATAAACTATTTAATTTAACAGTAAATGAATAAACTTTTTAAAAAATAAAAAAAAACCCTTTCAGAAATCTATTTAAATGACTTCAAAAACAACCAATTAATTGTTTTTGAAGTCGGTTCTGCCTATAGATAAATTAGACATAGTCTCCTTAGATCTCATTTCTTTGACTCAATACCTATTTTTCATATTCATGCTTATAGATTTTATATTTTTGCCTTGCTTTTAGCTAGAACCAACTCCGAAAACAACTAATTGGTTCCTTTTAAAGATAGTTCAAACAATTATTTAGATGGTTTTATTTAAGGCGAGTTTTATTTTCCTTTTGTAAAATTTATTTTAATGCAAATTTTTTTTGATATAGATCGATTGTAATTTTATAATTCAGTTAGCTACTTTAAATGCTATAAGCCATGGTTAATAAAATTGGCCAGGTATCTCCTAGCGGAAAAGTAGTTTCAATCCCTAATTTATTGTTCAGTGGTAATAATTACAAGGTTGTTAAATTATTAGTTGAAGTGAAATTACCAAATTATTTTTGTATGAATTATATAAATTACAATTATTTTTTATAATACAAAAGTTTTATAATTCATACAATTACAATTTAATTCATTCGCTTCCAAATGAAATTAATTCGCTCTCTGTTATTGTTATCATTAAGAGTTTCGATATGTTTCTCCTGAGATTGGAGATGTTGGAGTTATATAAACGAATAAAAATATGCAGGTAAATTGATGAGTAATTAATTTTAATTCTGTGTATACACTATATTTTACTAATAACCATTGCAGTAGTTTTTGGTGACATATCACAGTATTATTACCTAACTCCTAACCGTTAAGGAATTGTAGCTTATTGTGGCTTCCATAATCAGTTCAGCAGCAGGAAATGATAAGGGCCATAAGTAAAAATTTAATATCTAAAAAAAAGAGATCAAACACACTATACGTGTCTATAATATTTGAGGTTTTCCCTCAATTTCTCTGGGATCCCACCATCGGATCACCTCGATAATATAGTCTTTAAAACAAAAAAAGTAATTTACAAAATAAGTCCATAACTTTCGAAAATGACAAAATTATCGCTGTACGTTGAAAAAATACATATCGGCGAATATAGAATTTCCTTTTCTTGAAGTCGGTTAAAAAGGTTAATAAGTCCATTTGACGTTTCAAGGGTATGCGCTGATTTTTGGTTTTGTAAAACCACAATCATATCTATGTCTTTTTGTCAAATATGTTTGTGCAGATTGTAAAAAGAAACACATGTATAGACAATAGTTTATAAGATTTTATGTGGTCTCTATGTTATCTTTCCTCTAAGGGTATCATGTTTTATGACGTTTACTTGTAATTCTTATTTTACAAGTAAACGTCATAGAATGTAGTAACATGAAGCATGCCACCTACCGCTGATCTTCGAATCTGCATTTCTACTAAGCACCTTTATCCAACGAATCGAATATTGATTGTAGAGGAGCGTTGAAATTTTACAACAACGGATGTATGGTAACACATTCATTTTATACGAGGACTCTCCAATCAACAAAAAATTTATAAGATTTTGATTGATAGCATTTTTCTGTACGACAATCATAAAAATTGCGCAATTTAAAATTAACGACCATTCCATATCGGAATCTCACTATATTTAATGACTGCGGCGTTGTTTCGTAACAAGCCAATTACGAAAAACATTTCGTAAATTGTCCGTTATTTATGTCGAGTTACGTATACTGTTATTCAAGATGCGCGTCCCTTTTTCATTTCATTCGTTGCTCGTATCTCAACTCGGAAACGTTCCGTAGACAAACAGGGAAAAAGGTTTTCATTTCCAGATTTTATATTATGAAACACGTTTTCCGATTCCGCAAAATCTTATCGAGACTCTTGGAAAATGACGAAGACCCAATAAATAGTTCCATGAGTATGATTGAGAGAGTTCTGCGAATCGTCGGAATCTATAATGTGTACGGCGACAAACGACGGAGTACGTATTAACATTTTTGAAATGAAACTGTTGCGCTACAAAATGGAACGAATTGGGAATTGTGCAAGTGGCGAATTGTGAAGCGCTCAATGGGCGCTTCTATTGGCGTTTTACAATTTGTTACGTTGATTCTCTGCGGAAATGCTTAAGTTATACATACAGTATGTAAATGAACAGTAATGCGCTGCTTTTGCACATTATAGAGTATCATATTTCAATTAATATTAATTAGAATATGATACTCTATAATGTGCAAAAGCGGCATTTTGTTATGCTTATATAAGCATAACAAAAGTAACAATAAATATAACTAAAAAAATAAAAAGCCTTTGTTAATTATTAATGAACAGACATGTATAATTTTTTTCATTTCTTTGTGTGGTGTTACCGCTGTTCTTTCTCTATCGTTAACTTCTTTCTGAATCTCGTATCTCTATTGTCTTCAGTGCGATTGTAACCAGTGTAAGGAGCGTACGTACATTTCGTTTACGAAATATCATAAACTGTGATAGTAATATGTGTTGATATTATTATCACAGTTTATGATAACAATATCAACACTGTGAGGGTAAAATAATCAACTTTAAGTAAAGTCATCATTCAGATAACTTTACATAAAGTCAGTGAGTATTTGGGTATGGTATTAATGTATGCTTAGTGTTGATACAATATTGGTGCTTAATAACATGACACTTACGGCGGATATTTTAAAAGCAAAAACGTAATTCGTAAAAGTAATTCATAATATTTGATAGGTTTTTCATATAATATCTGTAAAATCATACAGATTATTTTTAAGAATTACGTTTTTATTTTTGGTGCAAACTGTTGTTAGTCTAATAAAATGCAATTTAAGTTGCATTTTCTTTGCGATTTGACGTCAAAAGTCGTTCACTTATACGATGATAGAAGTTGCTTGATTTTTTTTTCTCACAAAATTGTTTGATATTTTATGAAACAGACTAGCTTTTCAAAAAGTAATAGTAGAAGTCAAATAGGAATATTATGTTCTATTACAAATTGTTTTTGTTTGACGCGGTGCCGTTTATTTACACATATTATTGCACTATTCGTTATGATTTAATAAATATATACGCAGATAAATTAACTCGTACATCTTGAACGTGAAAAAAGTTCGTATGAATATTTTTGACAGTTCCAATATGTATTAGTCGTCCCATTTTGAAATAATAGCATTTTAGCTATCATGAGCACTCATCTCGAATTCAGGTTTGGACGAAGTAATACGCATATACAATGAGAAGATTAATTCAAATTAAAAATATGGACCAAAATTCCTTTACGGAAATTTAATTATTTATTCATTAATGATTCGTTGAATCCACAAAACCATTGTTCCATTACCATTACAGTTTCACATCTTTAAACCGCGTGGCATCCGCGCACCAAAATACTATTTGTATCTCCACACTCCACACCACTACAGTTAAGTTACGTTTTCAGGTTGGACCCCGTTTTCCGTTCTAATGGTGGTCCTCAACTTTGGATGCTTCTTCTACTTGGGCATATTGAGTCAAGTGGCCTACCTCGTGCGAGTGTTTCCCGACGTAGGGGAGACTTTCAAAGCGCTGGACTGCTTGAGTGCCACGTGCATACCTCTTACAATTTACATATTCCTGTGGCGAGAATGGTAGGTATTATTTTAATATGCTGTTATAAAACTTTGTGCAATTCAATAAAATTTTTATGTTAGCATAGAAGATAATAAAAAAAATACCGAAGAAATGCGAATAGCGTTCCGTACAAAATTAATTATATATATATATATACTTCATTCATCAAGATTCTCGATGATTTTTTTTCTGTTTTTGATATACGGCATAAGAGGCCGTATTTTTTTTTGATTACGTCGATTTAAAACTTTGATTTTTTCGTAACTCCGGGGGATTCCAGATCTAAATATTAAATGCAACTTGATAACTCCACATGTTTCTGAGGAAAAGTTTTGACAGACAGACAGACTGATGGACAACGAAGTGATTCTATAAGGGTCCCTTTTTTCGTTTTGAGTTACGGCACCTTAAAAATACGAAAATATTGCGTGAATACAATGTAAGTTTAGTTTTTCATGTCTACCATGGTTTATTTTTAGTATCCGATATTGAACTGTTTTTCCAAAAAAAATGTTGGATCGACATTTGATTTTTATTGAAAAAAGTGTTTACAAACAATTTATTTTATATACTTCCATTTAATATTACACTTAAAAATTAAAAAATATTACATTCCAATGACTTCATTAACGCCTTGCAATCAAGCCTCGCATTTGAAAATTTTAATTCACAGCTGTGCACGTGTTATTGTCTATTACTAATTATAAAATTTACAAAACACTATTCTACGTTCAGCAATTTCAGGGGGAATGGTTATATAGAATCATAAACATAACGAAATGTTTCAGTACCAATGGCAAATTGGGCAAAATCTTCGAACTCAGCCGCGAAGGTTTGGTGGCGTTACCGTCGGACGACAAAAAGGTGCTACTCCGTGCAGCTCTGCGCAAAGGCAAATACGTGACTTGGCTGATCATCGCGAACATGGCCACCGTTCATTTAGCCTACATATTAATACCACTCATTTTTACTTTATACGGAGTTAGGACTATACCTACTACGCCCGGCGGTCCTGTGGGTAAATTGGCTAAGTTAAGTTACGTTACGTTAAGTTACGTATACGGATATTGGCGTATTGTTCAAAGAAACGCTAAAATATTTAGTCGAAAAAAGTCGATATTGATAGAGCAGTCTACAGGCGCTTAAAATATCACATGTGTCGATTAACTACGCAAGCCGGTTAAATATAATGAAAAAAGGTGAAATCTTAAAGAAAATCGGTTAAGAAACCGACGAACTGTAAGCCATCAAAATTTTTTAGTAAAATGGAATTTAACGCACGTTTTATGTGGCCCTACAAGACTATGACGTAACATGACCTCCTAAGGCTATTTGCGTTTAATTGGAAACTTACAGCAATAATTTTATAGTCACTGTTTTATTTATACGAAAAAAAGTAACTGCATTCTCTCTTAAAAAAAGCTTTACATGCATAGTAAAAAAATGTCTTGAACCTTATTCAAGTACTTATAATATGCAAAACGGAAGTTAATATTTTAATTTTGCTTGTATTTAGATTTACACGAATTTTAGTCAATAGTCATGTTTGATTCGTTGATGTAATTTTCTTTTGAGCATAGAACAAATGTGGATTTTTTTCATTTGAATGAACATTCAACGATTATCCGAAAGCATTTTGTTCACCTCCATTGATTTATTAAAAGTAAACTTTTAAATACATAGGCTTTGGCATTACACCGAATAAGTCCGCTGCCCGTCGTCCGTCCGCGGACACGCGCAGCAAATCGCTCGTGCGGAACAAACCGCGCTCTCAGGTCGCGCGCACGCACCTGCGGACGGCGTTCTGCGAATCGTCCGCTAGGGTGCGCGATTAGAACGGGCGCCTTTGAATCACCATTATTTCATACGCCGCGCTTTGTGTATTTCAATGCAGGCAATACCTAGCATATATTGTCTATTATCTGTATAAAGTTCAGAAACTATAAGTAATAGTAAATTAGTATAAATTTTTATATACATATAGACTGGCCGCACATAGTTTTCTTTGTGGTTCGTAACATTCCCATTCTAGATTCCCTTTTGATTTTGTTTTCGGTCCTGATCTTAGAACAAGTTCTATTTCCAATGCCGGTTTTGTTTCCGGTTACAATTCGAATCCTGTGTTCGGTTCCGGACCTTATGTGGCTCTCAGACTCTCCCTCAGTTCGACCGATTTGCCCTCCGTTTAGGTTTTGGTGTCGCTTTCGGTCCCTCCTTGTAAATTGCTGCTTGATAGCTTCACCGAATCATCGCGGTCTCCTTACATAGAGATGCATGTCATCGATCAATGTATAATCGTGCATGATCGACGGTCGTGCGAGCGTGGTGCAGTATGTACTGGAGAAAAAAATGGAATAACTTTCCTAAGTGCTTAACATAACCATATCTCTATGGTATATTTTGATTGCAAGCCAAATTTAAAGGCGAAAGCGACATTACAAAAAAAATACTCACTATCGCGTTTTTTTTTACTACTGAAATACTTGTTCAAAGCGATTTTGTCAAGAGGTTATCACGTTACATTTGAATGAGAAGCTGACGGGTTTGATTCCTGGACATAGATAAAGGGACCAGCAAATTATTTAGTTTGAGTCAAATAAAACTTGTCACAGTAAATGTAACAAAGGTCATTACCCGGTTTTAAGCTAGCCTAGAGGTCATAAAGTGCAACTTTCTTAGTCTAAAATTAAATGCGGGATCACAATCTTCCATAATAAGCGTAACTATTCATTGGACATCCAAAGTTGGTATGCTACACTAATCTCGGTAAAAGCTACCGGATTATTGTCACCATGCAGTCATACTCATCGTTTTTTCTCTTAGATTAAAAAAATGAAATAATGAGCACTACGAATCTTACCAAACAATATGTTACAGGTCTGACACCGATATACGAAACACCGAATTTCGAAATAACTTTTATAATCACCACCTTCGGAACGATATTTTCTGCAATCAATCAAATAGGTCATAATATTTTGTTTGTGTCATTGCTCTCCCATGAGCTCGGTCATTACTATTCAATAATTGAAACTCTGAAGAATCTACAGAAATATCTAAATAATGCCGAACTAGAACAAGGGCATAAAGATGAGCGCGTAGAAGAAACTCTCAAATTCTGCATAAAGCACCACCAGTTCTTGATAAAGTACCACAAGGTCGTGAGGAAGATGTACAAAGGGATATTTGGACAACATTACCTGATCATGGCGATGGTATTAGTCACCACATTGCAGACCATAAAAGTGTGGGACATACGGAATACCCTGTTAACAGGTGTTACGGGGTCGATGCCTTTGATTATTTACTGTTTTGGCGGCGAGCTGGTGATATCTGCAGGAGACGACTTGACTAGAGCTTTGCAGTTCTGTGGATGGGAGAATATGAAGCCAAGACACAGAAAATACGTTCTTTTCATGCTAGCAGTTTCTCAAAAGCCTTTGCAACTTACCGCCGCCGATATGTTTCCAATGAATCGAAAGACTTTTGGAGATATGGTGCAGGTTGTGTACAAAGTGTATGCAGTTTTCAACTAATGCATTTAGAAAAGAGAGTAGAAATGAAATATTTAGAGCATCAGCTTTTTCTAGAATTAAATGCATAATTGATAGATTAAATAGATTAAATGCATAATTGCCTTCTCATTATATTTGTAATTTATATAATTTCTTTAATCCTTAATTTTTCAAAATTCATGCATACCTATTGGCTCCACATTTCCTTCACTCCTAATCCGGACTACAATAGAACTCTTAATACAGATCTACTAGTCTTAGGTTGCTACCTACAGAATTAGGTTACATAATTACGCTATCTTCGGTTCATCGAGACTTGTTTCTTGCAGTTATTGCGACTAAACTCAAAATAAAAACTAATGGTAATGAAATTACACTTAGAATACGTCATTAATAAGTTCTTTTCGCCATTACCACCCATTCTAAATGCTGACTGGCTGAAAGTTGAGCGGATGATAATGATGATAACTGTTCGCAACGGAAACGTTCCTGCGTACCCGACGTACACACGGCGTGAAAATATTCTTTATTTTATTTTCAGTCCTATAGTTTGTATAGACGAGTTTCAAGCTCATAATTCATATATAGAAAACATTGCTTTTTTGGTGCAATTTTTAATGAAACATACGTAATAGCACAATTTATATAGGTTTATTTTGTGAAGAAAGATGTGAGTTTGTATGAGTTTTACTTCCGAAATGCATCGAACACGTATGCAGTATATTACCACAGTAATCTTTCAGAGAACTGACCACGTGACATATACATCGGTGGTCTTTACGACCCTAAGGTCGCCGACCGCTGACGGTAGTCGTTCAGGGCCGCCAGATAGCGGCACCCTTTACGGTACGGCCCGGAATCGATGTTGAAAAATAACATAGCTGTCTCGACGTTACGGCTTCCGATGGAAGACATATTTTAAGATCCGGGCCGTTTTGATTCGATTGGTATGAATTCGATCCATCTAATTGGTCGCTCTTTGAAGAACGAACCCGGAAATTGCAGAAAATAGTATAAGAATGCAGTTGCATGCTGCATCCAGCCTGCACTCCTGTACTACCTCAGTACTGCATCAGTCTACTATAGTACTTAGCATACATGTTGGCATATTTCTCTGCACCTCTATAGATACCTAGTGTTTAGTATTATTTCGATGACCTAAGTTGGCGAGGCACCGCTCCTGCGAACAGTCAACCGATCAGGAAAACCAAAAACAGGCCGTTAAGCGTTCCACACACGTGCACCCGGTTCGTCATAATAAGGATGATCGTTCATTTTTCAAAATTCTATATTAAAAATACCTGTTATTGTAAAGTTAAGGTACTACTTCTGTTTGTTGTTAATAGTATATTAATGTGCTGAATTGTAAAGTATAAGGAACTTAAAAAAGAAAAATTTACAAACTATATATAAACCTTATTCAAAAGTATACAAAGGTTCTGTTTTTTTTTTGTGAAAATTTCGAATGCAAGAATATCTCATTTATCATCTCATATCGTGTAAAAGTTCGCAATTTATATCAAAATAATATTGAAAAAGTTCTCATTATATAGTCAGACTTCAAAGAGCGGGGTGTGCCAAAGTGCCTAAGTAAACACTAACTTATTGTGAATTCAGACTACTCCACATAACTTCATTATATATTAATGAAGTTTTCATTTACCGAGGTTTCTACGTTTCACATAAATTTTCTCAACTGATCTGAAATTATCTTCTTTTCTAATATAATACTTTAATTTCACTCTTATAGGGTACCTTATTGTTACAAAATATGTATAATTAACTGTACCAAACAACAAAACTATTTTAAGAATAAATTAAATGAACTCTTAACAAAATTAATACATTTAAGGTTGATAAAAAGGCCATGTTTAAGTTATGAGTACGAAAACACAACTCGGATATACAAGACAATATCTATATTTCTAGAATAATAGTTCCAATTTGTTTTCTGAACTGAACGGGAAAGCTCAGAAAGTTGATAAACTAGTTAAAAGCGAATACTTCATTGAACACGTGAACAGGTGAACACGAAGTCAACATTTGAACAACTCGTTCTTTTTACACTCAAAGGGTAATAAGTCGTTTCAATGATAGGCTACTAAAGAAATCTTACTTTTCTGTGTGCTATAGATCATTGTTATCTTATTCACATTGATATCACCTTATTTTTTAATAACTTAGAACGTTGTTTTTGTACGAGATCTTTTTAGTAATCTTCGGGAACATTAATTTTAGTACCATTTTTCATCAATTACCCGAGCGAAGTTTGGCGTAGCTGATATTATTATAACATTACCCAGTGTTGTATTCATGTAGCAATGTCCAGATTAAATGTTGATTTAACAAGTACCTTAGTTATGTAGTTTTAGACCTATAAATTTTTGAACAGACAAATGCTTATTTCAATAAGGTCAGGAGTGGGATCACATAATCTTACTATTTCTATTACCTATTAAGTCTATCATCTCCCTAATATTTTTTTATATAACCCCTTGACCATTTACAACCCATCATGACCTGCTGAGAATGCAGAAGAAGGTTAAATAAAAGCAAAATATTCGAGACCCGCCCTTTGTTCATCGACCATATAACTCAAAAAGACTTATCGTTACCCGTCTGGGTTCTCATTTATATTCACATTATTTACCGCAAACATTAATTTATCTATTCGTTTGTTACGTTTTAATAGTTATACTGCCGAACTGATTTTCATAAAATCTGGTACTCGAGATAATGAAATGAAATGGGATATTTTGATATGAAACATCTATAGGCGTAGGATGAACCGGCTTGTTAGCGTGGCGACGCTTGCCGTGGCGACGGGTCGCCACGCTATACTAGGGCATATATACAGTTTATTTATAGTAGAATACACTGTGTGGCGACGGGTCGCCACACCGTACAATGGTATATTATATAGTCGAAATGTATACCGTAGTAAACAGCACCATCGAACCGAGTGAGAAGGGAGTCGCACAGTCGCTTGCACATGACGACGCGTCACCACATTGAACACACTACTACCTGTGGACTGTAGTAAACTATAGTATATGTAGTATAGTATACTAGACTATAGTATAGTGTGGCGACCCGTCGCCACACAGTACACATTACTACATTTTGATTAATATGATTTTTTTTTGATTAATAATTGATTATTAATAATCAATTATAATTATTAATTATTGCTGTGACAAGCAATTGTCACAGTAATAACGTCAGAGGAAACATCGAATATAACTATTACTGAAGTCACAGATGAAATGAATTAAGTTGTGGCAACTTGATATTGAATTTTTGTATTTAATGAAAATAAATGTTTATTAAATATTTATTTATTTATTATAAATAATGTTTATTAAATATTTATTTAATAAACATTTATTTTCACACGCAGTCAGATGAACTGTCACTTCAGTATATAAGGAGCATTGGTTTGAGCACAAAGTCATAAACTAATTGATCGAACAAGTCATTTAATTTTGAAATATGTAGTCTCAATGTTTAAAAAAAAGTGTTTTTTTTATTATTTTTTTTCTGCTAACAAGGTACGCATTTCCTATCATATACATCTATTAGAAAGTCAGAAAATAAAGTTATTGAAATGTATTTTTTTAAGGACTGGTTCATTATAAAAATACTTACTCAATGTAAAGCGCAAAGTGACGAATTTAAAAAATAATCGTGGTGGTTGTAAAAAACCTATGACTCTGACTCCCTTATTTGTCGCATTTTTGTATTGATTTTGTATTTAATTGATTCATTTTCAACCCTTAAAGTTTGCACCCACCCGAAGTTGCAATATTGTATATAGTGATATGAGCGACGGGCATAGTTGTTGTTTAATAATATACATATATATAAAAAAAAATAAGTAAAAGCCTTAAGAAAATCCATCAAAACCTACCTGAAAATACACCGCTTTTTAAATACTATGAATTGAAAAAAAATCTCTATTTCAGAAACTTTACATATTAATACGTAAGAAGGGTTTAAAGCAGACCAGGCGTTCTTGACTTTAGCTCGTGACTGTAATAAAGGATTTTATTGCTTCTCTCACGCAGTAGTAAAGTTAATCTTATAATCTCGTTTTAGTATACGCTCGTAACAAGCAGAGGAACCGGCGGAACCTTTTAATGCAGTGACTCGATTAAGGGCTCAACAATTGATACATTGGTGTTGACTGTACTTGACTAAATCAATATAACTTGTGGGATGTTACATATAAGTTAGATTTTTTGTGTCAATAGGTTTTTCGTCTGATATTTATTTCACACTTCTTCAAATAAACTTTTTCATAGTTAATGAGGCCAACGCCGGTATTAGCTCTTGTCCTCAGCCTTTTAAGACTTTTTTCTGGAGTGCTAATACTAAAACCATCGAGTGACAGATGAGCATGAGAATCAGAGAGGTCAACATCGCCTATGGACACTCGTAAACTAAGAGGGAGTCACCATAACTTTACCGGCATCTAGAAATAAGATGCCCAATAGAGAGGGAGACTAGGGTTACGGAGGGGGAATGGGCCAATGGAACTCTTACTCACTGGACGAAATGCAACAACGGAAGCTGTTACTTCACGCCTGTAATATGCGAAAGTGTGTGATAGAATCAATTAATTTTCGTGCTGTATAAAAATTGTCCACAGCGAGGTTCTACCACGGTAAGTGTACCGAAAATGTTTACATGCTTACTCCTTTAACGACTTGTTATCTGTCAGTTGTTCTCTTCATTACTTTTCTGTTCCATATTTTTCGACTTCGAAATCATTGACTCTGCGGACCAGGCTCGAATATCAGGCACGAATGTGGCTCTAGCCTAGACTGTTAGATAGTTCGAGACATTGTTGATACCAATTCATTATTACATTGGTCAAAGTAGTAAAGGCTCATTGCTCAAATATCAATCGACTTTAATTAACAAGAGCTAAATTCGTTCCAAAAAAATATTTAGCATACACGTATATTTATTTGGCACCAAGTTCAAAAATAACTATTTTAATAGATATTTAAAGGTAGTTTTTTATTTTTTAGGACCAAATATTTTATTTATAATTTTTTTATGAAGAAATTATTAAATTTTATAGTTCAATTACCACGGCTTAAAATAAATGTAAATAACTGGCCAGGGCGTTGCCTTTGCTTTTATATGGAGAAAGTTGACAACCATTTTTGATCCAGATTTTTCTTGTGGCGCTGATGTTCATGTCAGGGCGCCTATATTTTTAGTTAAAGTTATTCAATCATCCTCAAACCCATAGTTACATCGGGCCGTCGAATAGATCAGTTGCTCTCAGAACTTTTAAGTTTATAGACTTACCAACTCACCAGAAAATAGAAGTCAGTGGCAGTACATAGTAACAGGTTAATTCTGAAACTAAAAAAGTATTGAACAGATTCACATGTAACTATGGAGTCCTGGTACTTCACCATCGGTCCTATTTCGTTACAGGTAGCAGTTGTTTAATTTCATCTTAACGTTCTTCCCGAGACCAGATACATGGCTTACCATAGAACATAAAACAAGCGCGAACGTGTACGTGTACTAGCTAACTTTTATCAATTCCTCACGGAGCGTATCGTAAGACATATCATCATCAATTTCACTTAACAATATATATTTTGATAACAATAAATTGCTTAATATCCTCAATGAATGTTCATCGCAGTCTGTGAAGTGCTTACTATGGAGGAGTTCCAGTCGTCGTTTGTGGTCTACATCCTATTCTCCAGTTCCATTTTATAAAATTATGCTTTCCGCGAGAATTGTATGGAATACTATTGAAAACATCCTAATTGTCATACACATATCTATAATATTTGAAGAGTTTCATTTATTCTTATTGGATTTAATCAACATCGTTGTTTTGTTAATTCAATAAAATCGATAAATGATTCTAGTTTAACTTATCACTGATCTTTTGCAGAAATAACACTCAGGACTTAACAGACGCTTAAATAAATCCTACGGAATTGGACAGTCTTGTTCTAATAACATTTTTTTTTACCGAAAGAGAAAACCTTAAAGTCCATTTTTATTCCGGATGTTGTAATTCATATTTAAAAAGCATTTTGCAACCTGAAAGAGGACGATAAAACTGGGGAACGGTGCTGAGCGTACAATATAAGAGAGGAGAGATTTATTCGGCCGTGAAATTGGACCTCTAAGTCTGTTCCGAAACGGACGTAGACTGGGAGACGCTGTATACTCGCGATTTTTATTTGATAGTGAAACACTTTTTAGGTGTTTTATGAGTTATAAAATAGTGTATTATTGCTTATAAAACTTGGGTACATGTACTCGCACTAGCCTTCCGCCCACGTCTCCGCTCGCGTGGGCATAGAAAATATTGGTGTTCGCACTTTGCTTTCTTTTCTATGATAAACATCGGCTCGGGCCGATTTGGCTTCCGTACAATATGACTTGTACATTAATACTGTTAATGTAAACTAACACCTATTCCTTAGAGGAATAAGTAGAGACCACAGATATCTAAAATATACGATATTTGCAGATCTCTCTTACTAAAGCGAAAGTAGAGTACATTAAACTGACATCAACAAATTGTTCCATTAAAGCTTGTGATTTCGGGTGCTTAAAATTTAATTATTAATGAGAATAAAAGAAAAGGGGGGTGGAATTTTGTATGAAATATTCTAAGGGGCCCAGAACGGCGACAAAATTTAGTGTAAATATTATTTTTATCGCTCCGTAACAAATTGAAAATACGAAATAGAATCACTCGTGTGTCTGTCTGTCAGGCCATCTGTCGCAGTCAATTTAATCTAAATCTATTAAACCTATAAAGTTGACATTTGCTACATATATGAGTATGAATGCGACTCACAGATGGACTATAACATAAATGAATGAACTTTAAATATAACTATCACTTTTGAGAGTTAATTAGATAATTAAAAGGGAATTTTTTTAACAAACTGTGTTCTGTGACATATCAATTGAAAACTATCGTTGTGAATATTTCAAATACATATATATATATATATATAAATTTTAATTTTGAATGTAAACAAAATAACTGAAAACCGACCATTGCCCTTTATCTCCGAAACTACTGCGCCTAAGATTAAAAAATAATCCAAAAAATAGTTTTTTATTTCTAGATTGCAGAAAAATCTACAAGAAGTCTAAAGTTTACTTCGTTTCTGTTGGTTTCAATGTTCAATACAAACTGATATTTACTAAATACTTAATGCATGACAGTTTATTTTTTACTCTATTATAAAAGCACAATTATTGAAAACGTGACTGGAAGTGGAACCGAAAGCTAGGCGGGGACCGAAATAGAACATGAGATAGCAGCTGAAATTGTGTGCGGGAACGGAATCAGAATTAAGGACTAAGACCAGTTAAGACTAAGACTAAGACCAGCATGAGGAGTGTATGTATACTATTTAGATCAGTGTCGAAATTGGAATTGAGAATCCGGTCGAGATTGGATTTAAGAGCGATATCGAGCGATACGTAAGATGGAGAAATATATAGTTATGCCACGCGGGCGAAACCTCGGGGACAGGTTACGTAGAAACACATAAATTTATTGTTAATGTTTTAAATAATAATGTTTAATAATATAAATAAATAAAAACAGTAACTAATCTATTTTACGAAATTGTTTTCAATATAACTTATTATGAACGTTTATAATAATTTGTTCCGCTTCGACTAAGATATGAAATTAAAAGACAATCATTTTCTTTGTGATCAATGAGGCAATCAAAATTTTGTTATATTACTACAAATTACAATGGTGTCTAATAAATTCATAAAACACTATTCTTATTTTAGGCCATTCGATTTTAAAGAATTGATCCTAAAGATTTATGAGATACCGAGTTTGAGGATAAATGTCAAGGATCACAGCCAAGATCGTTTTCGAACCAAAACACATTTCAACACATATGTATAAAATGATCGATCAGTTTATTTTATGTAGCATACAAATTTCAATGTTCAAAACATAGCGGACAACTTCTGAATGTATATGTTTTTGGCCTAACATTATAGGTTCAGCCTTATCAGCGCTACGATGTCGACAGTCGATCGTTTGGATTTCAAGACTCTTGTTTTAATAGTACAATTCAAAGGGTCGATGCTAATGGTGAGAGGTCTTCGGGGTCTGGAGTCGATATGGTTGTCCCACAGGACTCAGTCCTTGGACCCTTTCCATTTCTAGTTCATATTAATGACTTACCATAACTTGTTACGGGAGAACATGAGATTGTACTGTTTGTTGACGGTATTCTCTAACTTTTTTAAAGTTAATAGGTAGAAAGTAGCATTTGATAAAGTGCACAATACAATCTCTGTTATAGTTAGACATTTTATTATCAATAATTTTCGTCTCATTGAGAGAAAAACAATCTTGTTAAATTTTCCTTGTCAAATTAATACTAAACTGATTAACGCAAAGGCAATATTCAAAAATCAGGTCCTAAGACATTGTGAACACGACCTTAATGGAGTTTACTCCTTAAGAATCGATTTTCATATAAGGCGCCCGGTATGAGAAAAATTTGAGGAGTAAAATCTACTGATGAATCCGCGTTACGTTTTTGGTGCGCAACTTATTGGCGCACCTTTCACTTTTCAATCGCGTGTATGTGTATACTTGTATACTTGTCTGTATACTTGTGTGTAGCCAACGCAGCGAGGCAGCTGACGCATATATTGTGTGTATACCTATATATATTATAAAAGTATACTGTTCAACGTTTACAAACGATATATATATATATATATATATATATATATATATATATATATATAGTGTATCAGTTATACAATTCTAATACGGATCGTCACCACTGTTTTGTTTGTGTTTTAAAGTGTTCTTTTACAATGTAAATATTTATTATTAACATTTGATTTATTACTATAATTATCAATAATTACTATTATTATCGTGAATTTTTATATGTATTATTATTATATTTGGTGAAGTGCAATTGATATAAACTATGGAAGAAAGTGGTATAGAGAATAATGCTGGAATATCAAATGAACACGTGGTTGCTCGGTAGGTTATAATTTTTCAAGGTTATTATAATAATTTATTTAATGATTAATTTTTCTGAAATTTTAAGTCAAAACGAAATTTTTCAGTTAAATAAACTCTTTTTGCGTATGTTTAGACAATCGTACTTAAGGAGTAAACTCCAGTCGTGCGTCGGAGCTGACACACATTTTTTTTTTGGTCTTACTTAGCTGCTAAGTTACTTTGGAATTTTTATATTAAGAGATTGTCGAAAAGGCTTTCTTCTGCAGTCAAAAGAATTCATCAATTTACAGAGGCACCGAGAGATTAGTTTATTTAAGTTCCTTTCATAGTCTCATGACCTATGGACCTTTATTACGGGGTCATATAGCCGAAACGAACATAATATTTCTGCTGTAAAAGTAGGCTTTTTTTGAAATTTAGAATTTGAGACCAAAAGCATCTTTCGGCAAAAAATTTAAAGAAAGGAATATTCTAATTGTAACATCACAATACGTATATGAAAATCTCCAGTGTAATGTAGAATCATTCCAAAAAATGAGCGACGTACACAACATTAACGAGACAAAAGAACTATCTTGCTGTTTATAAAACCTGACTCAGTAAAGTTAACAAAGCAATTAAGGGCAATGTGTGTGCTTTTATATTAATATTCAAGCTGAAATTCGAAATTAGTAATTTTATGAATGATTTAATGAAAAAATATGAAATAATTTCTTATTTCATATTTGCATTTCTGCAAAGCACGAAAAGACCAACAAAACCATAAATTCGACATAGCTGCTCTGATTGCTACACCGTTGAAATAAAAAAATAATAATTAAGAGAACTCATATATACTCCAAAGAAAATTAATTGATATATTTGTGGTTTAAGGGAATTTAGGAGATTAGTTGAGAAATAAGAAAATCACAATGATTTTTTAGTCACCATACAGGACAAATCTCCACAGGCAACTATGGAGTTGGATTCATCATCAAAAAATATCTAGAAAACTATATTTCGGCAGCTTCTGAACATATTGCGTTACTAAATATAGAGCTAACGGGACTGAAAGCTCCATGAGATACATAAAATAAATATAGAACAAGATGAAATCAAATTGGGTAACATCACATAAGTCCCAAGTATGCTTCAAGAAGAGGTTGTCGACGTTTTAAAGTCCCAAAAGAAAGGCAAAACTCCAGGACCCGATCGGATAAACACCAAAATTCTGAAACTCTCAAAGACAGTAGTAGTTGCAACTTTAACAGAAATGCTTAATGATGTAATCCTTCGTATAATAATTTTGTAACGATGGTCATAATGAAACATAATTCTACTTTACAAAAGCGAGTCACCCTTTTTAACCCCTTTTCCCTCAAAACATTGGCGACTATAGTTCAATCTGTTTGATGTCCATATTCATAACATATTCTCTAAGATTATTCTAGAAAGGACTGAAAAAAAACTAGACAAACAACAGCCAATCCAACAAGCGGGATCCGAAAGAGAAGACTCAGTGATAGATCATATTCATGTCGTAAGAAAAATATTAGACAAATACTGCTTTAGAGAAGCCTTAGGTCCTGTCTGTATTGCAAAATAAATTTGGCGCGGAAATAAATCCGCATCACATCGTGTTCAACATGCATCAAATTACAGATTTTTTCTGCGTGAACTTTTAACCTTCGGTGCATTTATTCCTATAAGAGTCAATGTTATACAAAATTGCGAGATAAAAATCGCGCGTTGAAACATCGCAGTCCAGATAGGGCCTTTTTTTTACTTTTTAATTTTAAAGGTTTATGTGTAATCTTTTAGATCCATTCATTTTATTATACTATTTACATTATTTACGTCATTAACATTATTTACAGCATTTACATTATTTTTTTAATTTTAAAATATATACACCATTGACACTATTTACATTTTATTCATTAATAATATATTTGACATTGTATTTAATATAATACATTTATTTTTTTCTTGTTATTTGTTTTGTGCTTTTTCAAACTCCCCTTATTCTTTTGTGTTAGGCCCTATAGAGTTTCAGAATTTTGGTGTTTATCCGATCGGGTCCTGGAGTTTTGCCTTTCTTTTGGGACTTTAAAACGTCGACAACCTCTTCTTGAAGTATACTTGGGACTTATGTGATGTTACCCAAATTAATTTCATGTTGTTCTATATTGACTTTATGTATCTCATGGAGCTTTCAGTCCCGTTAGCTCTATATTTAGTAACGTAATATGTTCAGAAGCTGCCGAAATATAGTTTTCTATATATTTTTTGATGATGAATCCAACTCCACAGTTGCCTGTGGAGATTTGTCCTGTACGGTGACTAAAAAATCATTGTGATTTTCTTATTTCTCAACTAATCTCCTAAATTCCCTTAAACCACAAATATATCAATTAATTTTCTTTGGAGTATATATGAGTTCTCTTAATTATTTTTTTTTTGATTTCAACGGTGTAGCAATCAGAGCAGCTATGTCGAATTTATGGTTTTGTTGGTCTTTTCGTGCTTTGCAGAAATGCAAATATGAAATAAGAAATTATTTTTATATTTTTTCATTAAATCATTCATAAAATTACTAATTTCGAATTTCAGCTTGAATCTTAATATAAAAGCACACACATTGCCCTTAATTGCTTTGTTAACTTTACTGAGTCAGGTTTTATAAACAGCAAGATAGTTCTTTTGTCTCGTTAATGTTATGTACGTCGCTCATTTTTTTGAATGATTCTATATTTCACTGGAGATTTTCATATACATATTGTGACGTTACAATTAGAATATTACTTTCTTTAAATTTTTTGCCGAAAGATGCTTTTGGTCTCAAATTCTAAATTTCAAGAAGAGCCTACTTTTACACCAGAAATATTATGTTCGTTTCGGCTATATGACCCCGTAATAAAGGTCCATAGGTCATGAGACTATGAAAGGAACTTAAATAAACTAATCTCTCGGTGCCTCTGTAAATTGATGAATTCTTTGACTGGAGAAGAAAGCCTTTTCGACAATCTCTTAATATAAGAATTCCAAAGTAACTTAGCAGCTAGGTAAGACCAAAAAATAAGGTCGTGTTCACAATGTCTTAGGACCTGATTTTTGAATATTGCCTTTGCGTTAATCAGTTTAGTATTAATTTGACAAGGAAAATTTAACAAGATTGTTTTTCTCTCAATGAGACGAAAATTATTGATAATAAAATGTCCAACTATATCAGAGATTGTATTGTGCACTTTATCAAATGCTACTTTCTACCTATTAACTTTAAAAAGTAAGAGAATATCGTCAACAAACAGTACAATCTCATGTTCTCCCTTAACAAGTTATGGTAAGTCATTAATATGAACTAGAAATGGAAAGGGTCCAAGGACTGAGTCCTGTGGGACAACCATATCGACTCCAGACCCCGACGACCTCTCACCATTAGCATCGACCCTTTGAATTGTACTATTAAAACAAGAGTCTTGAAATCCAAACGATCGACTGTCGACATCGTAGCGCTGATAAGGCTGAACCTATAATGTTAGGCCAAAAATATATACATTCAGACGTTGTCCGCTATGTTTTGAATATTGAAATTTGTATGCTACATAAAATAAACTGATCGATCATTTTATACATATGTGTTGAAATGTGTTTTGGTTCGAAAACGATCTTGGCAGTGATCCTTGACATTTATCCTCAAACTCGGTATCTCATAAATCTTTAGGATCAATTCTTTAAAATCGAATGGCCTAAAATAAGAATAGTGTTTTATGAATTTATTAGACACCATTTTAATTTGTAGTAATAATAACAAAATTTTGATTGCCTCATTGATCACAAAGAAAATGATTGTCTTTTAATTTCATATCTTAGTCGAAGCGGAACAAATTATTATAAACGTTCATAAAAAGTTATATTGAAAACAATTTCGTAAATAGATTAGTTACTGTTTCTATTTATTTATATTATTAAACATTATTATTTAAATCATTAGCAATAAGTTTATGTGTTTCTATCTAACCTGTCCCCGAGGTTTCGCCTGCGTGGCGTAACAATATATTTCTCCATCTTACATATCGCTCGATATCGCTCTTAAATCCAATCTCGACCGGATTTAGAAATAATGTAAATACTGTAAATAATTTTAATGGCGTAAATAATGTAAATAGTATAATAAAATGAATGGATCTAAAAGATTACACATAAACCTTTAAAATTAAAACGTAAAAAATAAATGAAAATAAAAAAAATGAAACACAAGGTTTTACTTAAAAAGACAAAAAATTAAGACACTGACATTGTATATTAAACCTTTATGACAGATAGCGAACATCAGTCTCTCAAGCTTTTGTAATATATATATATTTGACATTTTGAAAGCATCTGTATGTCCCTAGATCTTATCTATCTTATATTATGATAATGAATTACCAAGAGAAGGGTTATTCAGAACTTAGAACATACCTACTATGTACATATATAACAAATGTTCCTTAAATTTATTTTTTCTTCATAGTTAAGGCTTTTGATTTTAAATAAAAGTTTCTGTTTATGTTTTTTTTTCCTTTTTTTATTGTCCTGGTACGACACATTTGTTTTTTTATTTATTTTAATACAGATTAAATATATAAACTTCTGAAATAACACCTGTGCACTGGCACAGGTGTTATTTCAGAAGTTTCTTTGTGCTTCGTAGTTTATCATTACTGATATTATCGCCAGATAAATATTCATCAAACAGTGTGCAATTTAGTACAAATCGAATTTTAGAGTAATAAAAATACACCGAAGTACATAAGGATATTCACACATTTAGGCACGTATTGATAAAGCTAACTAAGTCCCGTGTCCCATCTTGAGAGCGGAAAAAGCAAGGCAGTTATAGTATTATACTACGGAAAATAATATATTTTTACGCTCACAGGCTGCTTCTTGAGATGGCGCATCGTACAAGTGACGTTTATTAATACAGCCCTTAATCTATGAAGCTGTTAGCAGTTGCAGCATTTAATTTTTTGTACTGTTCAGCAATTTAAAATTTTAGGAATAGGGAATTAGGGTAATGATTTTATTCCTTGAAATTAATATAGGTATTTATTATGTTCCATTAAGATCCGATAGCGTTTTTGTTATGTCACGGAGCTCAAAACTGGATGTCTGTTATTTTAGTATATGTAATGTGAATTTGAGTAAATGCATAAGTTATATTATAAACTTAAAAAAATATTAATTTTAAAGGTATTCATTAATTTAATAAAATTGAGCAGAATATTCTCTAAAAATGAAACTGGAACTGTCTTTACGAATTTTGATATTTACTATATACAGGTATTATATCCCGTGGTATACTCCGACCATCTTTAAATACATACATGTTTAGAAACGTGGAGGATTGGCAGTACCATAATTTAAAAGGAGTATTATTGACATTAATTGTTTGAATAAAATAACATTAACTGATATTAGTTTATGGATTATATTATAGATAATAAATTATATTTATTTTTACGTAATTTAAGCTTGTTTATAATTATAGTTTTATCCTTATTATGACCTCAAAACGTTATGGTATTTTGGTAATAAGTAATCGGATTTTGGAAGCACATAGTTTATTTGATATAGAATTACACAGGAAGTAATTTTTCACGGCTATTGTTTATTAGACGACTAATGCACGGGGGGCAGAGCACTGTCCTTGGGCAGGATTTATAAATGTAATTTGGACATTATTACCTTAAATGAGGGCGGACATGGTTAAATAATTATGAATAAACTCAGCATTGAATTGATCGATCAGACACAGCTGCGACTCATTCCCAAGATTGGCTTAAGTTCATGAGGTTTGAGTGATTGTCCGCATTTATAAGGAAATAAGCTCAGTAGACCGTTGTATTCCATAGTTTGACTTTTTTTTATTTGAACGTAAATATACAAAAACAAAATGTCATGCTATAGCAGAGAACACGCCACTGTGTCAGCGCATTGTTGCGTTAATTATGAGAGGCCTTTAAAGATCGGTATTCAGGCGTCGATAGCCCCACTATTGGAGCATGCCGTGTCACAACATTTTCATCTCACATCGAGGGTGCTAGACTTTAAAACCTCGGTGCTGGCGCAGTGCGGGTCGGAGGCTTTGATTTAAGTCGGTTGTTCGCTCGTGATTAGGCCAGGATCCAGTACCGCCAGGCACGAAGGCGACTTACTTAACGTTTAAGGCACCACCGCTCTTAATTTTTCACAATATATTTAAAATGCTTTATTAGCATTAACACATATTAAATATATCATTATTTAATATGATAATATTAAAGGCTCTTAAACTAACAGCGAGTGTGAATGGAGAAAGCGATATTTAAACTATATGACCGATAGAAAAATTTACATTTATAATATGGCACCGTCATGGTTTTCCGAATGGGATTGTTTAATTCAAACCTGCAAATTTTCTGTAACGGCTGTAAAATGTAGTTGTACAAATAGAATGCATCTTCTTAAATATTTCAAGTTTTCCTCAAGCGGTATCAGAAGATTGATCAGTGTCGATCAAGGAGGGGATATGATTTTACTGATTCTTCAACATCTGAAAGTGAAAATTTACTATACATTTCTGCATGAAAGTCCGGCGATACTGATGCACATGAAGAACTTGCGGAGAGTAAATCTGTGGATTCACTGAACGATCCTGACGCTTGATAAAGCAAGTTGCTTCGGCCACTGAGTATGTAAATCAAAGAAACCTTTAAAATATTACTAGGGTTTGAAAGAGAAACAACATTTATTCGTCAACAATAAAAATGTAAATAAATTTTGTATGTCTCACGAATCTATATTAATAGACGAAAGGGTTGTATGAATAAAGGGAGTTTTTCGCGAAATATAATTAATGTCCTCTTAAACTTTTGAGGGACGGCACTTTCGACAAAATGTAACTCTGAGAAAGATGTATTTTTTGTACCGCAAACAAAAACTGTTTTTATTACAAAAAAAAAAACAACAACAACAAAAAAGGGATCTCCGTATTTTGGTGATAATTCAAAAACTTTGATAGATAGTAAGTATTAAAAAAAGCCTCTTAAGGATGAAAACACTTTCAATTAAAAGATCCCAACTTCCGGAACTCCATTTCCATTATATATAGTTTTAATTTGACGCTAATAATAGGATTCATCGAGGTAGTTACAGCGTGAGCGCTCCGCCAATAATGAGAGTATACCATACAAAATATATGTTTTATTGTAAATGAATTTAAAAATTTGAATATATTATACTATCATCTGGACATTTGAAGAAATACAGCCCCGTTACGAAAAAAAAAGTTGTGACGATTTATCAAATAAAGTTATACAATTCTTATTAAACCATTTTTCTTCGAACTTCTATTTTCATAAAATCCGATATAAATGTTTAAATAATTGACCTAAGTTTTGTTTTGCTTCTTGAAGTCCTTTTTACATATGCACTAAACAAGGTTACGTCATAAAAGTTTTCAAAGGTTTTTGTATTATTTTTTCTTAAAATTAACAAAAAATGGTGCTAAAAACTTTATTACCAAATGTTTAATTATTGCTGTTTTTTCCATTTGATAAAAGTATTTATTTACGTAGCGAAAGAATTTTTTAAATCATTTGTCAATGTAAAGTACAAGTTTGTAACAACGAAAAATATTATTCATATAGTATAATTACACATTAAGAATTTTCAAATTTTTTCTTTACATGTGAGGTCAAATCTTTCTTTTTACCGAAATTCATGATTCTATATTAATGGAAAGTACCTTAAGCAATAAGAGTTCCTTTTTATTTTAGCGGTACGGAATTGTAAAAACATATCAAGAAGTTGTCCTATTGAAATATTCGTCACGGTGTGATTATTAAATATCATTTAAAGTAGATTCCATATTCACAGATCACAGATAAAATTAATTTTGGAACATATTCCTTAAGCGTAAAAAAGAAATAAAAAGCATTTCTCAATACAACTGAGACATACCTACTATCGACAATAAGTGTAGGGTCGGTATAGGACGTATGAGGCTAACTAGGAAAACCCTTGAGCGAGAATTAAGTCTGTATTGCTGAATCGCACTGATAAGTAAGTATTCACATTTATGAATTTTTTATAGAATACGCATCGCTTATATTTCCATTTTGCATACAAAGTAGAGGTCTCGATGAATCTCTTGCTTAAATTTATGGCCATAGAGAACGTAAATGAAATAGCATTGGACAATGTGTTATTGAAAACGCCCTTGGGCTCGTACTCGGCCGCTTTTTTTAATCATAACATTACAGCAAGCTTCCGCCGCAGGCAGTATTTGCACAAGCGCGCCGCCCGCGGCCGCGGCGGACTGTGGAACAAAAAGAGAAATACTCCGTGGGCCGTGTAATGTAAATAAAAATTCTAACGAAAGAGTCCCGTATTTATGACAAGTTGGATTTTTTAATGGCGAAACAGTCTTTTTATTATGAATCCCTTGTGGCATTGAATTCGCGAAAACGAAATGTGCAGTAATTTGCCGCTAATGTCGCGAAACGTAATAAAAAATCGTGCGTGTACTTATGTACGCGCGTGAAAAGGTATACTTCTTTGGCATCATTAAAAAATAGTTTTTAATCGTATGGAAATAACTAATTACAATAAAATAATAAAAGGACTGGAAAAGGAGAGTCAACACAGTCAATAAAGTTCAGTTTAAATTTTAAAAATTAAATAGAAAATATTTATTTACTTTTGTGTTACACTGTTAATTTTGTGTTACACTGATGCGCGCGCATCTTAAAATTTCACTCTTATAATTTTTTTATAACGCGCCTAAAGAAGTACGACTTCAAAAATTTTCGAGTCGAGTAGGTATTTTAAAAAAAACATTGGAATTTGCCGCCTTTGTGTTGTGAGTAGCGCATGACATACGAAATTGTGTTTTGCTAAAGTAATGCCGCACTGTAAGCAATGGAGAGAGAAAAAGAATTCAAATATGATTGAGATTGGAACAATGTTTATATTTTAAGAGTAAAATAATATTCTTTGTACAGCATGTTCGACTAGTAAAGTCCAAAACTTGAACATTTTCTCTTTTATTTGTCATAAAATTTCTTCTTTAATTTGTTTTAAACTTTTAATACCGGTGGATAGAATATAAATGCATAATGTGAAGCAATATCGAGTTTTAAAAAGAGATAATTGGCTGGCTTCGTAGAGCGTTGTTTCTATCGTACGACCATTAACAATTCGGTATCTGGTTTCTCATAAAAAAGTCTAATAAATTAAAATAAAATATTTTTCCGTCAAATATTGAAAAAAAAACGAAAAACAACATTTAATATCAATTTACTTAATTAAAATTTACAATAAAATGATGCATATAATAATCAAAATCTAATTACATGAATTCTTATTTTCTTTTCATTCAATGTCTGTGTTCTCGATAAGGTCGACATCACTGTCCTTGTCACCGTATTTATCCTATTCTATCAAAACAACTGGCTAAATCGTGATCAGTTTCTCAATATCCTTTCTCATATATTAGAATGCTTCTTGGTACTTAGTTGCGATTATTCATTCAATAAATTACTCATTATATATGAATTCATATAAACGTTTATAGCGACTACATGATCTTTCGAATCAGACTAATATTTTCCATGGAATAAAATCCACATTGCCGGCATATCCTTCAGTTGTCATAGCGGCAATCGTGACGTAGTCTGTTTAGCAAGCATTCTGTATGAAGAGGACAATGTAAACCTTTCTTTCTATCGATATATTATAGCGTAAATCTGATGTATCACCAATTTTGAATCAATTGTAATTCATGTCCGCTTAACCAGTGCATCACTTCTTTATTGTTGCCGTTTCAATTTAGGGGTCTTTCTTTTCTCTCTAACTTTCATAGTGATTGGTCAATCAATGTCGGAGTTTCTCAATCTCGGATACATTAACATCTATTTTTATATAAGTAATATAATAAATTACTTTTATAAAAAATAAAAATCAACCAAAAAGTGTTGTATTAACCGTGTTTTAGGTTTTCGTGCAAGCAAATACTTAAGACCGTATTTTCGATAACTCGATACTGAGGTACGAGGCGTTCTCTTGTAAGCTCAATAAGTACGCTCACGTAAGCTCAATAAAGTTTTCATGATCGTTCCCGGCCCTCCGTTCCCGGATTGGTTTTGATTTAACTTCCTTTTCTACTTCCATAGCCTTACTACTCGCTCGCTTACTATGTATGTTGTAGCATATTAGAGAAAATGTTGCATTTTTCCCAAAAACCATTTTGATGTAACTAAATCGTACACGCGCAATTTCCGAGATCTTTTCTAGAAAGACAAATAATTAAAACTTGGAAAATAAAACATTATCTAAGTCAAAATCGTTGAAGCGCACAATATATATATATTATTGTTTTGTTTGTATTGTACGTGTTTTTTTGATTGTTCGTGTTAATTTCCGGAACGACTTAATGGATTTTAATCAAATTTTTTGTAGAAGTACATCATCGTTTGAAATATGGGACAGGATATTCACATATAAAAGACACTAGAAAGGTAGTAAAAATGTCCAAGGTCGGTATCTGAACTAGAATGGGAATACAAAGCAAATTCCTTAACGAAATTGAGGCTGGGATTGGGATCATAAAGAATAAATAGTAAATTTGAATTTATGCACAGCAAAGTAGATGGAGAACGTCTATACATATGTACATACGTTATATGCATATATATTAAATACAAGATTCGGTAGCTTAAAGTATTATATTTTATATTTGTCATTAAAAATTAGTTCATTTATATTGTACGTTCGTAAAAGTACTTTCACACATTTTACAAATATATTTGAAGATACGTACGAAAAACAGGTCATTGTAATATTTTTGCGATTTTTTTTTAATAAAATTGGTAGAAGTTTTCACAATGTGCCAACTTTGTTTATAGGCGCTTTTTTTACTGCCGACTATAAATATGCGTCTTAGCAAATGCCGTCACACGGATCAGTACATAAATATACATAATTTATCATTACACACATCAAAAGATACGCCAACAAATTATACTGTAAGTTCAGAGCGCCGTAAAGCTCGCTCCGAGGGGCGGCCGGCCCACGCGCGCGCAGAGCTTATATCAACACAAATGGGACTTAGCCCTCACTAGCGTATTCATTGGAGGTGTGTCGTTCATTAAAGTAACTTAACGTTTTACGTAATTCACTTAAATTAGCATATAGCAAATGTAATTTTACAAATAACAATTTAGTTACAAGAACAATAATTGTCGTTTTCATACAATTTTAGGTGTTCGTACCCGTGAAGTAGAAATCTCGATGACCGCCTGTTCATCTCTTTTCGTGTTACGGCCTTTTACTCGGCCACTATTATTGTTATCAACTTGAAATTTAATAGAGCTGCTGGAACAAGGTCGAAATAAAATTATTTCAAAAAATTCTGTACAATTAAAATCGGCCATAGAAGGGAGTTTATTTATTTTTCTTTTTGAATGACAACGTAAATAATTTTTTTTTTTATTTAAATTTTACGACATTCGTTAATGTTTAAGTAATACTATAAGCAGTTTTATTTTCTTTACCTTCTGGTGTTCCGCTACAGTATCAGTTTTTCTGTTTTAGTTAATAACAAACGACCCGCATAAGGTTTACACTGCTGCAACGGACATTAAGAACGGTGACCCGCGGTGACCTGCTGGATGAAGTAGTGTGTATAGGTCGGTGTGTATGATCGATTGAATCCATATCTTGTTGATATTGACTTGGTGAATGCTCGGCTAACGAGTTCGAGTATATTACCGTCTTGATGGGACACCTGCAAGGTTAATTTTTTATCAAAGAAAATTGTAACAATTAAACTACTCATCCAAATTGTTTCGAATATATATCATTTTAAATTAAATAAAATTAATTTTAAATGAAAAAGAAAATGTTTTAATCCTTTTTCCTCTGGATGTATGGAAATGATGACCTGAAACCTGTTCAATAATTTACAGATAATTTTCGGTTTAGTATATTTTATTATCAAACGCCATATCACAAACCGGTATCATGACAAACAGCCGTCAGTACTTAATTTTGTACTAGATTTACGCCCGTGGCTTCTAAATGAATATAGAATGTTTCCCTTCACTTTTTATAGCTTTTTATAGTTTATATTAAACGATTTTGATGAAAATCCAAATCACGTTCCCATTTTCAATTATGTCCCGATACTCTTACTGATTACGATGCCAATCAAGCTCTTGGTTCTTTCTAATTACACTCGGTTTCGACTCCCGTCCTGTTTTCAATTTCAATTCTGGTTCAGTCTCTCGATTCTACTCCCCTATCATAATCTAATATAAGCTATTTCGATCTGGGATAACGTAGCTTTTTATGTGTAAAAGAATTTTTATATTATATATAAACCTGTTACCTCCCTTTTGTGTATAACTTTTTTCAGGACTTTGATTTAAATGAAATAAATTCTATATTCTACCTCAAGCCAAGCTCTATCTACTCGTGAAAACCGCATTAAAATCAAACAGACAGACAAAAAAATTAAAAATTGTTTTTTCTTTTATTACTTTCCTTTTATCCTCCCCTCTCCGTTTTTCATACGTATCTGCATTGTATACACACCGACTTCTACTGCTTTATTGTATGAATAGATTACACAGGAAAACAGCATGTCTGTTGCATGAAATTTTTTACATGAATCTGAATTTTTTTCCACGCTAATTTCAAAAACATATGCCGTTTTTATGTAACGGCTCTAGTTTTGCCCCTATGAAGTGACAGGATTTTTCAATAAAAATGTACGTAGTTTAAGTTATAAAAAATAATTAAATGTATTTATTCTGAAATAAATATTTTTTTATATAATTTTCTCATTATATAAAAAATTCAATTTTGTCTAAGGAATACTCCGCATTTCGATGTGAATACTGTAAAATATAGAAAGTTAAAACTATTTACGATATCTAATTATTGTAATATACCAACACGCTAATGACATCTAAAGTGTAATAGATTAAAGTAATTTGCGTTGAAGTTAAAATAATATTGATTTTTTTAAACATATTTAAAATACGCATTATAAAGTAACTACCAAAGTGATAAGATGGTACAAAATAATTACGCTTTTTTTAAAATAAATTACTTCCAAACCTAACCAAAATCGGTAATTAAATATGTATTAGACGTAGTAAACATGTTTGCAGAATCCATTAGTAATAAATAGTGTAATGTTTATTGTATTGAGTTTTTCTATCCTGTTTCACCAAGTACCTAACCACCATTGTCGTTTCTTACTAAACATAACCTCAAAACCAACTTCCTTTTTTTAATAAATACATTCTCCAAAGTGTAGTAAATAAAGTTTGTTTTCGCGTGGCATGTAATTGTAATTTAGAACTTGCAAAGTCATTTTCCTTAGTTGTTGGTTTCGGAGCGAGCGATGTATGGACGCAGAACAATGTCCTTTGGCCTAGTTCAATAAAAACGCAAATTTTCTGACGGGCCCCTTGAGAGATTGTCGCGTAGATGGCTCTCGCGTAATGTTGGACAATAAAACCCTGAAACAAGTGTCACAATCTAGAAACGCGGTCAGCCAAATTAGACGCGACAAGCGTCAGCCGTCCGAGCTATTCAGCGGAGTAGCCAATGCAGCTGCAACCTTCGACAAACCTCCTGCTATCAGTATCGCTTTCTTCGCAGCACGTTTTTCTAAATATTTTAGATTTGGTTTAAGGTTCCGAGGGCAACTGTGAAATTTATCGCCAATCGTCACTATATAAAAATAGCAATAAGTAAGCAAGTTTCTCAGGCGCGGTCGGTTCTTATGGTGAAGTTTATTCTGCTTTCTCATTTTCCTGTGTATTTGTCGTAATCCAAATGTCAAAGAGACCCATACGCTATTATCCTGTATCGAAGCGAAATATTTTCACAAAAACAAGGATAAAAGAACTCGACCAAGTCGACTTCTTTTATCCTATTTGTGGAGTAAAAGTTGATGAATAGTCCGATCGAGATAGCTGTTGTTGTAGAAGCTTGCTAAACCAACATTCCTGAAGTTTACTGTACGAGAAAATCCCTTTGAAAATGAAATACAACTTTAGTCTTGTCCTAGTTTCTTGCTGGATTATTGCGTTGTCAAGCGACATTGAAGATTTTCAATATCTGAATTAATTTCTTTGGGATGACTATATTCTTTTTTGAGTACTTTTCAAAAGTTTTTATGTAGTGATAATAAGGATTAAGATGCTTTTTAAGCGCACAACATTAAAATGGTATTTAATGATGAAGAACTAATTACCAATGAAATTTCAGAAATGTTTTATGTACTTTTCAACATACGAAGAGAAATCTATAAATAATGTTGAGCATTACTTTTGACCAACTAGTAGCGTCCTATAAATATTTTTAAATATTTTGCAAATGATAATTAAATAGGTATCGTCGTCCGAAAATGATTTTTGTAAATATGCAATTGATATAATTATATTTTAAATAAACGTAATTTTTTTGGGTAAATTGAATGAAATTTCAAATGTAATAGAAGGATTAAAAGATTTTTTTCTGCAATAAAAGGACACTTGTATAAGAATCTAATCGATATTAGGACCGTAATTATAGAAAGCAAAAAATAAGCAGAAAAAAATAAAAGTGAACAAAACTAAGTTACTACTGAAACTAAAATTAGGCACTAGATACTGAATAATCTGAATAATCCATAATTAAACTTAAACCGCAATTCTTAATGCAATTCATTAAAATTAAAACTCTATCATTATACAATATTTCTTCAACTTGTAAAATTTTCAGTTGCTTAAGATAGAGAATTTTATGAGCTCATAAAATATTTTAAACGGGATCTGAATTTATTTATTTTTTAGTGCGATATCAACTTTTAGTGTCTTCCAATGAAATAGGATTGTTTTAGTATTTTAAAACATGCATTATTAGCAAAGTAATCACTAATTAGAAAAAAAATAGTTTTATTCAATGAAACCAAGGAAACGAATCAGCTCAAATCAAATTGTGGAATTATTTACATTTCATTGCGTTTTTTACAACCAGTTTGATGTAAAACCAGGTTGGTCTATACAATTAATTTAACCAAAGTTGCTTAATTAGATTAGATGGGTAGTTCAATTAAAATTGCAAAGGTTAATTTTGTTTCTATCCCTACTGTCATTTTTTTTTTAATCAGATCAATTTTTCGTCAAAAAGTTGTCACGAAGCTCATTATTCATTCTCATTAACTTAGCATTCCACAGAAATTTACAGTGTATTTTATCATAATCTAGGTTATTAGTTTACGTTTGTCATCAAGGTGCAAAAATATTAAAATTATATTTTTTTAACCTTTAATTTTAATACGAAAATATAAATTTTGAATTTAATACCAATCCTATTTACATAATAGTTTCCATATACATTAATGTAGTTATATGTTTTTTTAAATCTTTCTTTAAGCACTGAAATAAGTTTCGTATTAGAATCAATAAAACAGAAAGTAAGCTTTATTTTCTTTTTCATTGCTTCCACTCTATGAGATAAATTGATCTACAAAATGGCGTACTGAAATGTGTAATTGTTATTTATTTCATCACTTTATATCAAACAGAGACAAATACGCGACTTTAGCGTTTTAAGTTGTTTACATTCATTTAAGAACTTCGTCAACTTACGTATAACGTAATACGAATTTAGGTCATAAACGTAACGTTACGTTACAACTTACAGTGTAATTTGAGTTTAGCTCGTAAGCGGCATTCCTTCATTCAATTGCGGTGTAAGCTTGAAGTGTTCGTTTTTCGACCTTTATCAGCGGTTTGGTGACTAGAGATAATTGCTGACAAAGCAAATGTGTTTGAATATTTTCGTAAATTCGACTTACGTCAAGAACCTCAAAACTGTTTAAGTTTTTCATCACACGAGACATTGTTCCGCAACGTTTCGCTGGATTGAATCTGATAAATTAATTATCAAATTAAAAAATGAAAATTGTAATTTATGTTTATTGTCAAACAGGACATTTTTATTCACATAAAATTATACAATGGCTTCATTACATTTTTATATCTACATGTAAAGTTTCAATTGAGAGTTTCGGGCATGACAACGGGAGCGACTGGTGCGACTTCCACGACCTGCACTGGCTCGGGTGCGACTTCCACGACCTGCACTGGCTCGGGGGCAGTTTCCACAACTTGCACAGGTTCAGCGGGCAAGGGTGCACTGTCTACCACTTGCACGGCGTCGGGGAAAGAAGGAGCGGCGGGGTTAGCGGGGGACACATCTACAGGGATGGCGGCGACCGATGAAGCCTGATTTATGTTCAGGATAATTTGTACTAAGGGGGCACTGACAGAATTTTCGAGAGAGGGTGCAGCTTCGACGTGTTCGAAGTCGACGACTGCAGGGCCGACGGATATTGGTTCGTAAGAATCCACGATGGCAGGGCCGATGGCTATGGGTTCAAAGGAGTCTACGATGGCGGGGCCAACGGAGATGGGCTCGAAAGAGTCCACGATGGCGGGGCCAACGGCGATGGGCTCGAAAGAGTCTACGATGGCAGGGCCAACGGCGATGGGCTCGAAAGAGTCTACGATGGCGGGGCCAACGGCGATGGGCTCGAAAGAGTCTACGATGGCGGGACCAACGGCAATGGGCTCGAAAGAGTCTACGATGGCGGGGCCAACGGCGATGGGCTCGAAAGAGTCCACGATGGCGGGGCCAACGGCGATGGGTTCATATTCGATGACTGGTGCTGGTCCTGCGCCGCCAGGTGCAACTACGGCGCGCTGCACTGGGCTGGCACTCACCACAGCGATGAGGGCGGCGAGAATAATGATTTTCATTTTGCTGGATACAAAAAACAAATAATTAAATTTCTATTCGACCCAATTTCCACGATTTTTAATAAGCGTTGATATTTATGTAACCATAGAAAGTACAGGTTTGAAATATTGTATACATATAATGTAAGTGATAAAAAACATGCAAAATATTAATTCCATAATATATCTGCGTTATTTTAAATTTAAAGTACTTGATTTCTGATTTGATGTTTTGATCTTTGAAGTTTGATGCATCAAAATGATTTTGGTCTTATCTTTGGGTTATTGTTTTATGGAATAGAATAGCGGATTAAGAATGAAAATGTGGTAACAGATTGACAAAAAAAGGATAAACTTATTCCTAGAAGCACTGTCGAAAGTATAATAATACCCCTTTTAGTAGTGTATATCTTATCCGAAAAAGGAAACATTTAAATTGGTTTATTAAAAATCTAAAATTTTTAATAATATTAAGACTGAATTATAGATAACTTACGTATAACGTTGAAAGCTAGTTTTATCTTGTAATAATTTGTAATTCAACTCAGAAGAGACTATGAATTCTTTAAACGTCCATGTAGTTTTATACCAAACATTATCAGGCTACCGAAAATTGATTAGGAATGATAATTATTTATTGTTGATAGTGTAGTAAATTATCTTTTACTGGCGGAAATCTAAGTAATAAAATAATTAATCTTTTAAATTGCGTTTTAATTTGTTAATGACATTTGCCTAGTTTTTATTTATGATGGAAATGCGCAAGAGAAAGAAAAGGCTCTTGTGACGCAGATGATAAGTACATAATATTACAAAGGCGATAGTTTGAAAAGTCTTTAAAACGGTTGACTCTGTAAACCATCTCTGAAACTTGTAGCTATGATATTTATAGATGTGTATTCGGGCTCCTTAAAGTACAGATATTGTCTATGAGATTTTGAGCTTAAAGTTTGATACACGGTTGACCTTCGAGGTCATCCCTGAAACTTCTTATTAGTTTCACGCTCAAAGTGTTAAAAATAAAGGAGCAGTAAATTATTAAGGTCATCATGCCAAAAGATGGATATTATTACTTTTTCAAGCACTCCGGGCTTAAAAATATAGTTTTAATATGTTTTGAGCGCTTACAATTGTAAAATCTATATGTGTATTAAAAACAGTTTTTTTTAAATTTATTACTACATTATTTTTATAACATGTTGTTTCATTTTGATCTGTTTTGTGACATATGATGCAGTTTATTAAATGGAAAAAGATTACCGATTACGAAATACCAATCCATTAAAAATTTTACACGTCAATTTAAAAAACCCCTTTTTTCCTCTCAAACAAACCCAACGATTTTGATTCAGTTTGTAAAAATCGACGTCGGTTTTTAAGGAGACCAACTGGTTAGATTGTGGAATTTATAGGTTTAGCAATGTGCAGAATATTATAAAAAAAACCCCTTTCTTTTAATGTACCACCAACAATAACTTTTCAACAAATCACTCGATTTTATTGACTTTTTGGCAGTCGATCTATCTGTTTGAGGAAAAGAGTTGATTAGATTTTGTCTAAGTTGAGTAAACACCTTTCAAATGTTGCAAACTATGTTTCGATCCGTTGATCCGTTCAAAAGTTATGAATAGTTTACATAAACACGCATATACACACACACACACGCGCACACACACTCACGCACGCACACACGCTCGCACATACGAATGCACGCTTTACAGCTTTGTTTAGACGTAAAATTTCAAAAAATTCAAAAAAAGGGAAAATTCAAAAACGGGATTTTTTTCAAAATAACATGTGTAAGTCTTAATGAATTAATATATGATGTCTTCGAAAGTTATCGTAGTTGAAATAAAAGCGTTTTTTTTATTAATAGATCTTTGAACCATACAGCTTAGAACGTATTAGAACTATATTTTGGAGCTCAAACTTGAAAAAGCACTAAAACCGACGTTTTGAGCGAAATGAGCCCAATAATTTGCTGCTTCTTTATTTTTGAAAACTTTGAGCTCGAAAATAGTGAGGAGTTTCAGGGATGGCCTGCAGTGTCAAACGTCTTTTAAATTTTTGAGCAGAAAACTCATAGAGAGTATTTATAACTCAAGGACCTCAAAGACGCATCGATAAATAACTAAGCGGAAAGTTTTAGGAATGGCTTGCAGGCAGAGTCAACCGTTTTTTGATATATTTTTCTGCGCATAAGCACTATACTCTTACTGACAATCGTAAATATAAAACACGAACGTGTCAGCATATGACTGGTTACTCAAGGAAATGTACGGTGAATCTAACAAACGATGTTGATAATATGAAGAATTAAATTTGTGAAAATTCGCAATATTTTTGGGTTAATGATATTCTTTGAATTGGGAGGGAAACCGGAACCACACCGAAAACTGCATCCGAGATCAAAATAGGCAGCGGAATGGAATTAGAAGTGATAGAGAAATCGAAAATGAGACCGGGGTCGGTATCATAAGCGGACTCGAATTGAATCCGAAAGCGAGAGTAAGGTCGGAACTAATACTGGTATCAAGTGGGATCGAGATGAAAACCAGAAATGAGATTGGACTTGGAAGTAGATCTAGGAGCGAGTTTGAAAGCGGAGCTGGGATAAAATCAAAAGAAAAGTAAGGATACATTGTAGTTTATGCGAGCGAAGTCGCGGGTTTAATCTAGTTCACATGTAGACGGGATTCCAACTTTCGCAACATGAACAAACACAGCGTCCCGGAAAACGTAAAGTTGTCTACTTAGTAGTTCATCGTTATTCTTGATTTATATGAAATGTTTTAAGACAATGATGAAATCAATAACGTAACAGGCAATAAGCTATTATACCGAATTATATATTGACTTTTGCATTATAAAAAGAGTAATAACGAAAACACATCTGAGAATAAGAAGTACTTATTGGTTTCTATAAATATTTTCCATTGAGCTTGCCTGCATGAGGCGTGAGAATTATATGAAATGACTCGAGAGTCACCCTCTGGTCGAAAGAATTAATGTAAAATTACATTTTTATGGAATATTAGCAAAATTGAATAACGGCTATAAATGAGTTCAATGTATTTTTAAAATCTTTATGAGGCAAAAGGCTCGCATTCCTAGACGGTCAGATTAATTGCTATCATATTTTTATGACGGTATATACGCACTATCGTTTGCTTTGATATCGGAAGATAGCAATTTTGATTTACGATGCAGCGTTTCGGAGATATAATTTGTAATACATGTACTTGTTACCAATATTCATACAATTTGCAAGAATTCATTAATCCTTACAAGTCTGCAGTGGTTCTTTCTATTATATAGTTTTAATAAGCTCTGACAGATTTAAAAATTGACAATTTTAATCTTAGAGGCCAAGTTTGTTTTCTTGTTGATTTGCGTATAACAAATGTCAAAACTACTTTCAAAAGACGTTTATAAACATTTTAAATACAGAAGTCAAGAATGAGAATTTTATACGTATACAAAGTTAATACCAGCTTGGAAATATAGGGGTAAGAAAAATCGGTCAAGATAACGTGTTTACTACTACAACGAAGTACATATGCATTTTAAATCGATTTTTAATATAAAAATTAAAAACGTACGCAGTCGTCAAAAATGAAATTGATAAATAAAATAAAAGGGTATCATCACTTACTGAGATTGCCCAATCGTAAAAGCGACCAAGCTTCGGTTACCGGCGACCCTAATAATATATGGACCCTATTCTTAATTATTATTAACTACAGTAATTACCTGAAAATATAGTCTATTTGATTAGCTTTAATAGAAGATCTCCAATTCATAAATTGCTGCCAATCTGTCGGTTGTTGGACAAAGCATTTTGTTCTGTATGCGGATAAAAATAGCTTGGCACCGATTAGAGACCCAGGAGAGTGAGGAATTCCTTTTATTCAATTCTTTTTCCCTTCTGTTTATTTTAAGTATAAACGAAGGGCCGTTCCCCAGTAACGTTACATGCCGGCTATGTTTCGTACCAAATATACAAAGCTTTTTTATTTACATCAAAAACAGAAAAGGCTGTTTATAGCGTTTGGGGAATCGTCATTTTTATAAGTTTTATCGATTTAATTCTATTGTTATTATTTTTTTTTTTTGACAGAGATGTGAATGTACGAATTCACTTGCTTTACCAATCATTCAAAACTTTTTAAATTCATGCTATAATGTTTCAATTTATGCAATAATGGTTCATGATCAACACCATCAAACTTCTTTGACAAGTCGCAATAATCCTACAGTAGTTTTAGAATTTTCCTGTGGAAGAAATTTTAAAAGGGGAACGTTTCTTTTATGGACCTTACTATAAAACTAAATATAAAAACTACGAGACATAAAAATGAAGGTTTTGATTCAGTACAATTGATTCAAAAATTTTCAGCTTAAACGAGCAGATCTATAGTTAGTGGACTTTTTTTGGCACCCAAAAAGTAAGGAAGAAATTGATGATTCAGTTATTGGAATTTCATAAAAATGGAAATATGAAAGTGAAATATATTCATTAAATAGAGTCGATAGATACCGTGTTATGATATATATTACAAAAGCTAGTAGTTTTACTAATAGCTTTAAAAAAAAAAACATTTTCAATTGGACGCCTACATAATATTTTTTTTGTATAACCACGCCCAAAGTTATTACTGGTTGATCAGATTTTGATGATTTTTTCCTATTGGTTAAAGTACCTCTCAAAGTTGGTCTAATTTAAATTGCAAATAATATTCCAGTACTAAGAGTTGGAGCTGATATAAAAGTGTAATCGGAAATTATATATTATATAATTCTTTTAATAGTTAATTATTTGATTTTAATGTTATTTTTTATATTTATATTGGAAAGAGTGGTACTTTGATAATAGCTCCGTTTAAATCATTAAAATATAAAAATATTAGTGGTAAAAATAAACCTACTTAAGACAATAACATTTTAATCACAAAATTTAGTTTTAATTAAAAAATAGTGCATAGCAGCTCTAACCTGCGACTCGAATTTTCATTTAATAAAAATAATTATTTTATGGATTACGTAAGATAAGGAAAACAGCAGTAGGGTAAACAAACGCAACGTTTATAACACTAAATAGCAAGTTCAACTTTTGTTAATATTTGTTAAAGTTATACTTCTTTTGAGGCGTTATGAAAAAATCATAAGTGTGAATTTTTATCGGACTGACAAGAAAACTATAGTATGAAGTTCCTGCGAACGGTTTAAGGAGTAACTTCAGACCACTGATAACTAACGTGCCAATAAGATTTACCACTAGGTGGCATTTATAATCATAAGAAAATAATAATAATTACCCTCACGTTTTCTAAATTTATCAGTGCTTTCAGTGCTATACCCTTATTGATATTGATTATATATAACCTAGGTCACTAATTCTGTGATTGATCCCTTAGAGGATTAAATATTTACTTCAGTAAATAGGGATTTACTTTATGCCCATTACCATTTATAAATATATTTTCTGTGTCTTATAACCCACATACTATATCCTTTCCTTATTTTCTATTACCTGCTTTCTAAGGAAGAAATTATCACAGGTAAACCTAGCAGTGCAAACGTAATGCTAGCACTTATTTGTCTCGTTTTGACAACCCGAGTACCACTTAAAGTGACACTTGCTACGTAATTAACTACACAAAGTGTCTATTATCCATCTGAAATCGGATCGAGTTAGTATTTTGAAATGTGGTAAAATGTCGACTGAGATAGTTCTAAAAATTTACAATAATCGTGGAATTCTTCAAAACACCCACAAAAATTCTTGTTTATAAGCATAACTACGGACAATAACGTCCGTGTATCACAATGGTACTGCACAATATTGTTACCTTCTCGCTTTGCAGTTTACAAAGCGGAAAACAATAGAGCCGCGGATACTTTGTTCCATTTTCCAAGTCTTGTTCTGTAAATATTTACGTCGGATCCACTGCTCTGTTCCTATTCGAGAGGAAATTTCAGTAAACATCCGGCACTTCGGGAAGACGCAAAAACGGATTCCGCCTTCATTTCCACCTTGTACACGTCGACGATGTCAGACCTGCGCGGCCCAGCTGATCACGTTTACTCCGAGAAGTTTTAGTTTTGTAAACTAAATTTAGTTATGTAAATTAAATTCTCTGAATTCATATCAAAGTTAATCAAGGATAAATGTAAAAATCAGTTTTATATTTTTTTTTTACAACAATTATTCCGAACTAAGTCGTCCCTTGTTTTTGTTTGGCGGGCATTAAATATTGAATTATTAAGTTCCACTCGCGGCTTCGCCCGTATAGATATAGAATGAATTCCTTCATCTTATATATCGATCGATTACAATCTCAATCGCGATCCCAAATGCGATCTCGTTGTCGAATTTGATCCCGGTCCTGTTGTCGATGTCAGTTTCTCTTACTCTTGATTGCAATAGATTTCAATAGATAGATTCCTATTCTGATTCCGCGTTCGATCCCAGTTGAGCTCTCATCTCGGTACTGCTTCCTATTCCGATTCTGTCTTGATTTTGATTCTAATTTTGTTGTCACAGTCGATTCCAATCTTGGTTCCATTCTGGTTTTCGAATCTTCCCGATGTAGGCTGTTGACTGTGCTCCTCGTTCTGTTTGTAATTTCGATTCCGTCACTGGTCACAGTTCCAATTTGGACGAAGCCCGAGCGAATGCTAGTATCGAATAAAATTGTGCTATATTACTCGGAGATAGGGTAGCATTCCACGAGTGAATGAATTTTAGAATTTGAGATAGTACAAATATGGTGATGAAACCGACGCGAAATATTAATAGTCTATTTTAGTTAGGGAGTTTTTAATTAGGCGTAGACAACGTCAGATACGAATACTTTTTCAGAAATTATCCAATCGTGAGTATGACATATGGCCAGTTTCAGAGTAATGGGATGGATAAATGGTTAAGGCACTCAAAAAAGAACCCAACAAGATACATCCTCATTTTCGTACATTATACAATCCATGATTGTTAAAGTCTCATTACCTTTAATAAGCAATATTTATACTAAATTTCATAGCCGACCCCCTCTCCATAAAAAGTTTCAAACAAAATGAAACCTCCTTTTATTCCCATAAAGAAAACTTAAGAATTACTTTTTAATGGATTCTTACTTTATATGACCCATCACAAAATCAAATTCCATTGAGACAGTTTATAATCTTTCTAGAAAAATTGATAAAAAGATCCTTTCAAATTCGAATGGCAGTTACAGACATTAGTGCTTTCAAACAAACCAATAAACTTCAGTTTTTTATATTAGGATAGATTTATATTAACGCCTCTTTTTATAAAACATTCCTCGTTTTCTAATGGGCACAAGTCGGTTCCCGGCCGTCGACAAGTTGGGTGTTACTTTAAAGACCAAAATGCTTGTTGTGGATTATCTTTAGAAGAGAGACATATGCTATTCTTGACCTTTTTGTCGGTCTTTTTAAGGCCTACAATTATATAGTAGAAAAATTGGATAAGTGATTACTCTGAATAAACGACACTTATGGTATAGTCAGCGTTATTTAAGCGCTTCAAAAGCGTCTTTTTTCCAATTTGATTTACCGTTGAATTAATACATTATGTATATATATTACGTAAACTTCAGAACTCGCCATTTTATCAGACTCAGTATAAACTACTTTAGTAACCTATCTGTTATCCATAGCGAAAATACGACAGTTCATTCGTACTACTTCACCGACAGCACCAACCGCGAAAATATTCAAAATCAAAAGAACGTATATTTTGTTTCACTTCCGCAACAAAATAACATTTTTCATCAGGGTTTTATTGTCATCGTACGAGGACAGCCATATATGTGTCCGGAATATCAAAAAGAAAAAAAAAACATCTATCATTTAATATGGTTTCATTGCATTTCAAAACAATCGCCATGATGATCGATGCATTTTTGAATACGCCGAAATATTTATAGCACTTTTTTCATTCTGATTGAGATATCTCCAAATCATGCATTTAAAATTATGGCCATGTATACTTTTCTTGTATATAAAAAGGAAACCTGATAAAAATAATTGCTTTCTGCTAAACCTTAAACGTAAACACTACCAAAATGAACAGTTTAATATTATTGGGAAAATTGGAAAAGCATGCTGTTAAAAATCTTTGTCTAAACAAGATAAGACTGAAAAATGCACTGAAGAGGAAACGGATGTTTACGGGGAGTCTGTTAATTTGGTAGCTACTATTAAAAGTGGTTGAGTGAATTTTGAATTTTAACATGGGAGGTAGACCCTCAAAGATTGTTTGCACAGGAAATTATAAGAAAAGTGAAACAAAAAATGTTTAAATTATATTGGAAGAAGGCCGAGTGAAGACTGAATCTGTAATTAAGAGATTTACCTTTTCCGCCAGTAGCTTATACAAAATCTTTTGAGATTAACATTACATGTCAAAAGGGACTACGAGATGGATGCTGTGGACGTTGACGCTGTATTAAAAGCAAGTGCGAGTGGACGGGAATCGTAGTTTTTTGAGTTAGGGAACAAATTTTGGAACAATAAAAACGATGTCATTAAAAGAATTATTGTTACTGGCGATAAAACCAGGAAAAAACTATTAGACTCTGAAAATATGCAAGGATCGACACAGTGACATATAAGAGGAGCAGTTTGTCCCAAAAAAAAATCAAGGCTTTCAGTTGGTACATGGAATCCATGTTTCGGGATTATCTGGAGAATTTGTTGATAGATTATAGAGCTGAAGATAACAGTATCACATGAGCGTACTATGCCAATATTTCAGGAAAATTAGGAGCAACCATTAAAAAATGAGTCGGTAATTAGCCAAAGATGAGCTGTTTGCATGAAAACGCTTCATTTAATACTGGCTGCAGCGTATGAGTGCGTGTTGGAAGTCATGGACCATCGCCTTGCAGCCCAGGTCTTGACCCCAACGACTACTTCATGCTCCCGAACTTAAAAAAAGATCTCCGAAGAAATCGACAAATTGACAGTAAAGCACCGAATGCAAATGCGATCGGACATTTCAATAGACAAAATGAAAACAAGAGTAAACTTTTATATGAGCATAAAAAATGACTCACAGATACAATAAATATCGGTGGGGACTATGTTCAAAAATAAATTAAAAAATTTATTTGAATTTCTTTGTTTTTATATCTATATCAAGAATTTATTGAAGGCCCCTCGTGTGACTAGATTGTGTAAGTAAATAAATATTTAAGCAGGCGATAGTAGCGTACAGCGGGATGAATTTTAGTATCATGGCCTATAAATCGCTTGCCCGGGGCGTCGTCGGAGCAAACCTTATTAAGCTTATGTGCAGCAGTGGGTTTCTGTTGGTGATAAATGACAGTTATTAAGGTCCGTGTCGTGGGATACCGTATTAACTATAATTCTTGTTATGTTGTCTGTCGTCGTCGTCTGAAGTAGTTCACGAAATTTCGTAGATACATAGGTAGTTTAATCGTGTCACAAATTCATTTTGTCTATAATAATCCAAGAATCGTATTGACCATAAAACAAAAAAAAAATTACATCTTCGCCACTTTTATAGCACATTTATAAGATATTTATAACTACGATAACATTCTATGCACACATATTTCAATGAAAAATATTTCTCTTCACCCGTTCATAAAGTCGTAAAACATAAGGAATTTAATAAAAACCTTATGGCATGATAAACATTTTATGTGCGGGAAGAAATTAAATAAACTGAAATTTTACAAAAAAGTAGTATATTTTTAATTTGTTTGGTTATGTCCTGAAATGATACAATGTATATATATTTTGGTGTTTTGAAATTTATTTATGGAATAACTGATTTAATGCGTGACGGTTTTCGCTTTTGTTTTTATACGAAACTAGTTTTTACTCCTGACTTCATTAGGTTAATGATAGACAATAGAGGCGGCCGCGTTTGATTGTATTGATTGCTACATTCAAACTAATACGAAAAACTATCACAATTTTGTGCCCAGCGGTGTGTGTATGTGATTACAGATATGTGTTTTTCTCAGTAAGCTAAGAAACTGAAAACTCAAGTTCAAAAATTAAATTCCTTTCCATACCAAATATGTTAATTAACGAATTTTCAGTAGATATAATTTTATTATTTTTCCACTAAGCAAATTAAAATTTCCATAAAACTAGGCACATCATTGTCTTTAGCCTGATGTTTTTAAATAGAGACTGCATCAGAGTCGATTTTCATTTCGCGGAAGTTTTCATGACTATTTCCGGTGGTAACAAATATGCCGTATTTAGTTGTGATCTGTATTCGATTTGCATACACATAACTGAGAGCTCAGTATTACTTTTAAATGGAAGGATATTGGCTTCTGAACTTTTCAAAGGGTTCAGAGTTCAACCTGACGCTGAGAATATGTAATGCGGACAAAATGAACCAGACAGAATATAGTATATTGAATGCGAGCGAAATTTTATTTATCTCTGAAATATTTCTCTGAAGAAAATATAATTTTGATCAAATTCAATACATATAATACTTTGTCTGTGCTGAACCCATTTTTTTCGCGAGACTTGAAATTGCGTTTCTTGGAGAGGTTTAGAGCGTTTCGAACAAAAATAGCTTATAAGAACGGCGAAGTGGATAGGCATTTTAAAAGAAACAACAAAAAAATCGTTTGGTCAATAACAGTCTGTCTTGCTATCCGTAAGCATCCAGATTGAACTAATTGAAATATATATCCTTGAAAGAAACTCCATTTCATTGTGGAACTAAAAATAAGGTTTCTAAGCTTTTTTTTTGTATTAAAACCCTCATTACGTCTCCGTATTTTTTTTAACATTGTTTCCAATTTATTAGTGGTTATATTTAAAATTTTATTTAGAATAAATAATTTTACTCGAAAAATTAAATACTACATTATCTAAGAAGACTTACTCGAGAGAAAAATATACGTTATTATTTATTATAAGTAAATCGAACTCTATTTGTTTCTAGTAGCCATAATCTCAGACAAAGTTTGTGAGCACATAATATTTTACAATTTTCCTGTAAACAACACACAGTTTACAGTCACATACATTGTCTGTTTGTAAAAATATCCAACAAGACTTACGTTTTTTTTACGTTTTTTCCTGATACCGATTTTACGACGTCTGTTTATGACGATGCCCACCCGAGATATCTTATCGTGTTTTACAGCGCATTTACAGCGCTCTCCAGACCTGCTCAAAACTGATTTAAGAACTTGCATTGTTTATCAATCGTCAACGACTATATGCTTATGACAAATTACAATAAATAAAACGGTCGGTCATAAAAAAATTTTACCCGAGAAAGTGAACAAAGAAATAAAAAAAAATGTTGTTTTTTCTTCGTGTTTGAAAGGAAGTTATTATTTGCGAAATGACAAAAACTTTGTATTTCTGTTGTATTTTTATTGCCTCCTTTGAAATGACCTATTGGGCGGGGCATATTTTAAAATCGTGCTTCGTCAATCAAAGTGTTAAGTGTTTCATCGAAACACTTGCAAAATTAAAGAGTTTTATTTGCAACATTGGCAAAGTTATTAGAAATCTATAAGAAGGTAAGGGGACATCCTGTAACGACAGGGATGGCGGCGAGACGACATTTAAGTAGAGTTAACGAGAATAGGGTTGTTGCCATCATAAACAAAAAAATGTGAAAGTATGTAATTTTGATAACTTATTGAATGGGAAACAGGAATATATTGATTTCCGATCAAGAACTAACGATTTCCATTTATTAAGTTTAAATTCGTAATTTTTTAATCTGTATATCACGTGACCAAAAACGCTATCCGCCATGATTATGTCAAGTGTGACGTCACTATCGACTAAACAAAACAAAGTACGACTAACGTGTGATACATTATTGTTAGGTTATGATTATGATAGAGATGGTGTTAGATTTATATTTGTAAATATATAGATAGAAGTATTTACACTTACATTAAAGAGATCCTCACATAAGTACAGATCGCTTTTCGTAGAAAATGATTTCGGATCTCGTCTTGCGAGTTCTAACCAAACAGTTCTCATTTCGATGTCATTTGGCACTTTGATAAACAATTTTCCAGGGGTTTTAACACTAGAACTTTTACAATTCGTCACTAAACAGTAATGATAACGATTCATGTCGTTTAATAGCGCAAGATATGGCAAAAAACGCGAATTTAAGTTAATTAATCTAACCTTAGATTTGACGTTTTGTTTGTTTACTCGATAGTGACGTCATATCGAAATAACATGGCGACCAGCATTTCCGCGGGAATTTAAAGTGATTAAAATTTGAAAGGTGTTTTAGGACTACTTAACGAACGTATTTTGATAAAATAAAAAATCTAGTGAAAAATGGCTATGTTTTAAATATTTTGACATACTTTTCAAAAAAGTGTCAAATACCCTATTAAAGAGAAGTAACAAAATTAAGAAGGATTTTTGAAGATTTTTCTTTTACTCATAATCCCAAATGAGAATGCAGTTCTTATACACCGTTTGAATGGTTAGTAGTAAAATCGTGAACAGTTTGTATTCCGTTTCTTAAAAGAAAGTAACGTGACCATTATAAATCCACTTCGTTGTATGTATATCTGTTTGTCTGTCCGTCCACCCTACATTTTCCATTATCTTAGGAACGGATAAAAGTGAAATCGCAATCAAATGTGAAATTTAAAGTTTCATAACACTGGAAAACTCATAAAAACATATAGAATTATTTAGAATTTTTAACTAAACACACTAAAATTCTCATAATAATTGACTGCGTAAGGTACTCCCGTTGATCTAAAAACTTGAAATTTTGAAAGCAAAGATTTCACTCGGTGCCGTTACGTACTTGTACGTAGAATATATACCGGTAAAACTATTTAAGTGTAATTTTTAGGGTTCCGTAAGGTTCCGTACTGGAGATACAATATCAATTGCATTAATCGTTTCTATTTATTTTTCTATTTTTCTTAAAGTCTTTCGATTCTAAAACAAATATATCCATTTACATAAATTCGGTATTCGGTCTTCGGTAAAACGTTTTGAATTATTTGCAATAAATATACAAAAACCGTACATACATAAGAATATGACAATAAAGAGAATAGACGTAAGATAGCATTTTAATTAAAATTATATTGTATTTTAAATATAAACAATTTTGGCATCCACTAGAATTCTACATTGAAATTATCAAAACATTTAAAAGATATTGATAATTTCAAAATCGTAATGTCTGTCAGTCTGTCTTTGTGTACGTTATATTTCTTTTTTCGACTGCTTTTAGATATTTAAGTCACTCTGAATCCCAAACACGAGAATTTTTAAATGATTCCTTTCTGCTTATTTCAAATTAGATTGTGAATGATGTTCATCATGAGATAGATGTTAACATATAACGTGCTTCATTTGCGATCGGCCGATCGTGGTATACGAGGGCTGCTATTTATGTGTCCGGTATATCAAAAAGAAACAAACGTGTATAATTTAATGTGATTTTATTGCTTTTCAAAATATTCACCATGATGATCGATACACTTTTTCATAAGCTGAAACCAATTTTTATAGCACTTTTTGCATTCTGATTCAGGTATCTCCAAAACGTGCATTTTGAACGCATTAACGGCCTCATCGCAGCTCCAAAAACGGTGACCACGTAATTTATTTTTCACGCTTGGCGATAAATAGAAATCGTAGGGTGCCAAATCGGGGCTGTACAGCGGATGACCCGTCAATTCGATCTTTTGACCTTCAAAAACAGACTTGTTTCGGCCGACGTATGACAGTTAGCATCGTCATGATGAAGAATGATTCTGTGTTGTCGGTTATTCTTTTGTGTTTCTTCAAAGACTTCTGGCAAACAAATGGTCGTGTACCATTTCGAATTCACCGTTTTACGATTCTTTGTGGCACTGTTATACTGTAACCACATGTCCATTTATACCAAAAAACAGACAATCATTTGCTTCAAAGTGCTTTTGGTACGAATGACATTCGTTGGGTTCGGGTCATCTTGGAACACGCACATCGTTGACTGTTGTTAAGTTTCGGAGTCATATGCATAGATTCAAGATTGATCACGTGTGTAGATAAAATAAACAGTTTTTGATGCACCATTAGAGAATCTTATTTTTTTTATATACAAAATTTTATTATGTGGCGTAAAGTTTAAAAAAATTTCCACTATTTTAGAAATTTCTAATCTATTTTCTAACCTAATCTTTAACGAAATTTAAAAACTAAAAAAAAAATTGAAGATTTTTGTACTATTGAATATTTTTAATTTTTCGACTTTTGAAAAATACTCGCGTCACTACTCTATTAGCTTCTATCATCTAAAAAACGAATGTGTGTTTTTTTTAGGATTATTTTGATTGTATTTAGGGGGTCTCCTCCTCGTAAGTCAAACTTTGAAGAAAAATTAGAAAGATAACCTACAACTTAAACACTTAATATTAAAATGTATCATTCAAACTTAATGGTATCGCACCACACGTAGCGTGATTCTTTACACCTTTAGCTTTCCACTCCTCCTTTGCGATCTAGAGTTCATCTCGCATCCCTCCCTAAAACTAGTACTTATACGCTTTGATAAAGAACTATTTAAAGTTGTTTGATCTAGTAACGATCAGAACAAGTTCACACAGTTTATTCGGACCCAGAGGCTTTAAAATGCTTAGAAAATATAGCAAGTACCACGATTTTATTCGCTGAGAAACAGTTTAACGATTATTTACCAACCACTAGATGACTGACTACAAGAAGTTGTTGAAACTTACAATAATATTTTTGGGAGTTGAACCTAACCAAGATGTCTCATCCAAAGCTCCAGTAGGTCTACATTATGTCCGATGGATGGCTTAAGCTTTCCATGTTTGAAAGCCAATTCAAATGGACAAAACGAGAACTAAAATTAGTATTTATTATTAGTATTACTGAAATTAGTATTTTAGTTAACGTAGTTTATATCAGATGCCGGTTTCTAATTCCTACTGCAAGCAACCAAGAAACGACTTATGGATTTTAAAAAAGCCTTATGAATATAAAGGTAGCTATTTACCAAAAAGAACTCAAAGAGGTTTAGGTCCAAAGAATTGCGTTATTCGCATTTTTTAATGACGAAAATTCCTCTGAAAAAAATAGTAACCGCGCTCAATGAAAAAGGTTCAGATTACAGCCTCAAGCGAAATAACTATTATTTCAACCATATTATTCATAGAAAGTCCTCGACTTCAAAAAAACGAGGAGGTTATATATCTACATGTATTTTTTTTATGTGCGTTCAACTATAACTTCGTAGATTGTGAACTGGTTTCAAAACCTTTTTTTTATTTAAAAGAGCATACTGTCGAGATGGTCTCACAGTCAACAAGTCAAGATCTGACTATAGGATCCAAGGAAATCCAGAGATATCCTCAAATATTATAGGCACGTATAGTGTGTTTGAGCTCGTTTTTTAATAAAAAAAGCGGCTCGTCTTTGGGAAGAAGACAAAGATTACATAGCTGCCAGTAAATTGTAAACCCAATGAGAGTAGTAAATGACGTAGACGTTGCGGAGTTAGGCGTGGCATTAACTTAAAAGTTAAAACTAATGAATTACTTCAAGCGAAGAACATAAACAATATTAACTTTTGGTTGAAAAAAAAATAAGTAAATCAAATTTGTTAGTTAGTAATTATTTTTTTCACGTAGTATTTGTTTGATCTATTTAGCATATCAGTTTGAAATTAATAAAAATGGAACGTTTAAAACAAAGTAATCTTAAAGTTCCCCATTGTTGGTAGAGCCACCAAAATTTTTAAAACATAAAAAAAATATGTTCGCCTTTTTTAAGTATTAAAAAAGAATAGAAAGGTGAAGTGTGAAAAATTATCAAAAACAAATTTATGGGTATAATAAGAGCCATGCTGATATTTATGTATGGAGCGCGCCTCTTGTTATAGTAGTATCGAAGACGCGAGTCTGAACTCGGAAGACTGCACCAATTAGTGTTTTTTTTAATTCATTTAAGACATTTGAAATATTATCTAACCAGTCTGTGATTTAATGGCGAAGAAAAATATTATCAGGCAACTGACGTGTCCGAAAAGTTTTATAGTAACTTTCAACATTATGTTAAAGTTCTTATAACTCGCTCGACCGGCGTGGGGATTGAGGGCCAACCGGCTCTTTGTACAGGACGTAATGTGTCTTTAATGAGAGTTTACGTGCGTTTTGCAAAATTAGATACTTTTGGTGAAAAGGGACAGTGATACATTTTCAAAAGGTCTACGTCCTGCAATTAGTGTCGCCGCTAAGTCCGATCACTGCTGCAGCCTAAAATTAGTAAGGATGTCGTGGTGCGTGTGTCGTACTAACTACATACAAAAAGCTCTCATTTGCGTTGAACATTTCGTTATACACATTTTGGATGTACAGAAAATTCGTGTAAAAGAGATAAACATTAATTGTATGCATGTCTTCATGTATACTATTAATATTATATTTGAAAAAAAATTGACTGTACCACGTCGAATTAGTATTGGATATCTACTAATGATATAAATAATGGACTCTTATTTATTTGATAAATTGTCTCGTTTGATCTAATCGAAATAATACGAATACTGTTCTGGTCATTGGACCTATTGGGCTATGCCATAAACTAAAATATCGTGACGTATTTCACGTGTTGTGTGCTAAATTATAAAACAAAAATATTACGAATTTTCGCATATGAAATATGTTCATTGTCAAGGTTACACTATAAAATATTTCGACAGTGTTTCTTTAATCTAAATGATTGCCGACCTTAAATATGACGAACTCATTTTTTCAGTCAAAACTATATTAGCCTAATTCTCTTTATTTTTAAGTGCCCTTTTTAGCAAAAGTTATTTGACGAGGCCAGTTTTTCTTCACGAAGACGACAGTGAACAGTGTCCGTTATTATGCGTTAAATCGAGTAGTCGGCCTCACCGCATTGGTATGTAAATGCAGAAGCGGAATACGCAAGTGACACTTAAAATTTTTAGAATTAGCCATTACTAATACGTAGCCACTAATAAGTAGCCAGTAGAGAAAATACAGTTGGAATTGATCAACAGAAAGGCTTGATTGTGATTTTCACCATGATAGCGCCATACCACACAGATTATTAGTCACTCAGCAAATATTGAGAGAGTTTGGTTGCGAAGTGTTAATACATCTATCATATACCTTCAGATTTTCACCTGTTTCGTTTTCACGAGAACTCTATAGGCAGTGTTAGGTTAACATCAAGAGAGGACTGTTGCTTGTCGCAGTTTATTGATCAGAAGTCCCAAAATTTATACAGCAATGGGATTGTGTCATTACCTACAATATGACAACAAGTTTTTGAATAAAATAGAATGTATATGTTATAATTAAAGGTATATATAATATTAGGAAAAATTACCTTGAATTTGTACATAAAATACGAAAAAACTATTTCCTCCACCCTATACATTAGGGTAGATTTAACAAAATATAACTTTTTTAATAATATTAAGAGACAATTTAACGACAAACACCTGAATTTTTATCTATTTGTAACATTTTGTCTTCTTTGGATCATTCTATTAATATAATAAATGTGACAATAACTGCTAAATTTTGTATGTCGATAATAAACGGCTAAATGGATTGGACAGAATAGGGCACATACGTAGATTGATTATGGTTAAAGATATGTAATACTTTTTATCTCTATAATTCAATTCTTCCGTGATCATTTCATTAGCGATTATTCGAGAATGGGGTTGCGATTGCAATTGAGAGCGGAATCATAATCGGAATCAAAAACTGCATTGAAATTAGAGGAATTGTAATTTGAGAGCGAGAACAAGATCAGAATCGAGAGCGAGATTGGGACCGGCATTGGAATTACAAACGTGATCGTTTGAAATCGAGAGGGAGAAAGGGGTGGAATTGACAGTTCCACCAGAATTTATATCCAAAAAGTTACCGGGGTTGTGATTAACAGCGAAATCTCTTGATGTATTAAAGCGAGCGGAGACATACATTTTAGAAATAGTTAACGAAAACAAGAAAAAAAAATAATATTGAACAAAAAATGCTAAAAAAATACATTTCTTGTGTAGGGAATCCCTTTATGTTTTAATTCAATTTAATTTTCATTATACGTTTTTATAGCGATAGTACACAATGGGTGAACATTTCAGTAGTCTACTTATTACCATAATTAAAATCGAGCAAAACGCGGCAAAAACAAATACGTTTCTTCTATGGGGGCACCCGTTTAATTTTTATTTTATTTTAATTTTTATTATTTGTTGTTATAGCAGCAATAAAAATACATACTCTGTGAAACTTCAACCTACGAACTACAGTCCATTGACAGACAGACGGACAAACGGCTACCGGAAGCTTAGTAATAGGATTCCTTTGACATCTTTTTATGTACGGAATCGTAAAAAAGCTTAATTCTTAGTATCAAATCTAGATTTCTATGATATGATTTAGATATCATCAGATCCTTGTTGCTAAGTCACACCCAATCAATAAAATGCATAACCAAAAGTACCAGATATGCGATTCTATCCCTTGCTCAACATATTTCGGTATCCATCAACAGAAGACAACTTTGTGAATTGACGCCGCGAAATGCGGGCCCGCATAAAATTGTTATGTACCGGCTTAACGATAGAGTCGGCGCCCGACAAAGAAACTATTACATGTTTATTATGACACTTCGAAAGCACTGTTGTTATGAGATACAATGAACATAGGTAGGTGTTAGCCTGTATGTGTTATTTGAGTAGAGGCGCATTAAGTTAATTTTATTAGAGGTGGACACTGTAATAAAAGTAAAGAAAATAAATTATGAAAATGCGCATGTAAGCGCAAAATATGTGATCGATTGAGCTGAAGGAGGAAACGAAATCAAAGAAACCATTATTATCCAATACAAGGCGTTAACAATTGTTATTTGAAGTCAAAATTAAGTTGTCACAAGTCCGTGAATACAAAAAAAACAGTACGAAACTTCTTCAGGGATACCGTTTAAAAAGTCGTATTTAAATCTATTAAATTTGTGCTCAGGTGTCACTATCATTTAAATGTTCACGGTAAAAGATTTTCATGACGTTTATGAACTTAGAATTTAGTGTCTCTTATAAATAATTATGTAATTTTGTTATTACTTCAGTAATTTTATATGTATACAATCACCACTACAAATATATATACAACCACAATAAAAAAAATCAACCCATTATAATTGTGAGTATGTTTTACTATAGTATTAATATGTGGTAGTGACCCAACTTGTGTTGCAATTTGCTGTTTATTTGCGGGCGCTGTCCAGGTGGTTTAATATGAAATTGAAATCTTCGATGAAAAGACGAACATGCGCACAAGCACATAAACAGTGTCAGATTTTTACTGACTAAAACACCTCTTCAGACCGGATGCAAGCGGCATCAATTTCATTTTTTTAATGCCGAGAGTGTTGCAATTAAGCCACAGAAAGATTTCGAGCGACTGCCTAAGGGCGCCTAGAAGAGACACGGACCTCTGCTTAAGTCGACGTTGGGGGCAGAAAAGGCAGCATGGGCTTCCTCCGTGTTTGGCGTATGAAAGTCTGTGCCTGATATTCTAGGTCTATGGGATTGACAGGAGGTGGCAGCGCGCATGGTCTGCGCATTAATCTGTATTGAATAACTTTTAGTTTGTGTTTTTTGTAGGACGATACATGTGTGAGAACTACTCCAGCATATGTGAGGACCGGATGTATGCAAGTTCTGAACATCGTAAATTTTTTACAGAGAGATAGCTTACTTTAAAGTGACCCCGAGATACTTGACTTCTATAACCCAAAGTAAAAGTCGTCCAACAGTTTCAGTGGGCGCGAAATCTCCGACCTACTCTTTGAGAGGTATATTGATGCACTTTTTTGGAATTGACCTCGATCTTTCATTCCCTGGACCAGTCACTGAGGATATCGATCGCTATTTGGAAGTATGCTAGAGCTCTGGGCTGTGCGTCGAGTGTGTATAGTGTCGTGTCATCTGAGAATAGCGCGAGTTCGACCTTAGGATACCGCAGTATATCGTTCGTTACATGGAGTGCAATGTAGGTGAGAGCAATTGAGCCTCGGAGAACTCCAGCTTTGATAGGTCTGGATGAGCAGCTTTTCCCTCTACGCGGAAACGAAAGTATCTGTCCTTGAAAAAAATTCTGTAGTGTGAATTATTATAAATAATTCTTATATCTTCTTATATTACAAATAATTTCTCCCTACCGCCCTTGGATTACTTTCTAATATATTCCTGTTGTCAATAATTTCCTCTCTACATTTTTATCGATTGTGTATTATACTTATAAGTTTATTTTATCCTTATCGTTTTAAATACTCTTACCCATACCTCAACTTTCTGCATTTTTCCTCAATGACGCCACAAAATCTCAAAAAATTTCGGATTCTCAGTAATTTCCGTGCCGCCGTACAATCTGGACGTCTATCCCCGTTCCCAGCGCCGCATGTTCCCGAAGGAACATACCACATTCCTCGAGAACGTGCAGCAGATCTTGGATTTTAGCGCGGTCACAAGCGCAGTATGGTGAGTCCCGCAGCTTAAACCTAAACAGGTACTGCATGAACCTACCGTGGTCTACTAGGGCTTGCACCATCTGGGACGTCATTTCGAATTGTGGAAAGACCCTGTTTGGTTGTTCCATCCGGGAAAAGAAGCATTTGGTCATCTCACCCGCACTTCCTTCTGCGTATCATTTTTTTCACTCTTCCAGGATGGCCACCCTAATCACCTTCTTTACGTATGACAGCAAAAATTACTCGTAGACCACGTATTTCCGTTTGCTAAGCGAAAGATGGTTAGTCCTAGCGGACCATCTCTGAAACTTCTTATTACTTTCGAATTTGAAGCGTCTAAAAATAAAGTAGCAGTAAATTATTGAGTTCATCGCGCTTCTAAGATTGATTTGAGTGTTTTTTCATGCTCTACGAGATCAAAAATATAGTAATAATACCTTCTGAGCTCTTTTCGTGCAAATATCTATTTATACTAAATAAACACTTTTTTTAATTTTTCAACTACAATAAAAAATCGAAACACAATTTCGAAAGACGAACATATTGTTTGATTTTGAACATTACGACATCCGACGTAGTTTCTTAAGCAGAAAAAAATAATACCAAGTATCAATCCATCAAGGGTTTCACATACTATTTTGAAAAAAAAAAACTCACACCATTTTCATTTTTCGTTAACATTAGGTACCTCTCGAATGAACCCACTGATTTTGATGCGTTTTACAATGAGCGATGTCGTTTTATTAATAGAACAGCTGATTAGATTTCGGAATTTATAATAAGTTTTAAATTTTTCATATCGGCTAGTTAAAAAATGAAGGAATCAATTTTAGGTTTATAGAGGCCGCGAGCGACAATTAAAGGACAGTAACGAGAAGAATACCTATTATTTTCCTTGAAATTTTATAGTTAAAATGTATAGATCTATACATTTTAACTAAGGTACTAGTAATAATAATCCATACAGCTAATTCTATTAATATTACTTGACCATATTAGTATAGCGAATGCTAATGCCGCATAGAAAGTTAACCTGACGAAATTATATAAATACTAGACGTACCTTGTGCGCAGAATTCGCACAAATTACGTATAATAATTATCAGTTTACAAAATTACTGTAAATATTGATTTTATTTCCTTTTTATTACAAAACTCCTAACAAAAAATTACCGACCGCCAATCATGTCGACGTTGTTTCAAAAATTAAAGTCGTCAGATGGCAGCATATATATAATTTTAATAATTAATTAATTTACAAAAAGAAAAGCTACAATATTTTTTTTAGTTGTTGATGCCGGTAGAGCAAGCATCTATGAAATGATATAAAATTTATGCGGAGTAATTTGAGGTTTTTTTCTAAAAAGGGAGGCAAATATCTTAACCTTAGCGTATTAATATATATGAAATACATACATCATATATATTAATATATTACAATTATAGCGTTATATATATAACGCTATATAAAATCCTTGGGTGTTAGGGTTGTTAGCCATATAAGTGATAAACGATTTCATGATACACTGAAAAAAAATTATAGCTACGATGGCAATAAAACGTTGCTACTAGCGAGCCGTTTATAGCACATAGCCTTTAGCGGAAGGTCTATATTGTCAATTTTTGTCTTGTCAATATACCGGTAGTTGTATTAGCTGTATTGAGTTGTCACACGGAGCAAGTAATTTCGCTTTATTAACAAAGTCACATGGTTCCAATCACAATAATAGATTGTAACAATGACATAGTTTTTTTGGTATAAGACCAGATGTACATAGTTTCTGAATTTATTTTCCTTTGTTCTGATGGCGAATGTACTTTGTGTCTATAGCAATACCTCAGAATAATTATATTGCCGATCTTAACACTTATGTTTTTATGATGGTATACGCAAGCTGTATGCAGGCTGTACATATTGTTTTAGGACCACTAGAGAAATTCAAGTTTATTACCTGTGAGAAATATACATAAATTAGTAGTATATCATCAATAAAGTATAAAAAATTTAATAATCATGACAAATTTTATAAAATATAACGACAAAAAAATAAAAGTCAGGAGAAGTATCGATGAAGGCGCAAAAACATAACTAAGTTACCAGTCACCAAACTTGTTTACAATAATTTTGACGATTTCATAATAATGAAGACAGATTACATAAATCACTGACTGAAAGGAAGTGAATTACTGGGCTAAGATCAAATTAAGAGAATACTATATGTTTTCTTTATACATTTATTGAACTTTCACATAAAAGGAAAAAATACTGAGATAAGAAATAACTTAAGAGTAAAAAGGCTATTTAAAACTTTTTCCTGGTGTATAATATATATTACTTTACCTTGTAGTTAAAGTAAAGAAAATGTATCAATTGTTTAGAATTTCAATAGTGTATATGTTTACAATTATAAATGGTACATGGAAAATTAATAGCTTGCCTGAAATTGAAAAATAATCAAAAAATCGTAGAAATTTCGTAAATTAAACATGAATTCTTTTATGTCCAAGTACTCAGTAATTAATTACTAATGCTATATAATGTTAATGACTAATAGAGGATATTAAACATGGAGAATATAAAAAAAAGAAATTGTTTATTTTATATAGTGTAAAAAAATTGAGATACATAAAGAAATTAAAAACGGTATTAAATATATGCAAAAAAACAATTTGAATATTTGAGATAAAAAATGAACATGAGATTAATGTAACTGAGAATACATAATGATACAAGGAAAAAATTATAAACGCTCTAATTCAGAAAATAAAACACATTTACAGACATCGGTAATATTGATACATGAATACATACGTATCATTCTAATAAACTGTATATAAATTGCATTTTAAGAATTACATATTTTCACAAGCTCGAAATATCGATGGATTTAGTATAATAATATAGCTTTGGAAATTTATTCACTAGATGCGTTTAGGCATAATAAATATATTATATTTATCTCATCAGCGAGAAATGTGCAGACAAAAGGTAGCAATGCTTGTAGTTGCGCTGCATTTGATGCAGGTAGTGTTAAGTTGACGTGAAAAAACCGTGTATAGCCAGATTTACTATTTATTTAAAATAAGAACATTCTGTTAACTTGTGTTTATATTAACTTTTCTCGATTTAAAAAAATAACAAAAAATTTGAAAAATATAATATGGCATATCTTTTAAAAACTAGAATTTTAAAAACGTTTCCTATAATTTTTGTTTCGAGAAAACCAGTAATATCCTTATTTAATTTAACAAATAAAGACTTTGAATAAAAAATAATGAGGAACGCGTTCGAGCTCAACGAATATCCACGGGCAAATAAGAGTTCTGTCGCGCCTGTCCCAAGCCTGCCACCCTCGCATTATAGAACATTGTCATTTTCAGCAAATTACTTTGACACGTTGTTAATTTTCATTTTGCTTGACGTAAGATTGTTATAAAAACAAATCATACAATCATACGCTGATAAAGTGACGTCATTGTTACATCAAAGCATTTTATACATTGTTACATAAGTTATTTCTTGTGGCTTCTAGGACGATAAAACATTTGACAATAAAAGGTTTGTTGCAGGCAGAAAATTCGCTCTGGTGGGTAACTAAAGTACATCGCTATAGTAACAATAAAAAAGTTGACAAAGCTTTTATTGTCATTTTGTTAACCCAATTTTTTCTCAATGTGTAGAACGGTATCATGTACAATGGTAAGCAAATTAATATAAAACCTTAAGTAAATGGAAACTCCAACTATTATACACCATATTAGTATTGTAACATACAATTTTATACTTATAGTACAATTAATGAAGTAATATGGCACATCATGAACAACTTAGACATTTAATAAGTGACGGAACTTGGATTAACGTAATCTACGTCAGACTTTTGAAATTCGGTGTCAAATAAGTGTTATGAACTTCAGCTTAGTACCGATACCTATCTTTATTTTTTTAAGAATAAAAGTGTGACTAATCTATACAAATGAAATACTTTGTCCTGAATGCCTGAATGACTGACGGAACAACGCATAGTTTAAATCGCTGATGATAGAGATCTGAAAATTGGAGGGTGTGTTCCTTGTATGACGTAGGCATCCGATAAGAAAAAAAAAAACGAAATTCTACCCCTAACGTGATGAAAAAGAAAAAGGGGGGCAAAGTTTGTATGAGACAACATGTTTCCTTGTTCGTACAAAATGATTTGTTGTACTGCACACAAGAAAGCTCAATAGATATTCGTGTAGAAGCATTGCATCATGTGCCGAATAATTGGTATGAATTTGCCATTATGTCTCATGACCGTCATGACAACAATCATGGGACAAAATAAGAGTATAACTTAGATGTGTTACAACATTCTACATATAGCAGTTTCTGCGAGTTAATTTCAGCCGGTCAGATATAACCATTGGTATTTGAAGTGTATCAAAATGGCAACCTTTATGCCAAATTTGGTACAGAAGACCAACCAATCAAAAGGTTACGTTTTTCCCGAGATCTTTCTAATGTCGCTTTGATGCCTACGCTGATGCCAATGGTGATAATAACACTGATAAGCGTTTAATAGCCAAAAAAAGACAAATTGAAATAGCTGTATCTCCAACGTTTACTCAATCTTCACGAATTTCTAATGTTGTGTAAGACTTTCATTCGTCTGCTTATACAATTATTGATTTGAAATGTGAGTCCGATTTAATTTCTTCTTTGTCCACGAATAATTGCGTAGAATTTCCAACATTCACTACTCAAGAGTCAGTCCAAAATGAAATTAGATTAACAAGTAAGTCACAAAAAAATAAGGCGAAGAAACGCAGAGCTAGGGTTAGCAATGTGGTCAGAAAATTGCAACTTAAGGAAGGAAAAAAAATATTATCACAATAAACCTTCTAATCATCGTAAAAATGCAGCTAATTATTAGAAAAAACACCCTAAAGTTCACAAGCAGACTGTCGTTGATTATCAGCGGAAATACCCTAAAGTTCACAGGCAAGCTGTGGATGACTACCAACGTCAACACCTGAAGTACATAAGCCGGCTGCAAGTAAATATCGGCGCAAACACCTTAAAGAGTATAGAGTACCACATGTACAATATGAACGAAATCATGAAGGACACCGAGTTGAAAGACGTCTACGACCTTGGAATTCTAAAGCCTTTTCTGGACTGAGTTATGATAGTGACATATCGTACAATAGTGATAATACTGCTGTTTTAGGACCGATGATTAACGAATACAAATCATGTAAAACTATCAAGTACTAAGATGAATCTGTTGAAATGTGTCGCGACTCAGGAAAAGTCCGGCTCGCACCTTTTCAAAAGCTTCCAGATCTTCTTTTACTGTCTGATAAAAAATCTTTACCCTAAGTGTGACCACTTTTGCCTAGCATACGGCATTATAATAGTCGTTTTGAAATGACTGTATTTGTAGTTAAAAAGATAATTCAGGATGTTCAAAGTGCAGAGCTAAATGTATTACTTGGTTGTAAGTTTACTTCCACCGCCCCGGAATGAGTCATAGTTCTCACAGATATATTTTGTTGGTGGAGACGATAAAGAAGTTCAATTGAAATGCAATAACTTTCTTTATGTAAAACCTGGCTTGGTAAGGCAATTACAATAAATACTACATACTAATATGTATAAATAAGACAGTTAAACTTAGCCCTGGACAAAGTATCTGCTACGCCAAATACATTTAAAATTGTTATAAATGTTGAAAGAAAACGCACTAATGGCCACAGTGGACGGTATATTCAACTTACGTCAAATGAAGTTGCTGTAGTTATTGTTGGATAGCTATTTTCTAAGTAGCATATTGTAATTAAGAGTCATAATAACACATTGCATCGAATAAGTGAAATCGCTCATACGATGCATTAAAGTACCCACTTTTGTTTTGTTATTGCGAAGATGGATACTCCATTTCTATACCCCAGTGCGATCCTAAGACTAAACAACCGCTTAAAAAAATAGTATTTGCTGTAAGTTTTTATTCTTACCATATAATGATTAGGAAAGGAGAAGATAATCATCTGCTATATTTTCATTTGCTGTTTAGCCAATTTTTAGTCGACGTGTTTGCGAAAATCGAGACGGAAAGGTTGATTTATATTAGAAACAATCTGGTGCAGCTTAGCTTGCAAACACTTACAAGATGCGATAGGAAAACAGGACGTTGATGCTGATCAGCTGGGTTAAAAGGTGGTGCTACCTTCTTCTTTTGCTGGGGAACCCACGCTATATGCATGAGCGAATACAAGACGCCATAACGTATGTGCGTCTCTAAGGTCGTCCCGATCTCTTCATAACATTTACTTGCTATTTTCGATGGGATGAAATCACGGAGATGCTTTTGCCTAAGCAAAACAGTTATGATAGACACGACATAATAGCCAGGGTTTTTCACCTCAAAGTTAAGAAAATAATGGCACTTAAAGAGGTACGTTGTTTCATGTTCTCTACCGAATGGCAGAAACGGGGTCTGCCTCACATATATTATATTGTTGTGGATGGTTAACCATATTTCGCCTGACATGATGGATAAATTTATACGTGCTGCGACACCAAATCCAAATAAAGATCATATTTTATACGACATAATTAAAAACAATATGATACACGGTCCATGTGCGAACTTTAATAATAATTTTCCCTGCATGAAAGATAATAAATGTCCCAGAAATATTCCAGAAAATTTTTGAGAGATACAAAGACAGATGACGATGGTTATCCACAGTACAGAAGACGATCTCCGGCTGATGGTGGCTTTACACTGAATTTGAAAAAGACATTGAAGTAGACAAAGGTGGGTGGTCCCCTATAATAAGGTTACGTCACGGACATTTAAGGCACATATTAAGATAGAATTTCGCAATTCTGTTAAATTAATAAAGTACATTTGTAAGTACATTAATAAGGGCAGTGATCACGACACTTTCGTGCTAGAAAACAAAAAAGACGAAGTTATATGAGGCTGGGTATTATATGAGTAGTTCGGAGGCAGTTTTGAGGATTTTAGGGTTTCCATACATAAAAGGTTCCCGCAATCATACATTTGGCTATCAAAAGAAAAAGGTTAGACACGAGAAGAGATTTATATTAATCCATATTAGGTTATTTTCGTATTTTCGTGACGATCGGAAAAGGAAGTGACTTCACTATTAAATTTTCAACTTAAATTAAATTAAGCTACACAATTCAAACCTCACAGTGCATAGTGATTTATCGATTCAGGAAGTTTTTATCACATTAATGACAATCAATCGGTTCTTAGAAGTTTCTAACCTATACAGAGCAAAGGTTTCCAACGGGGGTGGTGCGACCCCTAGTGGGTGCTGAAGCTTTTCATGAGGGCGGTAGCGGGCAAAGACAAAGAGGGGGCGTTATGACAGTCAAGGGGGCGGTCGTGGCATACATACCTATTAAATTAGAAATTCAATAGAATAAAATAATTTGAAAACATATCTATTATGATGATAAAACATTTTGTCTAGCCGTCTAAGATGATTATCTTATTATTATAGCATAAATAAACATTAAAACATTTAAATAAGCATTAATAAACTAAATTATTGATTCTATTTAGGAGTGCGGTAGCGAGTCTATGCTCATTGATAAACAAAGACGTGATTTATGCAATCAAGCATATTTCGACAAAAACACGGGAATTTGTAACAAGTGTTTGTAGGGCAAGTGCACCGGGGCACCGCAAACAAATAAAGGCATACAAATTGTTGCGAGCTCGAAATTAATTCTTTAAAAGGCAGGGATAGCTTTTTCAATGTCTTATTGTTTTTGTGTACTTTGTCAGTGATCCATACTTGCGCGTGATTGATAAACTAGAGAAGTTATTAGTTTTATAACTTTCTATAAATCGATTAAAAAGTTAATGCATTGAAATTGTGAATTCCAAAATGTCTGAAACTAAGAAAAAATGTCGGTAGTACAACATTGAATATTTGAAATATGGATTTACGCAATCTCCATTTTCAAATTAATCCATGAAGCCTTCTAGGCTCCAAGAGCATTTGAATAAAAGATATGGAGATAAAAAGGATAAAAATTTATCCTACGTTCAAGGATTTGAAAAGAAATATTTAAAACAGCCAACTATATTAAACTTTTCTGCATTGTGATTTAAACAAGAAAATGATGGACTACGAACTTCATATAATATTTCGTTATTTCGAAATTAATTATACCGGCAATCAAAGAGATAATTGAAACTGTTCTTGATCTAAGACACCATCAGATATCATGGGAAAAATTCTTTTGAGTAAAAATACAGTGCAAAAAAGAATCGATAAAATGGCTAAAGACGTTGAACTATCATTATCTGATTACTTAAAGACATCCAAATGTTCTATTCATATCGATGAATCAACTTTATCAAATAACTTTCTGTTGTGTTGGGGAATATTGGGTTGGCAATACCTCCGGTATTGTTAACATTCATTTATGGCATTAATCACCTACTATAAGGTAATCCATATGTTTGTTTAACTAAAGAAAAATATAAGAAGTAACAGGAATTTAAACAGAAGAGTTAAGCTACAAAAATTGTTACCTTTCTAAATACAATAAGTGGTATTTATCCGCAAGATTTATCTTGGTCTTCTGTTTTACCCCTTTTTATCAACAATTCGGTGACACCCTCGGAAATTACTTTAAATTCAAAACACTTAAAATAGGATATCAGCGGAAGCGCGTCTTGATTTGGACGGTCCATCGCGATCCAGATAGTTCCAGAACGGATATGTTCTATAAATATCTGTCGTCTCAGCTACGGCGACGTCTAGGACGGTCGTCTAAAAAATAGATTGGAATCTTGAGTGATTTGCACGTTTTTTCTTCCACCGTAGTAGTTTAAAATAATCGTGCAATATTTTACGTGCAATGTGTCGGATCACAATTCAGGCCGAGTCAGATGGTTTCTTTATTTTGAACTCAACAATACTTCCAAGTTGACTATCATTCGTATTTATCAAATAGTACAGATAAAATCGTTTTTGGTTTTTAGGCCCAACGTTGATCAATATTCAGGATATTCAGAAAAACGATATGTCACTTTTTGCTTCTTCGGACATTAATTAACTTCTCTGTCGAGCTGTGCAATCTTTTAACTCCTAAAATCCTACAATCTTTTAACTTTCGTTAAAGGGTTTTGGATTTAAATGCTTGACACATTTAACACAATTACACAATCGCACGTAGTTTTCTTAATGTAATACAACGAAACTATTTTAATATTTTCTTTGCGTTACCTAAATTAAGTATTGCAGTGAATTAATTACATTTTCAAGTTCTATGGAGTTTTATATGGTAATAATTCAATGGAGTCTCTGCTGTTCGTATATCTATCCATATGTTTATGAGATTCATATATGAGATCAATGTTAACACTGGTTTTAGGCATTTTTGAAAAATAATTTTAAAATGGGATTGTAATTTAAAACTGCGCTTCGAAACTGTTTAAAAAAAATACAAAGTTGTTTTTACAAGCTAGATACGTCTTGACGGTACACACTGTTTGACGGAGAGTGCCGAATAACCCCGTGAGGATGGCGAGGCTTCGGAGATGCCGTGACATGATTCAAGGTAGATGGTGCCTTGTGCAGCGACACGTCAGGGTTGGGTTTGAGAATAAGGGACCATTCATGAGGTCCCGTCACAACAAGTGCATGATGGCCAGCAAAGAATTGAATGTTTGTGATTGGGATTTATTATAAGGGATTGATAGGAGTTGCTAACTTTGACAGTGACATATCTTTGTTTACATTTTTGATCTCGGAATCCATTTCATAGTGTAACGTTATCAATTTCATTACAGGGCTTTTGTCTCAATATGAAGCTTAAACCGTTTGTCGTTAGGAATAGATATAAAGGTATGAAAATATAAGTTTGATTTATCAAAGGGTCGTATAGAGTCTATGGATATAGTTTATAATATCTGCATGATTCCTCATCAATTAAGGGCATATCAAAAATAAAAGTAATTATTTCATTTTTACATAAGCTTTTAATACACTAGTTTGTTCTAATTTTAATAGATTTTCAGGATTCACTTTATCTACTAGTTTTTCATATTTTTCTGTAATTCCTCCTGACAATAACAATACATCTGAATTTATTATAGATTGATGTAATATTCGTGCTTTGATGAATGCCAGCGCTGTTTTTATCTCATTTAATATTATATATATGGTTCTAAAATTATTTATGTATTCATGGCATGTATTTGAGATGTCACTATAATGCGTGTTAAATAGTTTTGTTCTATTTAGATTATCGTCTAAATGATTAAATAGTTTATTTATTTTTTCAAAGTTTTTATCAATTATCTGGGATTTGTTGATAAACTTATGCAATGTTTCAAAAATTATCGATACCTTTTTTATTAATATTAATCTGTTCGTGTTTCAATTCACTTAGTAAATTATACTTTAAAGCATCTTCGTGAATAAAACTTCCCGATATTAACTTTATAACAGAACGTAACGGTTTCAGAAGTCCTTTTTTATTGCATACATAGGGCACCAGTTGTTTATATTTCTATTTAGTTATATTTTTTAAGTATTATACGTATAACTCAAGACTCAAGGATCGTTTCGTTGTATGTCCTACAGTCTATATTTTCGTTTTGATTGTAAGAGATTACATTTGTTTCAATATCTCAATGTAAGTTGCGTGTTTTAAAAATGATTCATTTGTAATTTTGTAAGAAGGTTTCTACTCGGTATTGGTATTAGTCCTGGGTTGTGTTCGATGTTTTGAAGTTGAAGCGCCACTGTGACTGCCGTCAGGGCCAGTGTGTACTTGGGATAGACGTTTTTCGTTCTCAAGAGCGACCTTTTTTGTGTATCGTGGATTTTAACAGGTAGGGTGCTACGTTTAGCTTTGTCCGTGACTACGGCCTTTTCGTAATGGCTTGTGTTTGCTTTGATGTTTATTTGTCCGTTTGTGGGAGAAAGGAAAAAAAAGGAGAAACAAACATCTGATAATGTTTGTTTCTCCTTTTTGAATACTGGGTATGTCTTCGTTTCGTTTGTTATTTATTTATCTTTTCCTTTTGTATTAACATTTTTTTCTGCTATGTTTTTATATAAATATTTTGTTCTTTTTGCCTAATCTGATAAATTTTTTTCAATATAATATCAAAAAGATTGTTAGAGTTAGTATGACCAAATACTACTTTAAAGGGTGAAAAACCGGAAGTGTGTTATCACGGATGCTGGGTCCGTTAAGTATTTTTCGTATTCCGCGAGTCTATACATTTCGATAACAGTCCAATCGAATCTATCTACGGTTCCCATTTAATTTGTGTTATTTGGAGTCGTTATGTGTATTTGAATTTTATGTAGTGATAATTACTCCTTAAGTAGTTCATTATTAAATTACGTTCCGGAGTTGCAATTGATCTTCTTAGGGATTGAGTAAAAGGAAAAATGCTGTATAACTGCTCTAACTATTTCGGACGTATATTTAGATTATATTTTATATGCTTGAGCTAATTTACTGATTAGGTCTATACATGTTAAACGGTTGATATTTTCTATTGCAAATATATCTGTAAATAGGCCTTCGAAGAGTCGAAAAGGTGTTTACGTAGTTTGAAACTTAGGGTGTTGATGTCGACCATATTTCGTCCTTTTATATAATTCACGAGAATTTATAACTGCTGATACTATTCCGTACATGTTAGGCTAATAATAGTTTCTTCCTAAATGTATGACTTTCCTTTATTTTACGCTGACAAGTTTTTTCTTCGAGATGTTTTAAAGTTATTTCGCGTTGTTGGACCTCACGATATCTTTATGTCACTCTATCTACATTTGCTTTTGCGGATATATTATAATTTTTTGTCATATTTATTTTAATGCGCGAGAGGGCATCAGCGTTAGTATTTTGCTTGCCGTTTCTATAAATTGTATCGAAGTAGTATTCTTGAAGACGTAACCTTCAACGGGTAAGTTTGCTATTGAGTTCTTTTAGTGAAAATAACCTTGTTAAGGGACCATGATCTGTGTATATTTTGAATTTCTTACTATATAGAAAAAGGTTTTAAATGTTTCATGATTCAAATTATTTTCAGTCCGTTAAGTAGTTATTTTTCAATGGTGTTATACTTGGATTCGGCATTTTTAAGTGTTGTATGCTATTGACTTATTATTTCCTATCGTTCCTTGAGATAGGACTGCACCTAATGCGATGGTTGACGCATCTATCATTAATATAAATTGTGTTGAAAAATCAGGATAACGTAGTAAGGGCGCGCTAATTAATAATTCTTTACATTTTTTGAATGTTAAGATGTAATTTTTGTCGATTATTATTTTTGCTTTCTTTTTTAGACATTTGCGTAATATTACAAAAACTTTTATGAATTTACGATAGTATCCTATTAGATCTAATAAAGACTTTTTACCTATGATTGAGTTTTTGGTAGGTAGAGATTCATTATCGTTTTAATTTTGTTGTTGGATTTTAGTCCTTTTTTTTTTAATTAAGTGATATACTATAAGACCTCTTTATAAATACTTCTTTATAATATAAGACCTGCAAGTTAGTTTCACGTAAGCGAACAAACATTTTCTTTAACTTCTCTAAATGTTGTTGCAGATTAGAGCTAAAAATTATAATTTCGTCAAGATAAACCAAGCAGTGGATTCCTTGAAATGCTTTTAATATGTGATCCATGTAACGTTAAAAGGTAGCGGGGGCTGTTTAAAATCCAAACGGTATTTTTTTTTAATTCGAAATGTTTTGCTTGTGTGCTGAAGTCAAGTCTTTTGTCTATCAGCTTCGTCTACTACTATTTGATGATAGATCTAGCTCTAAATCTAGAGTTGTGAAATAAGTAATTTTTCCTAATTTGTTAAATATATCCGAGATATTTGATAACGGGTATTTATCATCGAATGTTATTTCTTTGAGACGTTGATAGTCTTTCTTTTAATTTAAGGCATCCATGTTTTTTTAATTCTAAATGAACTGTATTAGGTCGTCTTTTAATATTTTTTTTTTACTTGGTTATTAATTCGTTGTCTAGGACAGGTAATAGTCTGTACAGTTTCAAATAAATGAGGTCTTCATTTTTTTCTAATTTTGTTTTTGACACTTTTATGTGAATGACAAGGTTATTTCGTCGCAATGAAATATATCTCTATATTCGTAGCAAAAGTTTTCCGATTATTTGTTTTTCTTCTTCTATCATATGTGACAATCATAACTTTCTTAGATTCCTTTTTAATAATTTACCTATTGAGATATTATCCCCGAAATAATTAACTTGACGTTGTTCTTTGATTTTTGTACCAGGCGTAGTTTTAACAGGATGTGTTACGGTAGTCGTTATTTTTAAGTCCATTGAATTTTGTATAATTGTTTCAGTACATTTATTTTTACATATAACCAGTACGGTTGGTATGCGCACACCATTGTATATATATTTTTTTAATTTAAGAGAGCTTGTCCGTTCCTTGTAGCGGTTGGTAATAAGACCTTTGTTTCCGATCGTGGATCTAATTCTATTTCATAAGGCTTACTGTATATTACAGGAATATTCGTGTTTGGAGTTATTAAAATTTTATTTTCATAACTATCGCGGCGGCCTTAAGCTCAGTCAGTAAGTACTACCGATTATTATCTCGTAGCGTTTGTCTACATCGTAAACATGAAACTTATGTTTAGTCTGGGGTGTGAACGAGGGTGGTAATATGATATAAATGACTTCATTGTGTTCGCTACGTGCATGGGTGCTTATTACTCCGAAGGGCTCGTAATATAATGTTGGGCGAAATGTCTGTCGGCCAGATCTTGATTAATAAACGACCTTTTACTTCCTGTATCAATGATGAATTTAGCGTTAAGTTCAGGGATGTAAATGTGGGGTAATCTTTACATGTCATTAAAGTTTATCTCGATCGGTTGTTCAGATTACGATATTAGGCGTGTATATTAAAATTTTCCGACTCGTTATTATTTTCACTACCTTTTGAAAAACTCTCAAATTTCGAAGCTTTTCTCGGCTCCATAATCTTCATAAGTTTCAGATTCAGATTTTGGTCTTTCATTTCCGAAAATTCGTAAATTTTTTCGTTTAGTAAATTTTGATTATTTTGAGGTGTTTTTATAGAAAGAGCGGTACGCATCGTTACGTCTTTGACATAGATAAAATATAGTTTATAATAACTGAAAAACACGCTTTAATGATAAATCGAACTAAAAAGTGAAAAATAATTCTTATTACAGAAATAAAATAAAGAACGAAAAATATTAGTATTATTCTGAAAAAAGTGTGGGATTTTCGATAATCGAACTTAATAAGAACTGTCCTCTGACAGATTATATAAGAGAATGTTAATTGCGGTGTTATCGTAAATCGAGGTTTTATTTGCTCTTAAGTGCGCGTTATTTACTAAATTAACCTTGGCTATTAGTGTGCTACTTATATACTGATTTCTATTACAAAAACTTAAGTATGATTCTTCGAGTTTGATTTTCATTGTTTCCCACTCAATGGCAATGCATTATTCTCTGCGTGGATCACTAAAGTATAGAAGGCTTTCTTTAAATCGAACTATGTTTATATGTCATTTCTTTCGCTAATTAAGTCTGTTGCCTTATTTGTTAATCCACTAGTTATGCAATTGAAGAGATATCGATTTTGGGTTTCATCAACTTAATAAAATTACGTATCCTACTTTTTGAATAAATAAGTTAAACAATCTTTCATCGCCGTCTAATTTTGGGATTTGTATTTCCTATGATATTGATATATGTGTTTCCACTTTTACTGATTGTATTAATAGTCGATTTAAACACAATATTTATTTTATTTTATTTTTTCTTTCCTTAGATGCTAAAGTTTTATACCGTTGAAAGATAAACAACATATTTTGCATTTCGTCCGGAGTCATACTCATTTTTTATATAGACGTATGGGCGTGTATGTGTGCACGATTGCATGTGTATGCGGGATTGTGAGTGTGTGATTGTGTGCATATATTGTTTCGTCGTTCTCCATAATTAGTATGTTTTTCAAATCTGTCATTTATTTACTCTAATATAAAAAAAAATTACTTGGTTGTCATTTGTTTATACTGATATTGCAAATAGGTAAAATTTGTAAATTTTGACGTAGGATGCAATTTCTAGAACTATGAATCCATTTCCGAAAAAATAGTCATGAATAAAACGCTGTTTTTCTGTTTTTTGTGTTTTTAATTCTGATTAATTCGCATTATCAGTAAGAAATCGCAATAACGGTAATTAAAGTAAGAGAAATTAAAGTTCAGTCGGTTTATCGACGTGCGCGGCGTATATAGTTCGCAATAAGAAAATCAAATGAATCCACACCATATATCAATGTTTAACATTTCATCCACAGACATGGATTTTTTTTATGTTAAAAGTGAAAGTGACTGACCGAATTAAGTTTGAATATTTTTTCAAGTGAGTATTGAAGTTTGGATTATTATAAAAAAAAGTAATTTCAGGACAGAGCGTCCGTCGGGCGTGTCGATCCCAACCACGGCCGAATCGACCAGCGGGTTTTTGACGCAAGTCAAGGTAAACCACACGCTCCGTGCCTCGGAGAGCACATTAAGCCGTCGGTCATGGTCGTCACCGGCGCTCTGCTGACGATAGTTTTTACGGCCCCCAAACCGCACTGGGCCAGCATTCCAGACCATTCGTTTGAAATGAAAAGGATTGTGAGATGCCTTATCAGTCGGATAAGAGAAATCTGACACAACAATCATCAGTGTTTATTACATAGATAAGTAGGTTTCTTTTTACAATATATTATTTGATGAAGTAGCTTATCAAATAATGTTAAATGAAAACAATAAGTTTATAATTGGAGAAAAGCGATACATTCAATACGAGGTTCTCGAAATTATAAGCCTGATGGAAATCAAATTTTATCATGTGATAGTTTGTATAATGTAAGTACCCAAATATGGAAGAAAAAAAAAGAGCAGAATCGAAAGTCGAGACCGGAAGAGTTCGAAATCGATTGTGGGACTGAAACTAAAATCAAAATCATAGTCGGAATGGGTATAACGAACAGTGGCGAGATCAGAATTCAGAGCGGGACCAGTATCCTAGTCTAATTAGATCGAGAATATGTTTGTCCGCGGAGCGGCGGAGCCGGGGACGAAAACTAAAACCTTTATAAAATCTGTAACACTTTTGTCTTTTCCTTTCCGTCAAATACAAATGAATATATATCCTTTTCTTGTCAAACATAGTGTCAGTTTTGGTACGTTTTTTCATTGTAACGGAACATCTATTTGGTGTTCATATATTAAAAATAAACATAATACGAACGCACATCTGTGCTTTCATCATTCGCTTAATCGTTATTTTCAGAGATTATTTAATATGAGGCGCTGAAATTCGAATGGTAATCGATGGCATGAAATAAATTTAAAATTTAATATCCAACAGTCCGCCAACAAATATAACTTTTAATTCATTTTATCTCATCTCTAGAGCCGAGACACGAGTCTAAAACACTATAAGATCTATAATAGATAATAAGGAGGACTAAGGAGGAAATATATATTTTATAAACTTATGCAATAAAACATGCTTACTAATACACTCCATTTCCTTTTTGGCCGCTACTGCCTTCGTGCTTTCTCTAAGCTTACTAACAAAAAGCTGTGTCGCAATTTGCCAGATTCCAGTTTGTTAGTAACAATGTGAGTATGACTCTCACTTGGCTGATTTTCGACAAATATTAAGAGAAATCAAAATTTGGTGTATGCATAGCATTTATTTATTTATCTCGGGTTCTATATTATTATGCAAAAAAAAAAAACTAGATTTCTCATTATTTACCTCATTGTACATTGGGAGTTTCTAGCACTGTTAGATTTCAGCTTAATCGATGTTTAATTTGTCACGTTTTCTGCATATACCTCACTTAAGGTCTCCATTTAGAATATCGGCTCTGCGGTAGTGTATCAGAGTGGGAGTAGCTAATTGTATTACGAAAGTACTTACGTAAGATCTATTGTGCCTACAGTTATAAAAGGGTTAAATAGAAACGTTTTACACGCTGTATTATGATTCAAGTCTGAGTAATTGGTATTGTTTTGTAAAAACGGAGCCGCGGACCGAAGCAAGTAATTAAATGAGATACACTTTGGGAAAATAATAACTGAGTTCGTGCTAAAGCGACTCGTGTGTTTTGTATCTGTTAAGTAATGGTCGGCGTAAGTTTAAAGGCGATTTGATTGTGAATGTGTTTTTTGAAGATGTTCAATACACATTTTAAAAGTATGTTCCTTATATTTGATTTTAATGAATGTTAAATAAAATAGTGGATTTGAGAAGTTTAAAGGTTTATAATAATAATAATAATATCTTCGGACATATATACACAGCATCGTCTGGTCTCCAAACTAAGCAACTAGGCTTGTATTATGCGTACCAGACAGTTGATATACTTACATACATACTTTTTTTTGTAAATATATACGTATAATACATAGAAACACCCAGACTCAAGACAAACATTAATTTTTAATCAAACAAATAAATGTTTGTCTTGTGCGGGAATAAAACCCGCGACCCCAGCGCGACAGGTAGGGTCACTACCACTGCGCCAATCAGGCAGCCTTAAGTATTCTATATAAATTCTTAATCTGTCAGTCAGGTTTAAGTATTTATTACTGCACGCGTGTTGAGAGGTATTAATTTTTTATAGCTTTCTGTCAAGTTTTTGTCTATATCACATTTCGTATTAAAATGCGATAGAAGCCCTATATTTTATTTGAATGTATATTTTATAACCGATTTTGATGGAGCGCTTATTTCCGCTTTGATTATTGTTTTACAAAAATAGGTTCTGTTAATATTAACAGCATATGCTAGTTAAGTAATAAAATAGCATAAGCCTATTTATTCTATGTTAAGTTATTACGTTCCTTTGAAGTTATGCCGGTGTAGCGATAGCCAGACAGGCAAACGAACACAATAATGTTTTATAGATTATTCTTAATTACAGAACATTGATATCTCAAATCTACAAAAAAAAAATCATAAACGGTTGACCTTGCAGGCCATCACTAAAATTTTCGGCTATGGTACTTATCGATTTGTCTTTGAGCTCGTTCAGTTATAAATATTTTCTACAAGTTTTAGAGATTAAGTATATGAAAACGGTTGACCCAACAAGCCATCATTGAAACTTTTTGAAACACTTTCGGGCTCAAAGCGTTCAAAAATGAAATAGCCATAGATTATTGATTTCGTAATGGTAAAAAAAAATCGATTTTAGTGCTTTTTCATGTTCCCCGAGCTCAGAAATAGAGTTCTAATACGTATACATAAACGTTTCAAATATAAAAATCTATACAAAGAGGTTTTTTTTATCTCTCGAACGTGTTGTTGATGATCTGCTTTAAGGCATGCAACGCAGTTTTATCAATTCTTCAAGAATTTCACACATATGTGTGTGTGTGACACACTCACTTATTCAGCAACCACATATAAACATACACACATTACTCGGAAAATGGCAAGTAGTCAAAATAATTCCTGGGACTTTGAAGCATCAAGATCTGCAGAAAGTTCTATTTTGATAAAGCGGACTGGTAACACTATCCTCCCAGTATATGAAAATTTTTCAATTTTCAAAGCGGGAAGTTAAAAAAAAGCTATTATTCAAATATTTTGGCTACAATGTTTTTCGAACGTGTTATTTGATTTTAATCTGCTTTATGGCATTAGATGTAGTTTTCTAAGCAAAAAAAGATGACCGATTAAGTGCATGCCATGTACTTAAAAAAACCTTTTTTGGAATTGTTCGTTAACGATGTCTTTCAAACGAACCCGCCGATGGTGAATTTTACAAAAATCGACGTTGTTTTTTAAGGAAAATAGCAGGTTCGATTTTGAAATTTATCGGTAGGATAGTTTAAAAAATATTCTATACATACAATTTTAGAATAATTTTTCTTCAACAATGTTTTTGTAACAACAATGTTTTATAACAAGTTCATTTTATCAGTAAAGTAGTTTACAAAATATTGAAAAAGAATATTTTTTTAAATACCTACTTTCCTATATCTCTTGATGAGATCAACTGATTTTTGTGCAGTTTAAGGCAGTCGATGCAACTGTTTAGGAAAAAGAGTTCATTTGATTTTGGTATCGATCGGTAAAGTAGTCTAAATGTTATTTAAAAGATTTTTTTTCTGAAATCATTATTTTTAAAATCTTAAAATCTACCGGGTGGAACCAGTTCAAGTTTATATTTCATATAAAGTTTACTTTTGTAGTAGTTATGATAAAAACACATATTTTAGAGTTATTACAGAAATATTCATCAATCTGCTATATAAAAAAGGAAAGAAGGAGTCCATATTTGAGAGTCGTGCGATAAACTTTTGGTAGGTCAGTGAGAGTATAGACTTTAACCATCACGTGACATTTGTCGTCATTTCGCATGCGGAAATTCCACATTTGATAATAGTCCTATGTGACAATTATCACATGGGCCGAGAATCGCCTCTGTGATTTAACCTTCGACCATAGATTCGTACGATATAAACCACTAGTTGCGTGTCACATTGAAACCGTTTAACAATTGTCACAGCGTGGAAATTCTGTATACGGAATTTGTGTTTTTGTTTGACATTTTTTATTTGGATACGAAAATTGTCTTTTGTAACAGTTTTTACATGGCCCGAGAATCGCTTCCCAGATGTTATTCAAGTAATAAACAACCATTAGCTGAAAGTGTAAGCATTATGCTGATGTATTTTGTAAAATTTGTAGTATATTGATCAAAGTATTTATTTATTTAATTGCCAGAAAATAGTTAAATACACATTGAAAAGTATATTTAAATCCTGTAGAGGAAACATGATGTTCCCTGTGCATAGGTTCGGGAGAAATGAAGGTACTACATTTACAACATATTATAAGTTAGCGATGCATATGAACGCTAATCAACCATCTCGGAATCTAGACAAACCCTGGTCTCCGCATGATGCTTGTAGTAATTTTAAATGATGCTTAAAAGGTAATTTTATGTGGGATAACAGAACGTAAAATGTAGACCTATTGATGAACCTGAAAATGTATCAATGCTGGCTTTACAGATTGAGTTAGGTCTTATGAAACAATTTCTATAAAAAGTTACATGAAAAATCTGAAGATTTTACGTTTTGAACAACTTTTTTCCAAAATTGTCGGAAGTAAAGGTAATTGGAATTATTGTTGGTCCAAAAATTAAAAATAATTGCTATTATAGAATAAGTAAAAAGAATTACTAGTGTCCAAAAAAGAAAGTTGGAATAGTTTTAAACCAGTATTCTCTGGCCTTTTAGAGAATAACAAAGTTGAAAATTACTAAGAGATGGTTCAAAACATATTAGAAAATTTTAAAATCATGATTTGAAGGATATATTTAAAAGCATGCATGCCCATTTAGGTAAGTTTGAAAACAACATGGGAGCATGCTCAGAAGAAAAAGGAAAATGTTGTAAAAATACTATTTCAATTACAACAAGATATTTCGAATTATTCTAGAACAAGTTACTTCAAACGACGTCATCGAGGACTATGCAATGGAAACGTGATATGGAATTATATTTGGGATTTAATGACAGAAAATACTCATGGATATGAAAGAAAAAGTAATAGCGATCACTTTTGAACTCTTATCAAGTATTTTATAAACTAATATACTAGTGAAAGTTGATAAAAAATACACATAAATATATTTGTTACGATCTATCAATAAATAAAATTTAAACCATAATTTAATTAAAATTCTGTTCAATTACAAAAAACAGTTCAAATACCGTTCTTCTAGATGAAAGAGCAAATTTTCTTAGGTCATATATGGTTTTGTAGGTTTACTGTAGATAACTTTATAGAACTTTCATAATCAAAGTCAAATTTCGTGTTGACCTATACAATAGAGTGAAATGCTCTAGTTTAATTGCTGTCAGTGTGTGCATTCAAAGAACCTTTACATTTAATGTCACATTTTGAAAATTCGTTAAAAAAATAAAGTTGCACTTTTGGTTTAAATTTGGCTGCGTGAGTATTTTAATTACTGCACGAGTACATTCAGCTTATCGTAAAGATGAATGAGCGGAGTTTCCAACTCGAAGGGAAATAAACAGGACGTATTTTATCCGAGATGTAGGATTGGAATTAAGACTAAAATTTAAGATGATTTAAGAAATAAATAAAAATAATCATTTTAATATACCGCATAGGGGTGAAATTATTAAGGCTGAGACGAAATTGGATTTTTAATTTAATCTAAGTAGTTATGTTTTGGCATTTATCGTACAATTGTTTTTAGTTTATCAATCTCGTATGTAACTTAAATTGATAAGGTATCAATTAAAAGTAAAGTTTTCGCTTAGTTTCTGCGCAACAATGTTCAAAGTTCAGTTATTAAGTGACGGACCACCACATAACAGCCTCCGGGGACCAATCTCGGCTAATGGAGGCCGTGGCTCTCGCACCTAACTTACTTATGTAATATACACCTTAGTCAGTTTTGATTAGGGTATACGTTTAATTGTTAAGTGATGCTTGTAATGGAACGTAAACAATTTATTATACCATAAATGCAACTGGTCTATTTCACGCCAACATATCTATAGGTTATGATATCGAATTTCAATTGAGACACATTTACACCAGGAAATAAGCTATACCTAAAAAGTGAAAACACAATTCACGGATATATGTATTGTATAAACTGAATCTGCAATTTCTCAAAACAATATATTTATGAAGTTAGTTTTAATTACTTTAGTCGCGTTAGGTAAAAATGATGACAGTGTCATTTTAAAATGTTACAAAATGCATGGAAATTTAAATAAAAAAATTAACGCCTTAAAACTGACCGTTAAATACCTTACCTAAGCCAATTTTGCAATTTCGTCGCAACTTCTCGGCTATTAACGAAGATAGAGAGCGGGTATGTACGTATCATTTATAAGTAATAGTTAACTACCTAGCATCCAAGCCATTTTCACGTGATTTTGTTTTATTAAATGTATGAAATATACAATATACACGTGTATGTATGTTATATATTTAATATATATATATATATATATATATATATATATATATATATATATATATATATATATATATATATATATATATATATATATATATAAATATATATATATATATATATATATATATATATATATATATATATATATATATATATATATATATATATATATATATATATATATATGTTACTTTCAAACCTGTTCATATATATTATTTATAAAATATCTTTGGTTGTGCTGTTTGTATCTCACTAGTTTACATATCATTAAATGGATGATATTTGAAAAAAAGAAAAATAAAAATTAAAAATGATGTCCCGTTATTGTTCTATTGTTTTTGTCTCACCAAAATGAATGAATCTAATGTAGAAATTCGATGCATTTTGAAGTTTTATTACATAAAAGGGAAAAACACGACGTAAGCCACGAAAAAAATTTATGACGCTTATGAACCTAATGCGGTATCGGTAAGATTAGCACATAACTGGTTCAAACGTTTTCAGTCAGGTAATTCAGATAGCCAAAGATGAATCTTGCTTTGGTCGACCTGTTACGGATGAAGTCGATGAAATTTTGGAAAAAGTAGAGCAAGATCAGCATATTAGTTCTTATGACACATCTAAAGAGCAGAGTACTGGCCAAAAAATAGTTTTGACCCATTTAAAAAAACTGGATATACAAAAAAGCTTGATACTTGAAGCTCACTCGTTTACATCGTGTATTCATTTCGATTCTTTATGGAAATGTAATGAAACCGAACCGTTTTTAAAAGAGATGAAGAATGAATATGAAGAATGGCTTATCTAGGACGAGAACGCGCATAAAAGATCATGCTCAATAGGCAAGCAAGTTCCACAGACTATAGCGAAAGCCGGAATAACTCGCAATAAGTTGATGTTATGAGCTTTTACCGCCGGGCAAAATCTTCAATTTGGTTTTCCACTACCATCAACTGATGAGTCTCAAGCAAGAAGTAGAAAAAAAAACGGCCGGAATTGATCAACAGAAAGGGTGTGGTTTTTCACCACGATAAGGCCAGACCATATACATCTTTAGCCACTCAGCAAATGTTGAGAAGTGTTAATGCATCTAACAACAACAAGAAGCCTTGATCGGTTCCTGTTTTCTTGTTCGGCTGTTTCAATTTTGAGATATCTTTAGGTAGAGTTATGTCAAGAGGGGACTGTTAAAACTACTTCTCACAATTTTTTGATCAGAAGTCCCAAAATTTCTACAGTAATAAAATTTTCTATTTACGTGTAAAATGGCAACAAGTTGATCAACGAAATGGCACATTTTTATTATACTTAAATGTAAATAAAATATGATGAATAGTTATTCTTAATTTCTATGTAAAATACGAAAAACCTTTTTTTCGACCTTATATAATTGAATAAAAACATTATCACTCATGTTTACTAGCCATATTTATTAAAATTCCAAGAATTGTAACTTTAATCGTAATACTTAAGTAAGTAAATACATAAAAAGATAAAATATAAGTTCGTTGTAACTTTATGTTATTAATTAAAATTTAGAAGAATAATTTCAATATCTGGAGATAGTCTTATTTCATAGTCAGTTTCTGTTTGTCTGAACGAAATTAAATAAATGAAAATTAATGATTTTAATTTCCTTAAAGTTTCACCTAGATATTTAATAATAATCTTGATTCAGATATGTGGGTAAATAAGGATGTCCAAAATTGTGTCTCATTTGTGGAGCAGAAAAGTAAAAAGGACTTTTAAAATGCTTATTTTTATGTTCGACCAGCTTGATCACATCATTATTCTCGTATAAAAATTCAACGAACAAAAAATCGCAGATGTCGTGCTTCACGCGACCTTCTCGTACATTGAAAATTAACTCAGTAACAAAAATCGGTGCCAAAACAATATTTATCGACTAGGTATACTTACATCATAAATTGTTTCTAATTTAAATATTTAAATAACTAATTCCAATATAAACCTGTTGATATGTTGAAATTTACGTTTTTAATTATTATAAACTTTTTATATTCCGTTCATTCGACGGATGCCGTGGGTTGTGAAATGGCCGTTTTGAAAAAGTCGTAATACATTCTAAAAATTTTCATTATTTTCGAAAAATGTAAAAAAGACCCTATAGAAGTTTAATCAATCGTTAATATAAAATTTAAAAGTTAAAAAAAGAACTATATAAATAAGTTTAAAGTTTCCTTTAGAAATCCTCGGAAAACAACATTTTGTTAGCGTTTTTTAGTCATTTTTCTAAAAAATGTAAAAATGTAAATGTAGTTCTTTCATCGTCAATGGAATGTAAATAGATGTGTAACAATAAGGGTATTCTTACACATTTATTTATACTTCAATTAATCACCTAGATCTAGAACTTACGTTACCAAAGCGTATTCGCATTTTTGCTGAAAATGGGGCCCTTCCTAAAGCAATACTAAAAACATTACCAATTTCAAAACTTTTTTAAACGTATATTCAAGAGTCCAACGCGAATATAATCATCGACAGGGTATTTTATATTCAATTAAAAAAAACTACATATATGAGACTATCAGCGGGGTGTTTCGAAATCAGTAGTATTTAAGTATAAATTTTAATTATTAAACATAACATTTACTTTAATATTTAGAAAAACTGCAAAAATCTGTCGCTTTAAAAAAAATACTTGTTGAAGTTAAGCGTTAACGTAATTTACGATAAGAGCGTATTATATGCCGCAAGTTTCCGAAATGGATTGCAAGGAATAAACCTGATTATTGTCTATTTAAATTATTAACAAAATAATTGAATTAAAATTAAAATGTACTGACTATAGATAGACCGTCAATGTTATAAATATCAAACTGAAGGGTTTTAAACTCAAATTAGCATTTGGAGGTGTCCCCGTGCCGCTCCAACACTATCTCTGAGATTACCGGTTAACTGTCAACTGTGAGGTTGAAATAACGTATTTTGACGTGTTTAGTTGTTAACTTTAGCAGTTAGTGAGCAGCTAAATAAATGCAAATGGAACTTTGAGGCACACCATTTTATAGGTTTTGCTATTTTAGTGCTAAACATAGAAGAATTATTACAATATCATATCATAGTCGTGTAAATTAATAAAGTGAACAATTGTAATATTTAGTGCTTCACGTATTACATTTATAAATTTTTAAAATACGGTAATAACGCCTGTAGTTATAAATATCAGATGGCTGGTATTGTTAATAATTAATTTTCATTAAATTGTTAATTTATAATTACGTACATTATTTTGTTTAAGCTTTAGTATAATGCAAGTTAAGCCTGATAACAAAACTGTAACTCGTAAGAAATAAAGTAAACAATATCCAATTTCTCTACTGAACTGAGCGGTTTCATCCGATGAACCATTAACTCGACAGCGGGTCCGTAGTGGGCGCGTGTTGTCCTAGACACCTATCCGTAGCGTGAAAGAGATTAGTGGGCGACGACCCGAAACATCAGCTCGAGCTTTGCGGACGGATTTAGGTGGGTGTTTCTCTCGAGGATTTCGTAAATGAAAGCGATCACGATTGTCTGCAGTTTGACGTTTTCACTCGATCGATGATAGCGTGTTCATGGTGATGAAATACGTTAACAGAACTATGATAGAATGATGTGATACAATTTTTTTTTCAGATTTCCTATAATTTCTTATATGTGGATATCACAGAGGTGTTATCGTATGTACGGCGGTGACTTAGCGGTCGAGAGCGTTGCATTGGAATCAAAAAGTGAGATTTAATTTCAGGTAAGATTCGATATTACCTATCCGGTAAAATTGAATCTGGTAGCTTCGGATTCGACTAAGATGATGAACGGATTTAAAAATATTAACAATTATGTATGTTTAATGATTATATTTAACTCATGAAGAAAATATGAAATTAAGACAATGAATGTGTTTTATCTGAAAACGATTCAGTCAAATAGTTAAATAAGAAAAATTAAGAGTCGGCTTTGTCATGCATTGTTAAAATTTTAACAACTCGTCAAGTGTTAATTGAACGCTAATGATTTATTATTCATATAAAAATATTTTTATGTTTCGTTACAGCCAATTAAAGCGATTGACAGATTGACTTTCGATGATGAAATCGATTCTTAGGTGAATAATTTCATTTAAGAATCATAATACATTTGTCTTATTTATTACTAAAGACTATGTAGATGAAAATAAAAAAAAAAGCGATTTTATCACACAAAAACATCCGATTTTCGATATTATAATAAAAGGTAAAAGATTTTTTAAAATAAAACTCTTAATTTTTAGATTATTTCTATACTAAGTTTTCTTTACAGACAAAATTATTAACAGCCAATAATAAATACTTTTATTGTATTCATTGCATGATATAAAAATAATCTGAACAGTAACCTGTTTTTAGTTTAGGTAGTCATTTTTGACGACCCGGTGTATTAATACATTCTAGAGCTTGCAACGACGCAATCCGTTTAAATTCGCATTGAACATTGTTGATAACACCTCGAAATATGTAAACAAATAGCAAAACATTAAACAGATATGATCTAAATACTGCATACAATAACAGGATACAGTAAATCTTTGAAATACTGGTGCCGAATGAAGTTTGCATTTAAACATTCTGTCATTTGCTACCGTTAAATGATTGAACCTCGAAAATGACCTTGCTTTAGTGAAACAGTTACAAAGAAAATATCAAAGTCACAATGAATAGTAGTTTCAGGATTATCAGTCTATTTTTAACGTATATATAGTATCAGAGGGTAGTATTAACGTAATTCTTCACAAAGTACAAGTAAAGCGAAAAATTAAAAAAAAAAATCGTTTTGCATCGATATTCCTTTTTACTTTTTACGGTTATTTTTACACCATCCTTGTGTGCTGCCCGAGACCTCCTCGTAACGTAAAAGAGTAAGGTAAATTTTGACGTTTGTCACATTCCTGTCGGAAATAATTTTAAGACGGATTCCGATCAGTTCCTTTGACTTTGTCAATTTGATTATCGTTACTTTGACATTTATCAAATTAGAGCAACCCGACTGGTTGTTTCAATAAAAGTACACGTAAACGGTTAAACAATAGTACAAAAAAATGAAGTGGAATTTGTCAAACGTAAGATATTTTCGTGCGCTGTAAATGTTTCATTTTTACGTATTAAGAAGTGATCTGAAGGTTTAAAAAATTCAGTTTTTCATTATTCAATCAATTTTACTTCTCACATACGTCGACCTATATCCAGGATCAGAATGGGTCCAGCGTGATCGGTGTATTTCTATTTGAGCTGTAGAAAACATAGTTCTGTTAATGTCCGGAAATACGAAATTTTGAAATTTGTTATCATTAAATCATTCAATGCATATTTTTGAACAGCAATAACGTCATTAAACAATAAAATGTCACAGTGAATTACGGTAGGGTGCTATCTTAATATTACCGATGAGATATAACAAAGCGTGGGTATATCTGTTTAATCAACACGGTTCGTTAATTGCGAAGTCAGACATTGCGAGGAAACCCATCCTTGGGTTGGACCCGATTTCGTTGAATGAAAGTCGTAAACAACGGCGGACTCGCAACCCGTTAAGTCGAGTTCAACTGGGAAACGTAGATCTACGCCTATCTTCGTAGGTCTATAAAGCGTACTTCATCTCTAGCTGCTCCATCTTGAGACCGATTATATTATTAAGAAACAAGTTTATAGGATATGTGGTATGTTCTAGATCATTTATAAAAAAACGTATTAAGCTATTGCATATTAAGCAATTGCATAGCTTTTATCGCAGGCTTTGAGCGCGGCGACCGCATCAAGAAATTCCGTAACGAAAATAAAACCTAACACCCACTTCGCCTACCATATATCTCGGCCGAGCGTTCGCTTAACGTGTATATATATGGTACGACTGTACGAAGCTCGCACGGATCGAGACGAGCTGCTCCGAAATCGGACGAATACGTAAGCAGCTGTTTGTGAGAAAGTATCTAGGTGTATAGGTATCTATCACATCTTTATAATGCCACACTCACCGCATGTGCCCCGTTAAGTATACACGTAGGTCTATATGTATACATAGGTGTACCTATGTACAACAGTGAATAGCAGTTGATGGTGAATAGCTATACGCGGAACATTTGTGTATAAAGTGTTTTAAATATAAATAAACAAAGTGCATTTATTAATGAAAAAAGTGATGAAAAACTTGAATTAATATCAAAGAAAAAAATGCTGCATAAATAATTAAATAATTATAATTGCATAAGTTGATAAAAAATGCTATGCAATAGCTTTACCGCGGCAGTCCCCGAGTGCCACACGTTTAATTTTATTTTTAGTGTTTACGTAATATGAACTAGGAAGTTTTTAACAGAGATAACAGAGCTAGCATCTAACAACAGCCAAGTACGCTTTGAACGTCAACCGGCTTCGTCTAATATTCGTCCGACTCGTGTAGTCAAAAACGGTTACGCTACAATTATGCTACAATTTCCGTATAATGGCTTGAAAACTGCAACAGTTATCATAGAATACAACTGTAACTCTGACAAGTTAGATTCTGGTGAGGGCACCAAATTAAATTACTCAAATAGACAAAGTGACCATGACGACTGTTTCTTTGATACGTCTTTTAAGTCGATAACTAAGAAAGTCAGGCAGAATTGACAGATCAATTGATCTCTTGATAGAAATGCGAATTAAATTGTACTAGTCGTAATAGTACAGAAATTAAAAAAATAAATAAATTGCTTTGATAGTTTACTGGGCATTTTATAAAATGGTGTCAATAAAATCACAGTTTGTGCATTTCCTTATTCTCAAACAATAAATTGTACAACATTTAGTAGTGATATTATTTATTGTATTTAATAATTTAATTACAGACTTTTTTAACAAAAAATAATATCTTATTCAGTATTATAAGTAAGAAATAGCGTGCTTATCCGTATTTAATATAACAGACTAGAGTAGATTTCTAGCTAGTATAATTATTACATTCATTTTAATAATAACATTCGTACTGTACCGTAGCACTGTGCCATATCAAAATTGATCAGTTTGATCTTACTATCAAGATAGCGGGAAACTTTTCAATAGTCTACTAAAACATACAGGGTTTGTTTGTCGAGTTATTTTCGAATTATCGTAACTTTGTCTAATAGACCATTGGTTGAAACGATACAAATCGTTAATATTTTCCTTAATTACAAAATAATGAGTCTGCTGACCAACGAGCTATTTATGACGGTTTCGTAATTGCAGGAAGAAGTAGTTTTCAATCTAAACAAGCGAAGGTACTCTTGACTTGTCTACTGAAAAATATTTGAATTGGTCTATGTGGAAGTTGGCAGCATGCGTTGTAGTATGTACGTAGGGATTGCCTCCTGTAGTACGTAGTGAATTTGCAGTTCTTATGAAAAATGTACTTAATAGGACCCATCGTCTGTGGCGACCTTAAATTGATTGGACAATTTGTCTACTTTTAATGACATTATTAACTTATTTAAATCTTCCAATGTTAACAAATTTTTGGAAAAGTCTTTAAAACAAAATTATATGCTCTCGATACTGTAGAAATTAATAAAACTAAAAGCAGTTTCGATGGATTCGAAAAATTCCATCAGTCTCGATTTTTTTTTATTATACAAAAATTCATTCAAAATTATTCAAGAAAGTTGTACTATAACAAAATTCATAAACCTATTTTGTATATTTGAATGGATAGATAATAAAATTTGTATTATTTTTAATATAATTATTATTAAAGCTGGGAAAGTTAAAAATTGCAAATCTTACATCTGGTCTCTTGGCAAACTTAACAAAGTCAGAATTAGTGGTTGCTTAGGAATTCAATTATTTCTTTTCTACTATCTACTTACATTGACTAGATCAGTTGAAACTTCTCCTAACTATTGTTGCTGGATAAGGCGTCGGCTCCTTACTATTTAGGTAAGGAGCCGATGTTTCTTGGATTTTATCCGAGTTCAATCATGTTGATTCGTTTCATAATGTGAAAACGTTTGAACCGATATTAAATTTAAAAGAAATTGGGATAGATCTTAAGTTTAATTATGAATGGGCATAACACCTTGTTTAGCTGATATTTTTAATTGTTATATTTATTTGTTTCCTAACTTAACGAAAAGGAGTCTCCTTATTTATTCCACAGGAAAGACAGTTATAACTTTAAGGTTAATTTCAATATTTCTAGCGATCAGCAAAATATTTGAAAAAAGTGTTTTGAGTCAACTGCTTATGTATTTCATTTCCAATAAATTGGGTCGTATTCAATATTTTTGGATCCACTAGTTGTTGATTATTAACTGATGGAAGAATCCGTTTTGTATAAATATATATATATCTTTGAAGCCTGGGGCATTCTCATGACGACTGGGATTTTTCGTGATACACATAAAGCATTTAATTGTGAAATGTGTTCATAAGATTGTAATTCTAAATTTAAACACTACGGTGTCTCAGATAATTCACCAAAGTTCTCTCATACTCAAACAAAAGAACACAGGGGAATGGTAGCGGTGTTATTGGAATAACACCTCCTTAGATTTGACAATGTTTTTATCGTGCAAATGGGAGTAAAGAACTCCCATCATTATTGGAATAACACAATCACTACGTCCTTCTTATCGACATTTATTTTGGACGTCACATTAGATACTAAACTTTAGTTGGATCGACATATACCTCGCTTTTCTAACAAAATTTAATCCTGTCGCTCACGTAGTTCGGAAGATTAGATTATATTCAAATATAAAAAACCGTACGGTTGGTAAACTTCACTGTGAAAGAATCACAGTGAAGTTTACTAACCGTGTTATCCACATTTTATTGTGGTGGTTAGTGCTGCCGATATAAACGCTGTTTATGTATTATATGATCACTAAAAGAGCAGTTCGTAGAATTTATGATCTACGTTTAGATATTCCTTTGAGAAAGGCAAATTCATGGAAGGTGACGTTTTAAGTGTGATATTGTAAAACTTTTATGGAAGTACGTCTATGAATAAAGTCTTCAAATTATTTATTAAAATCGCGATATTCGACGTATCATTACAAGAAATAAGAATAAATTGACAATCACTCGTTTCATTTTGGAGAAGGTATATAAGTATTTTATGATATAATAGAACTTATGAGGGCGTACTGTGTTTACCATTGAAGCAATCCAAGCTGTATTTAAAAAAAAAATTTATTAATTTAAAAAATTAATTTGTCGTTGAAAGTATATTTCTGTGTTCGGGTTAACTTAAACGACGAAACAGCTTTTACATGGCTAGTATTCACTAACTTATTGTATTTTGTGTTCAATCTTCTACGAAAATTATTGGATTTGTAAAAATAATAATACTTTATAGAAAATCATGTGTGTAGTTTTCCAAAAAAATCAAAAATGACAATCAAAAATAAAAAAAATGTAACTTTATATAATAGGTGATTTTTTAAATGTGATTGTATAGTGTATGAGAGCTTTATTTTAGCTGACAAGGTGGTCCCTACCTTTTCTTACTTTTAATTAGAATAGCGGAATATGTTTATATAATGCGAGGGAATGAATTTGTTTTGTTGGGACAAAAGACAAAGAATTAATTTTCGAATAATTTATTATGCTTCACTCAATGAAAATAATATTCATAGTTAAATATAGTATTTTTAAAGTAGAAAATGTTATTGTAATTAACATTTTTGTAAAGCGAGATCGATTAGCAAAATAATATCGTCGTAATTTTGAGTGTGGGACATGACGAGGGAATGATTTTTAGGGTGTTCAGTCATGATATTCTTCACCTACAAACAAGAACACTAAAATCATGCACGTTACATGTGGTTATAGTTCTATAGTGCTCATAAAAAATAATAAGCCTCGTTCATACTGTTCATTACACATAAAACTGGGTATGGACACGATTCTCGATTTTTTTGGAGAACTGTTGAATTTGAAAAATGTTGAGTTTGTTGGCGGTTCCTGGAAAAATTATTCACCTTCTAAAGCGTCGGTGATGCTTGATGAGTACAAGTGCTTCTTTGTGTTACAATAAATCATCTTATTTCCTTTTATTTCATTTAAGGATTAACATTTGCTTTATGTTTATGTGAAATATATGTTTATGTTTACCAGAGACTAATAAATGTCATATCAAATTAAAATGTATAACCACATATTTGGCAGAAGGATTCTGCTCTGTCAATTGTCTTCGTGCCTAAAGCGGTGACAACTTTATCAAGATATGCTAATTCGAGTCAGAAGTCTATTAGAAATTTGAATATAAACATCCGATAATACTCTAGTATCACATCAATTATTACGACAATCCATCATTGTCTATGCAATATTCATTGATTATTTCGGCTAGTGCTTCTACTATCAGCACCTCGTTTATGGTCTACCGTTAATGAACCTGTTTTAAGAGACATAGAAGCGGTGACTGCGTGTTGGAAAGTGAAGTTGGAAACTGGAGTTTTATCAAGATATCTAATCCGATTACCACAACTCCTTCCTTATCTTTAGCTGTTCCAATTCTCAGTACAAAGATAGTTTACTTTCAGCCTTAATTTTCGAGTCGAGTTTATTATGTAACGGTTTAGAACAAAAACATTTTTAAATATACTCAAAGTTTAAGTTTCTATTACCAAAATTGCCTCAAATTAAAAAAAAAAAAAAAAAAACAAAATGTAACAAAACTTAACACATATAAATCGTCACTACTTTTTTCATAATGGATATACTCCCGAATAATACTAAATGTCTTCATGACGTTGACAAATTGCTAACAAACACGAAACTGGTAGCAGCTGAACACAAAACGCGGCGCTTACCACTATCGGGTAACGTTTAATCTGACCTAATCCGATTTGACAGCGTCCCAATATCCCCTTTGGACAGTCTGTGGTCATCTCGTCTCGGCGAGTACCTACTGTGATAAGTTATGGTCGAGTTTGCGGACGTTGCTGACTTGAGGCTTTTGTGTTTGTATATAGTGGATTATTCACTCGGTTGTCGATCATAGTTATTTATATGAGAGTGAAGTTCTAAAGATTGTATTGCCGTATTCCTTTTGTTTACGATTATGCCTTTGACATATTTAGAATTTTTTTTCGACCCATATGCAATCAAACACCACCAGATTGCAAACTAAGCAAAGAGGCCTGTATTATCACTTAGTTGATACAATACATATATACTTCCTTTTTCTGTAAATATATCAGGTCAGGAAAAAAGTGTTTTCGTATTTTATAAGTGAAAATTTGCAGTAAAATCTCTGCTTGTGCTGTTTATGTCTGGATAGTTTTAATACTATTAAATAGATGAGGTTTTATAAAAAAGAAAATAGAAGGTAAAAACAATGTCTCCTTCATTATTTTATCGTTTTTCCCTCCAACAAAATGAGTAAATCTAACGTAGAAATTCGATACGTTTTGAAGTTTTATTACAAAAAAGGGATAAATGCGACCCAAGCCGCGAAAAAAATGTGGTATACGTAGACCTAATGGAGCATCGGTAAGAATAGCACAAAACTGGTTCAAGCGTTTTTAATGCGTTAATTTTGATGTCAAAGATAAAACTTGCTTTGTTCGATCAGTTATGGATAAAGTCGATGCCATTTTGGAAAAAGTAGAATAAGATCGGCATATTAATTCTTACGACATAACTGAAAAGCTGGTAATTGACCTCAAAACAGTTTTGACACATTTGAAAAAAGCTGGACATATAATAAAACTCAATACTTGGGTCCCAGAAGAGTTCACTGAAAGAAATATAATGATCGTGTACTCATTTGTGGTTCTCTATTGACACGTAATGAAACCGAACCATTTTTTAAATGATTGATCACTGGTAATGGAAAATGGATTACCTACGACATGAACGTGCGAAAAAGATTATGGTCATAAGGCAAGCAAGCTCCAGAGACTATAGTGAAACCCTGATCTACTCGCAATAAGTTGATGGTGTGTATATGGTGGGATTGGAAGGGCACTATTCATTATGAGCTTTTACCGCCGGTCAAAACCATCAATTCGCATCTCTACTGCCAATAACTGTTGAGACTCAACGAAGAAGTAGAGAAAAAACAGCCGGAATTGATCAAGGGATAAAGGTGTGGTTTACACAGATCACACACATCTTCAGTCCCTCTGCAAAGAGAAAATTTGGTTCGAAAGTGTTAAAGCATCCACCATATAGCCCTTGCGCCCTCAGATTTTTACCTATTTCGGTATCTTCAGAATTCTTTAGATAGTGTTAGGTTAACATCAAGAGAGGTCAGTCAAAACTACTAGCCGCAGTTTTTAGATTAGAAGACTCAAAATTTCTATAGCAATAGGATTGTGTCATTTCTACAAAATGGCAACAAGTTATTGAACAAAATGGCAGAGATATGTAGGTATTGTAAACAAAATATGAAGAAAAATTATCTTGATATTGTGTATAAAACACGAAAAAACTTTTCCCAATCCGGTGTTTCTATTCACATAATGAATAGAAAGAAACACCCACATTCTTGACAAACATTAATTTATAAATTAAATAAATGTTTCTCTTGTAAAAGACTTACAAAAGCTTCAATGTCTTAGTGATGTATGTGGATATTTATAATAATATATAGTTGATTAGTAGGCTTAATTATTTATTTTATTGTCTTCAATACCGTTTCATAAATTTATGAAAATAACATTAACAGATATATCAAATGGAACGAAAACAACAAGAAGTCAAAGTGAACGATTTTTTTTTCGTTGCACATGGATTTTTTGAAGAAAAACTTCTTTAACCGCGATTTGAGAGTAACTCAGATTTATTCAAACAGAAGTAATAATTTACGAACGGAAGCTATATTCTCTTCATTACCAACCTAATATATATTCTTGTATGTATGTATTGGTAACACTGCGGATATGCAACTATTGTATAGTTAGACATTGTTTACATGAATAACGTGGAACTGGCCCAAAATATTATTACCCTAAATTTTGTTGCGATTTAATCTTTGTGATTACAGTGATTATTTTAATTCACAGTTAGTATGTGATTATTTATAAAAAGACAAATGTAATAAAAAAAAAATCTTTTGAAAAATTATAAAACAAGTGTTCATAAAAATTCATATGACTGACTCGAAGGAAAATTTTACCTCTTCATCGGTTAATAGATGCAAAAATCAGCAAACTAATCATTATTAGTTTGCTGATTTTTGCATCTATTAACCGATCATTTTAAGCCGCGGATCATTATCCGCGGCTTAAAAAATGTAAGTTTTTAAGTACCAGAATTAAAAATGTAACCAATAAAAGTTACAATTTCATTATTGAAATCAGTATTATTATATTTATTATTATAAATAAAATGTTTTTTCCAAATTTCTTACTATAGGTAGACAAAACACTATGGCAATTGATGCATCAAACAGAGGCACCGATTCTTCAATTACGCATAAAAGCTTCGTCGCTAACTGGAATAACTAACCATCATTGCCAAAATGTACTCTCAATAAATACTTTCTCTTTTTCATATAAACGTCAAGAAAACAAAATATTTACTCGTTTAAATCAGAAAGTGTTTCAATAAATACATACAATACCACATCCGATCAAATCTATCTTTCCAACTTCCAGAGTTTTATTTCGTAAAATTAATTTTGTATTGGTATTAAGCTTAATTTTGATTAGGCCATCTCATCTCTAGGCGCATCTTTGGAGCGCGTCTCACGCTCATCAAATGCAAATCCGATTGGACGCCTTCGAAATGCGATTGGACCGAGAGTGGCCAAAGCGACGATCTTATTTGAATTCCACTCGCTGGATATCGCCTCGTAGCAGAATCTAGAATCTCCTTTAAAAGATCCCCGATTCGATTCTATGGTGCGTTTGAATGGAATAGATTGTATTGGCCGTTCCTTTACGTATCGCCCCTTTCGGATCGCAAAAGTATACAATTCGAAGAGAATCGGATATGTTACTTGTTAAACAACAAATCTCGCACTTTAAGCCAGTAGCAGTGCGACTTGTGTAATGTAGTACAGATTAAACTTTGTACAATTTTCTATATATACATCAGTGCAAAAAAATTACAAGCGCTGTAGAGGCATAGTTTACCGTAGTCTTTTTTATTTCGACTTCTCTTTCTAAGCTTTTAAGCTTTGCATCGGATATTAACCGATGCGTCGCATAACGTCCGTAATGGTGGCTCTAGGTCATCTGTGGCACAGAGCAAGGTTTATTTAACTGGAGTTCATTAGGTGTTTAGTGAGTTTTTTCATTTCAAGATCGTATATAATTTTATACGTAGTAGTAAAAAAAAATATATTATTTAAATCTAGATTTTGTTAGTGTACTGATAATTGATCATTTAATGGGTGTTCGTATACATTTTCTGCCGACTCTATATGGCTTTATGAATTTTCCGATACTGGAGCTTCATGTTTGAATAATTTTATCTGAGTTAAGTATGTTAATGAGGAATACTGGGGAAAAAATAAAACTATTGTATACACTCATACATTTTAATGTATATAGAATTCTTACAAACCCCCTGCTTCGCTTTCTATACAAAAATCGTCTTTTCCTTATTAAGCTAAAACATTTTAATGAAACATTTTATTATCATTATCATGGGCAAGAGACGTCTCAACTTCAATTGTATGTATCGAAGAAATATTTTAATAATTACATCGTTTGAAAAGACTTATTGTATTTGCTTAAATATAAATTATAAGCTATGTGTAGAATGGTGATTTTGGAGAATCTTTTTAATTATTTTCCTTTGGTGGCAGTTAAAGATGATTTGGCATGTAATTAGGCGTAGTGATAACTTATTTTTTAATGTTCATTTTACTAATACTACATTTCTTTATCATTTGATTCTTAGTGCATTATTCTTGCGTTTCAATAAGTTTGTATTATTTTTTACTATAGAAATTGTATACTTATTTGGTTTTTGTGCCACGAGCTGAACGATTTGCCAATTATTTCATTGGTGCGGTCTGCTGATGTTTCATGCTAATGACGTACTACTAAAGTTGGAGACGTTTCTCGCATGCAATTATTATAGCTGATATTAATCCTAGCTACATTTTGCTAAACATTTTCGCTTATATAACAAATTTTGCTAGGCAATAATTGTAATACATATTCGTTCACGTCTGTCTAACTATATCAGTTTTGCTTTTAGTTATTATTATAAATATGTGTAATGTAATACATTTATATACAACGAAATCGACTGTAATTATATAGTTAACTATATATACAACATCCAAATGTGATATGCTATATGATACAAGTAGCGTTTTGTTTCCCGATTCTTTGTTGCTTATCTAAATGCTTACTCTAATAAAATTTCGTATTACTTATTAGAATCTAAGAATAAATCATTTCTTTGCAGAATATATTATAAATAACATGCATACGTTTTTTTTTTTTGGCAATTACATTTATTTATTCTACGTACGTATTCGCCCCGAAAATTCGTTAAAACCCAAAAATGCAAAATGTATTTAACTTCATAAAAACACATTTATCAACGTCATTTAATTTTATTTATATTATAAATTAACATTGGTTTCAAATTCATAAACGCACATTAAAGACGATTCGGAAGGAATTACCTCCTTGGTGTAGATATAGCTCTTTACGACATACATTCATAAAAATATATATTATGTACTTGATTTATAATATATCTGACAATAATTATATATTTTAGTTAAGGTAGAGTATCAATCTAGCAAGCTTATAATATTTAGTAATCATAAAAATAGTACTCAACTTCTTGAAGTTGTTCTAAGATAGTCACAATTTATTATACAGTATCTAAACTAACTCTAAAAATTTTTATACAAACGCATTTTCCCAAAATATTGGTAAAAATAGTGAAAAACACACATAACGTTACGTATTTTAACAAGTAGTGTCTTAACAGCTAAGGAAACTTAGTTTTTTTGGTTTGGGATGGTCTTAGGGAATATGGTCCGGTCAGAGGGGATTGCGGTGCGACCGCCGTAATTGTGGCCAGAGCGGCGGTCACTACGGAATGTTCTGGAGCTGATTCGATACGAGTTTACTCGATGCAGCAACGATGTCGATTGTAATAGGAATGTTTGTGACTTGCTGATTTGTTGCGTTCGAGTCGACGGCGCGGGCGGCGTGTTGGGGCGATGAGACTCTATCGTAAAAGGATTGCGAAGAACGGCTCAGGTAAGAGCTTTGAGATGAGCTGTCCTCGTTAGGTAAGGATTTGAGGCTGTTCTGGTTGTAGGGGGATCGTATTATGCTGGGAGGGGTTATCGTATCCCCACCGTTTTGGGTGGGCGGTGGGGCCGAATGCTGGCTTAAGTTGGCGGGAGAGACGGCGGCAGAGGGGAGGACGGGCACGTGCACGGGCACGTCCTCCTCGGACAAGGTGCGCAGGCGCAGGCGCGAAAGCCGCCTCCCCCGCCGCCCTCCTCACACCGGCGACTGTTGTTCGCTGCTACCGCTACCGCTCGCTATGTAATCCTAAAAACATTGATTTACTATGAATTTTAAATTTCTTCTTGTACGTTTATTTGTTTTTTCTTATTTACACATTTCTTCATTAGTATCTTTGTGAGCTAATTATATATCAAGCGATACTAGAGAACCAAGGAAAAATTTTTTTCTTATTTCATTAAATAACTTAATAAACAAATATTTACACATCGATCCATAATATAGGTAACCACTGAATTGGAATTTTACTACAAGTCGATTCTAAAAAATGGCTCCTACAGACAGACACCACAGTTTTCTATTCTGGGCTACATTTTATATATAATATAACATTTCAGTTCATCTACTAGATGTCATTTGCTTAGAAGTTTTATATAAAATACCCGTCTACATAGACGTATGCGGAGAGTTTGTTGATTTTTAAGATTTGCTTCGTACAACTACCAACTTTACAACTAGTTATGATACGTGCCTCCTTTTCTTCTTTAACGTAACATTAAAGCTTTAGAAATTCTAGGTCACCTTAGGTCACCTGCCTTACGTAAAGTGATACATCAGGTCTAATACCCCCGATTCATTTTGACCCGAAACTTTTACAAAGGGTACATCGTACTTTTCCATAGGACAGTTAGTTTATTTGGTATACAGCCAAAGTTTAATCGAGCTCTCGTTAGTATAATATTATCCTTGTAATAAATATGCTAAATTTATTAAGCTCTCCGTCCCCCGGTCGTGTTCCCTGCTTTTCGAGACAAAAGCTGTGAGGGAGGATAGATGTCGTTAAAACTCATGGGAAGTTCAAAGCTTTTATTATAACAGCTTTTTAAAATGCATAAGTTAAATATCTGTATGATAAATTTAAACCTACCGCTTCTAGAAAAAGGATTAGTTAAATCAAAGCCCCTCAAATCTTTATTATGTGGCGGTATATAAACTCAGGCAAGCAGGATGTGTGTGTAATAAATAGATTGTTTTCCCTTTTCAGCTGTTCAGTTCGAGCTTATTCCGGTCTGAATTAATAAAGCCAAAACTAGTTCGAGGTCGGAGAAAAGTTATTGAAGTAATACGTTTATAGAGTTTGGGGACGAAGTAGAAATGCTCGTGCCCAGGCGCGTGTGTCGCGTGATGTTTAGATTTTGTCGGACGTGTACTTTCTTATTAGGGACTTCTCTCTATTGTAAGAGACTTTGTGTTAGTTTCCTGTTTTTGTCGGTAATGGAGTTATAGCCGTTAACGTTAATGTTTAATTAACTAATTAATCTTATCGCTATCGGCGAATGCGTAGCAATAACGTTCGTATGCGATTTCCAAAACGATATGGACATACAATTCACTCTATGTCTCGATTCTGTTATCGATCTCGGCCTCGATATGTGTCGGTACGGTCGTACCTAATCCTTATCTCGCTCCTGTCCCGTTTTAAATGTTGATATCAATTATCAGTTTTATTTGAACTATTAATTCAGATTTGTCTATGTCTTAATCGAGAAAGAAAATGGCTTTCACACAAATTTTTAACTATTACTTTTTCGATTTTTACATGTTTCTATAAACATCCTTCTCATATATTTTTATATATTTTACATATTTATTCGAGGGGGAGGGAGCATATCTGAGCGAATATAAGTGAGTAGTTAAATTTTTTGTACGTCCATTACGGCACAGACTTATAAGTAATTTCACTTTCGTTACGTATGACTATTTTACTATATTAAAGAAAATAATTTATTTATTTACAGTACCAAAGAAAATAACGAGTTTCTAGCTATCACAAATTGTTAGTATAAATAAAACGATGTAAGTGCTAAATCGTAGGTATACTAAGCGCGAAGTAAATTCATATAAACTTAAATTTTTTAGTTGAGCCGGTCGGATATGTTGTGTTTTGGGTCATTTTAAGCTGTCATATAATTTTTCATGTACCGATTTCCAACCAAAACATGTTGACTTAAATGGTTAACGTACGTAAGTAGTGATAAGATGCAAAAAGTTCTTACGGCATGCAGGTGTCGGTTGTCGTGAGGTGGAGCCAGCGAGGTCCTGGGCACCAGCAGCGTCGTCGTCGTGGTCTCGGAGGCGGCGGACTCCCGCTTGGACGGCTGGCTGTACAACCTGCGGGACGCTAGGCGCCTAAATCATTCAACGTTCCTAGATCGCCGTCGAAGCAGCACGACTATTGGTTGTAGTCATCGATATTAATGTCGCTTGTTTATATAAAAAAAAACACTAGAAATTCTTAATTTTCAATGAATCTCGTATATAAACGAATACATCTAGAAACAGTTGCCTATTAAAATATGTTCATGGCTATTAGTAAATAGATGAATGCAGTGACCTACATTAACTTCCCTGTTTATACCCGCTTGTCAGGTAGTCATGAACAGAAACGAGTAGGTAAAAACTACCTATATTTATGTTCATGACTATAGGTAGGCAACAGTTTCTGAATGTATTCGTCATATAGACGAAATAGAGATATTTTGAAAAATATGTTTCGTCCGATAAGCAGTGGATGAAGGACGGTCTCTCTTCGTATCCTGAACTAACGGAATCAGAGATTAAAAGTCTTTGAACTAACAAAACGGGTTGTCAAGTTTAGTTTTAATTTGGTATTTGAATGTGTGTGCAATATACCTTCGCTATTTTAACATAGTGCAAATTGTAAAATATCACTAGTAAAGGTGGTACAAAAAAATGTATTTTGCTGCAAAAATGCTATTTCTAAGCTCTTTCATTAAATACTGGCTCCTAACTTGGCAGTTTTCTTCAATACACAGAAAATTATATGTAATGGTAACGTACTGTATTATTAAGTTAGGGCTCAAAATGTATTATTTGGCGATAAATAATTTAATTGTTTGACAGTGTCTATTTTCAAAATTTAGCATCTTTTTGGATATCACTATTTCTGGTGGTGCATAAGCAGTTGGTCTATTTTTTACATTAATATTTTGGTAATCTAACACTAACTTTTTGGTAGATAAACGATATCAAACTATTAAACACATTTTTGTTAAAAAATTTACGTAATACGTACTAGATACACATTAAGCATTTCACGTTACATACATTTTAATGTTTAATCGGCCTTGATTACGTTTTCGTGAGTACACAAATAATTGTGATTTTACTGTTTTCAGTTCAAAGGTACATTGTATTTGTACATTGAATATACATTCGTAATTCCACTTGTAGTTTACGCTATTAATACTTCAATTACATGTTAAATTTCTGCCATTTCTTTAATGTATTACAGTACCCTAATCATCATTTTCGATGTGAAAAATCTTAGCGCTCGTTACGGAAATAGAACCGTACAGATGGAGACGTTGTCGTCTCGATTCAGGCCGCGCTCTCCTGCACTCGACGCTGCGCATGAGTCGTTTTTGAATGGCGGCGAGTATCCGCTGGAGACCGAGGTGATGTATCTATTTTAGCTTAAATAAAGGATATTTTTTCTTTAAAAAAAATCTGAATATATTGTTTTTGATTACGCCATATTTATTTTTATACTTATACATAATTATTGCGAGGTTTTACATTAGCCAGACGTCCCGTGATGGCTTATTACTTGTTTTTTTTTTTTCATAAATAAATTTTTGTTCATATGTCTTAGTTATTGAATATATTGTATATGTATTATTTATTATGTAATTCAGAAAAAATCTGAAACATGTTTTGATTTGAAAGTGTGACGTTGTATAATATTAATGCCACTGCCTTGAATAAGCAATTTTTTTAGTTTTAATGCATTTTTTGGCTAGTTTTTCTTTACTGTTGTAGGGTAAGGAACCCTTGAGGCGTTTGTTCGACATACACTCGCTCATTTCTTATTTAACCCTCAGATTGTTAATCATAGTATGCCGTCTACATATTAGTATTAAATATTTTTCGGATTATTTAAATATTTTGTTATCAAGAAACTTGATTCAAATTTGAATTTATTTATTCGGTTCGCGTCAGAGTTCCCTTAATTAAAGTGAACGAACTTGCAGATAATGTTCTGAAGTTAGTTATAGTCACTTTTACATCAGAGTAATTACGAGAGCGTTTACATCTCCTAGCACAGTGTTGAATTTTGAATTTAAGATTGCGGGCAATGGAGAATGGGATAAACTTATAAAGTCATGTTAAAGATCTCAAATAGCATGTTCGATTACTAATTGAAGATAATTTTCCTATTGACTTCGACCTAAAAATTAAGAAATTTAAAATTCTCCTTCTATCTCTGTTCGAATGCAAGTATCTACAGCGAAATAGTATATAGGAAATACAAATAAATGACCTGACCAACCGGGTAACTACCTCTTCATGATTTTCGTAATACTATGGTTTTCATATTTTCTGATATTTTTCGTAGCTACCGTTGACCTTTAATTGGCCCTTTGTTGCTTTGATGCTACATAGCCTCGTAGCTTGAAATCAAGAAACCAAGGTAAGTATATTACATAACCTCAAAGCAATAACCAATTTATATTTACAACTAGCAGAGAATCGTTGTTGTCTCGGTGGAAAATAATCTGTTTTATTTAAACACTTAAAATAGCAACACTATCCTTTGAGTTCTTGAAAATTGTTTTAAGCTATGTAAAGTTACCAAATGACAACAGCTCCTATAAGCATCTCTGACAAAACTCAACGTTGAGATGGTGATAGTTGCACAGTGAGCAGTCCGCTTTTACAGAAGCTATTCCATCTTAAGTGTTTTCAATTCTTCCTAAATCATATAACTTTGTATACAATGTACGTATATTATCTTTATATATCACATCTACCTCTAATTATTATTCATTTCTAATCCGTCTATTAATCTTTTGCTTAGGTCAGGAATGTACACAAAAAATGCGTTTCTGATCCTTTTCTGTACATTCTGTTTTTTTTTTTATTTTGTAATCAAAAAAGATAACATTATCTTTCTTATCAAATAGATGATGTAATCTTTTTGATAAAATATCTATATATTTCTTTTGACATTGTTCCATTCGAATTACTTTCAGAAAATAAAAATTGGGAAATACAAGCGACTAGAAACAAAAATGACAATGAAAAGAAAAAAACTGGTGAATTTCAAGTTTCTTATCAAATATATGAAAAAGTATATTCTAAACTGTACATATGTTCAATTGCTTTAGTTTCTTCATACACGCCGATCTTCACAAATTTTTTTTCATTATTACACCTTACTTCTATCATTCCCATAATTAATTGAGTAGTCAGGAAATGTTGAAGGTGTTGAAGTTATTGCCAATAATGAGGTTGAAGTTGAGCCTAATGGAACAGTCTACTGGAGAGAAGGGACCCATTTATCGATCCGCGTTCTTATTGTGTACAATCTTTAATACCTAAGATATTACATGTTGTAGAAGAAGCATGCAGTTGCTATACCTACATAATTGAATATACTAGTTTTTTCTGGTTTCATTCTCTCTTTCTCTCTCTCTCTCTCTCTCTGTCCGTACTTGAGTTTGTTTATGTTACTAATTTGCTAAATATTGTCTCAAAATTGTACGAAATTGCAACACATGCTCGTTTTACAGTTTCTTTCTTATAGTTGGTTTCTTAGGATGAACATTCTACAACGGCCCCATAAGGGTGGACATTCAGGTCAATTAGAGAGAATGTAAAATTTATTTTGTTCCACGAAGACTTCTTTAATCATACTTTGATCATAGCAGTTACGCTATCAAGATATTAAATCCGCTTGATAAGATAAAAATATTTGAGCGCAATTAGAGGTTTATAACTTTAACAGTGTCCTTTGCAAGATCCCTTCGTAAAAGTAACTGAGGGCTTGTCACGATCAGACCTTTAGATAAAAAGTGTGATTACGAGCCTATATGATTGACAACTCGATTTGAATTAACATTTTCGTTGAGAAATGTTTACAAAATAGTGGATCAGAAAAATTTTGCCCATTGCCATATTTTTTTAAAATATAGTTTAAAAGTTAAAATGAATAAAACATCTTATCTTCGTGATAAGAAATCATTGCCTGTTAATTATTTACATCAAGAAGAAATAAGTTAACCTTTACATTTGAAATAGCGTCGCATAATCTACACATGCATTGTCGGCTTCTGTGACTATTTTACATATAAAAAATATACACATTGAACCAATAGTTTCTCTTGTCTATGTGATTCGTGTTTAAAACATCAATGCAAGTAAAACAACGATGGTCAACGGTCCATCACTTTCGAGAAACTGTACCACTTCATCCTTAAAGGCGTTATTGTAATACGATGGTAAATACCAATATTTTGTCGTGTCGTCTTAGACACGTAGTCAAAGTTGTCGTTCCCCTTGAAATTTTAATATCAAATTTAAAAATGTAGACTTATTATCATGGAGCTTAATGTCGTTATGTTTGATATCAATATCAGTTTCCATAGATCAACAAAAAATCGATGTTGTAATACTTTCGTAAGGGTTCGTATTGCCCTATGAGCGAACTTGTGAGGGATTCGCGAATACGATGAGGCGTTGCTTTCGTCCCCTATACAAGTAGCGATGATGTTTTATTGGTTTCCTAGTAGTTTGCATAGCGAACCGCACGTCACGTATCCACTCAATGCTCCAATTTGGGTGGCCGCCATTATTGAATCAAATGCTGCAAGCGATATTGAATCTTTTCGCTATGATCATAAGGTTTACTTTTCTGTAACCATATGTTTTATGTTTAGGTCATGATACAGGAATGGGTTAGTGCATAAACTAATTGCCTTAGGCGTTAAGGAGTGATGGCGACCGTGGACTCGATTAAGAAGATACAGTTAACGATGTTTGCTTTAAGTAATTAGGTATATCAGAGAAATAGATAAATATTAACTTTTAAGTTCTTATTCATTTAATGTACTTTATCTTCTGGCGCGGTTTACTGTCGGTCACTAAATATATGTTTTGTCTAGAGTATCGATGAAGTTAAGAATATAAACAAAAAATAGGCCAATATTTTAAAAAGAGAATTATTAATGACGATAATTTCAGAGTAGCTACATAATTCATATATAAAAAAAAAAACTTTTACCCGCGGCTGCACCCGCGTAAATGTAAAATAGATTCCTTCATCTTTATATCATCGATTTCGTTGTTAACCATGGTTCCCATTCCAGTATCGTTCTCGATTTCAATTTCCGTCTCTGTTCACAGCGCCAATCTCAAGGTAGACTCTACATTTCGATGCCGACCCTGCACTCGAACATTTTACTAATATAAATTCAGAGCATATTTATAACACAATGTCACAGTGAATTAAAAGTAATTAGAAAATCACACAACTGGATGGATGTTTTTAAGACTGATCTTTAATGGGATTTTATTGCTTTTTCAAATGATTCATAATTTTCATAATGGACACTATGAAAATCGAGTGGCCTATTGTTTCATGGTAAATTGGACATTCTTCTTAGTTATAAATGCCTGTTAATGTTAGTATGTGTTTTGTTTAAAAAAAAAATACATCATATCCAAGTAAACGAATTGTCTCCATGAAATATTCCCATTACTGGCATTGAGGTGATGCAGTACCCAAGTGACTACGACATGATATGTACTTTTTTATCACGTTTTTGACATTCGTTTACCGTCTGATCTCACTTATTTTAACGACTTAACTGTACGAATTTGCTGAATTAATTCTTTTTTCGTAAGCAAAATGCAAATGCAATTTTTATCGGCATTGCATCGGTATCGTGCTTGAGCTAGCGTATATTAAGTTTGTAATAAGAAAATTTACACCGTACAACGTACATTTTGACATAAGATTTTCATCGATTTCACGAACTGTTTGGATTCGAATAATTAATTGCTATCTTATGCATTTCAAATGATATAGAATTAGAACAAAAAATCAAAAAGGGAATATATTCACCGATCAAATTTGTTTTAAAATAACAATTAATTTAAAACCTATTTATGTTTGAGGTCCACAAACCAAATCGAGCTGTTGAATGACAATTCCGAAATTAGTAGAGTTAGCTTATGAAATGTTACCGCAAATTAATCGCAATGAAAAATAAACTCAATACAAGACTTACTTACCTTGATGAAGAAAAAAATTAGTTAGGATCAAACCAAAAGGTGCAGGGTGGTAAAATAAATGAACACCGAAAGCTAATGAACATTAATGTTTAATAGTAATAATATTAACATTAAAAATAATAATAATAAAACTAAAATTAATAATCTAAATTCGCTTAAATGCACAATAGATCTGATTCTTGATTCTTCTTAAATTCGTCAAAACCCACATTCATCGAGTACCCGGTTACGGTGAGGTGAGCGGCCATCAGATCGTGAGCCTAATGAAAATAAAAAACACCAAAAAGAAATATGGATTCGGTGCGGTGCTGAAGCTGATGCGTGCAAAGTGCGAAAGTTTGGTGAGTACGTCGGCGCCAAGTCCTTTTTCGGATTTTCAGCTACTGTTTTATTTATGTAGCCCGAAGTGTTAGAAGTGATTTGGGAGTTTTTTCGTTCCGCGTTACGAGCTGAGTTCGTTAAGACTTTGAAGGAAAGCGCTGTTTTCCAAGACAACTCCCTAATGCTCAGTACTCAATTCGACAAGGGGCCCCATTTGATTCTTATCACAAATTTGTTTACCATAGCAGAGTAATATATATATATATTGTGTTTTGATAGTTTTAGAAGATCGCGAAAGAAACACTGTGCTATTATTTGTAGCGTTCGTATAAATAATTGTGTTTATAAGTTAACGTGTTTATTTTTGCAACTTCATGCTTTTTCATGAAACGAGGTTAGTCCTATTGTGAATTACGAGTTGTAAGCATAAACACGATTAGAGCCCTCTTGTGATCAAACAAAATCATTTTTTGGTTTTTTCTATGAATGATCTGTACAAAAGATAGATGTCTGCTTACGATTGGCCAAAAATATTGGAAATTTATTTACTTCTAAACATAAACACATCAAAACTCTTTTGGAAAGAATGAAATAAAATGGAGTCGATTTGATTATTTGATATTCTCTTTGTATACATATACAAAAAAACAAAATCGAATAACAATGTATACTAAGTTATACCTACATATATGACATTAATAGAAGTAGAATAGTGGAAAAAGGGCAATTCGATTTTTGATATTTACATGTATTTCGACAAATACATTTGTCGTGAAGGATCTGACTTTTGAAATAGGTAATATATTAGATTGAAATTGGTAATTGGGTATATATATAGAACCCAGTCCAAAACTGTATGATCTATTACATGTTTATGTGATAACATGAAATTAATGATTAAATTGAACATGCGATTTCAAGCATCCTATGAAATCGAAGTTTTCTAAAATAATTAATGAATGTCAATACAGTAATTGAGGTATACAACGATGGTATTAAATTAAAATCGTTGTTTGTAGTCAACCATTTTGAAGACAAGTATATGGTTCATATGCTTTTTTAGACGAAGTTGTCTATCGCGCATATGACGAATGAGAGCCAGACGGGTACAGTACAACGCACAAAACTCTGCCGCTCTGAATTAGCTGCGAATGATGTACCGCGTAGGTATTACGTTGCCCGACCCTTCCTTCTTCTCCGCCGCGTTTCTATTTTACGCCATCGTGACGCTTTAGCGACGAACTTCACAGCGGCAAAGTTTCGAGTGTTGTACTATAAAAGTGTACGACTGATACTATGAGACAGAAACAAAAAAAGGGAGAGAGAAAGAGAGTGAGAGGGAGGGGGTAATAGGGTTGGCGTCGAGGAGAGACTGCTCCTCTAGATTCGTTTACTATCTTATAGCTTGTTAACAAACGTATGTATATGTACATACCCTTACTATAGACGTGCGGTGTACATGTCATTAAAATGTTTGTATTTGTGTTGAATGTACGGATTAAGTTTATGATTTGATTATATTTTTAAAATATTAATTAATGATATAATATTTATTTTTCTAATTTTATGGACAAAAACTAAAAAAAAATATTGAATAAAATTGTATTGTCATTCTTTCATTGTAATTGTCATTAATAATACATAATATACAGTAAAAGAAACTTCATTCCTATCGACTGTCGCACGACATTTGTCGTTAATTTTTGTTGTGTGTTAGAATGTATATTGGTACAAAGATGTGTTGGAGTCAAGAATTAATTTCAGTTTTCAGATAAACTGATATAAAATTTTAGTATCATTTGGTATCTCTACTCAAACTTAACTAAACGATGAAAATTAAAAAAAAAATAGCAAAATGTTACGGATCAACGGGTTTTTATAAACAATTTAGAGTTAGAAAATGTTTACAAAATCTATTCAATGATTGTAATACAGTACTGAATTGTGATTTAATTATTTATTAATTTTCTTATCACGGTCATGGAAAATTATGTGCAAATCAAGCACTTAACTAATGCCTTCGCAGTAGTTAATAATTTAAGGCACTCAGCGTACAGCTCAGCCAACGTTCAACAGTAGTTTGGCTGCATTATAAATTAAATCTACAGATGAATACATCAGAGTTACGAGAATAATCAACAGTCTTTAATGATGATGTAGATAAATTGTGTCTGCCGTGCCTGATGATCAAAAAGCTAAAGGTTTACAAAGTAAAATATATTCTGACAAAAGACCACAATAAACTATTATGTGAATAATGAATGGAGTAAAGGAGACGTTTCATTCGGAGCTAGAACTTTGTACTCGCTATCAAAATATAAGCATTACAAGAAAAACACACAAAAAGTTGTTTGTTTAGTACATTAGTACCTTAGATATGGTACTAGGTGTTCAATAAATTATCAATATTGATATAAAAACAAGGACATGCGGTTGGAGTTTATATTTATTTTTAGTATAGTCTCCCTTTGCTTCGATGCATTTATTATACGTGTCAATTATTTTTTTAATCCAAATAAAAGCAATTTTCATTTTGTTTGTCAATGTGTTCGGTTACATCCGCGTTTAGTGCTTCGTCATCAACAATTCGATTTACTCGCACACTTTTTTTCAGGTTCAAGATGAAGAAGTAGTCGCTGGAAGGTAGATCTAGACTATAGGGTGGACGATCCATAATTTAGAGTCCGCAATCACATGCGACAGCTTTTGCAATTTGAGCGTTGCGAATTGAAATATTACCATGCGGTAGTAGCATACCTTTTGTAAATTTTCCAGATTTCTATTTTTAATGGCTGCGTTTAGTTGCTATAGATTACATTATTGGCGTAGTACGTTTGTGTAATATTGATACCTATATTTTTTTAGAAATATTCCTTCAAAATCACAATAATGGTGACCACGACCGTCCCAGCAGAAAAATGATTGAATATCTTGGGATGAGCTAGTTCTCTAATAAACCACTGCATCGATTCTCGCTTGCTCTTAGCATCATAGTGATGCACACGGATTTTATCTTCTTCTATAACAATTCTTTTGATAAATGAATTAGGATTTTTTCCACGTAATTTTATAGACTACAAATAGAGTTCCATGTGCGCTTGCTTCTGATATGGCGCCAGCTTTCACGGCACTCGTATCGCAGTTACTTTTACACATGAAGTTCGTTTCGAATGATATTGTATATGGTACCAGCGGAATGATCAGATTCATAAGCAATCGGTATGACCTTCGATCTAACATCTTCAATTATAATTTTTTGCACTTCTCTTATAATTTTTTTCAAAGACGTTCTACAGGCCGGTCGGTACGGTGGTTGTTTTTGATGCTATTCTTTCCACAATTGAACTGATTGTGCCTCTTATGAATGCGAGGGCTGCTATTTATGTATCCGGAACTGGCCATATACTGAACTTTCCAACTTTTGAAAATTTTCGAGCGATGACATTACGGTTTTCAGCGTGTGCTAACTCAAAAACAGTGCTTATTCACAACTCACTTCGACTTTTGAGGATGAAGTACCGTTGAAAACCATTTTGTATCACTGATTAAGCGAGTTTGATCGCGGGTGGTCTATGCTCACGGACGAATTTAAAGAAGGTCGTTCCAAATCTGTTGTTCTACCATAAAAATATCGATGATATGCGGAAACTAATAATACAAGATCGTTATGTTACATATTGCGAGATAAAGTGGGTATAAGTATGACGAGTAAAGATAATATATTACACGAAAATTTGGCTATAAAAAAAAATATTTGCGTTGGATTCCGCACAACTTGAGTATTGATCAAAAATAGGCTCGTATGAATTGATGCAAAAAATGGTAAAAAAATTCAATTATGGTGCGTCAAAAGCCGTTTACATTATCTATACAGGTGATGAATCTGGGATCTATGTGTATGACCCGAAACTAAACAACAGTCAATGATGTAGGCGTTCCAAGGTTAACCGATCCCAACAAATGTGATTCGTGCCAAAAGCACTTTGAAGTAAATGGTTGTCTGTTTTTTTGGTATAAATGGAAATATGGTTACAGTACCACTAGATAATCGTAAAACGGTTAATTCGGGTTGGTACACGACCATTTGTTTGCCAGAAGTTTTTGAAGAAATAAGAAAGAACAACCGACAACACAGAATCATTCTTCATCATGACAATGGTAGCTGTTACACGTCGGCCGTAACAAATTATCATGGTGAATGTTTTGAGAAGCAATAAAACCATATTAAATTATAGATGTTTGTTTGTTTTTGATATTCTGGACACAGAAATAGCAGCTCTCGTAGTACATAACATAGGGATAATATTTCCTTAAGCAATATCCATTCCAATTTTAATGCATTTTTAGACTTGACATTGTCAATAATATTTAATATAAACATAAGGCTCTAATTTAATTAAAAACAATAAATTGCTTAGTTTGGTAGAGCGTTTATGTTTACCACTTAGAGAAAAATATGTGATTTTTTCAATTTTATTATATTTTATATCTTATAAATAATTGTATATACCCCGTATTTATTGTGTATAATGAGAGTTTGGGATATATCTATACCGAGAATTTCTTGAACGTATCTTCATTGTACAAACGTGTTCGTTATTACAATTTATAATGTTTGTGTTTAATAGTGTTTTGATATTTGTTGACAGTTAATAAATATAAATCACGAGGTACGAGTAATGTGATGGTGCTTCTCTATCTGAGATTATGGTAAATCAAAGTAAATAATATTAATTTTCTTGATTACCTATTTTGACGTTCTGAACAACGACCTAGCCCAAGGTTTGTCTTGGCCCATTTTGTGGAATGCCTTCTTTATCAATATGTATGGACGTTACTATACTTACTAGAGATAGATGAGAAAGTATTACGGTTCTCAATTTGCCCATATTTAATACGTAGTATGCGCGATTTCCCTAACGAAAATGAGAAGATTTTCAAAGCGCTTTTAATCAAAAGAGTATGATTTTGCGTGAATCTCATGCAAATGGATAGGACACAAGAAATTTGAGTTATTGTGTAAAGGAAAACAATACAAAATCAATTGATAACAGAATACTGAGTTTGCAATTGTTCGCCTTGTTACTTAATTCAAACAGTAGAGATAAATACCAACAGAAAATAAAAATAAAAATGATAGTTCAAAAAGTAATACACCAATAAATAAAGTATAATGAATAATTTCAGTTACTAATTCCACTTATCAGATATTTTTATAATTTATTGTTTTTTCTTTTAGGCTCGGTGCTATTCAAACATCACAAGCTTAGTATTTAATATCATTAAAGTATTTTTTTTTAAACGTTGCTACGTAGCACGTGTTAATAACCATGCGTCTTTGTAGCTATTAAAAAAAATACACTTATACACCTCACATACATGTTTGTCTGTAGAAAGATAACATAATGTTACGTAAATTTCTAACAAAATCAGCGATGTTTCATATCCCAGCAAAAATTTTTGTCATGAGCACCGTGCCGAAAGCTACCATCTATCGTTGTTCGAGAAACTGTTATCCTACAATTTTCATATTGATCATTGTTCACCGGAGGTGATGACGCGAAACATGTTTCAGTTTCAACTGTCGGTGGGTAATAGAAAAAAGATGCGACGACGTCACTAACCGTATGCTCTCCGTGCGGGACCTCGGGGACCAGTCCTTGGAGTAGGACGCGCCCCTCTTGCGGCCGCCGCCGATGGCCCTGCCCGTCTTCCACCGCTCCACGTGATAGCATATCGCGTGGCGCACCTCCGTGTTCATGAAGCAGTAGAACAGCGCCACCGTGAAGCCCTGGCAGAAGAGAGAGACGGCCGCGTGTTAGTATTGTCGATCAAGTGGTCTTCCGTCTGTCGGAATGACTGACTATTCAGGCGTACTTGGAACCGAGGAGCGCGGGATATCTGAATTCGTGACCTTCGTTAGGTTATTTGAATAGGCACGATGACAAGTTTTTTTTTTCGAAATTCTCAAGGACTCTATGATAAATATCGTCATTTCGAGCGCGTTCTTTTAAGTAACTTTTAAAATAATGACCTGATTAAAACCAGGTTCATGAAAAAAAGATTCGCTTTAGATTCCATATAAATTTAAGTTTGAATGAATTTTGAATAAACTTCAAAATAAACTATATAACAGTAAATATAATTTTAATCAAAATTTCCAATTTTTCATCTCTCTATGTAGCTTTTCTAAATTGTCCAACTCGATCCAGAGATGCCGTTAAAAACAGTATTGAAGGGACTTTTTCATATAAATTGTAAACTAATGGTTGATTATTACGTTCACTACATTTGTAAGTACTGTATTTTCTTTAAAATGTGTGGAAATTTGAATTTGAGTAATTGGAGCAATCCTATGATTGGAGTAATTGCAAAAAACTTTTACTTTAAATATTAACGTTTTCAAATTTTTGTAAACGATTAAATTCATTGATATTACAAATTAATCAAACTCAATTTTTTACTGATTGTTTCAAAAATCATACATAAAAAACCTTAGGCTTAGTGCGAGTCGGACTCAAACTCGAAGGGTTCCGTACCACTATACAATATTGAACACTATATACTTAAAAAAAAATTATGAAAAACAAGAAGAAATATTAAGTTTGAACAAAAAATGCTGTTAAAACACGTTTCTCGTATGGGGATTTTTTTAGTTTTTAACTTTATTTTATTTTCGTTAATTATTCTTACAGCCATTATAGTAATACATCTTCAATCTTATCGTTTTAAATCAATTATTGCGGTATTTTTACAACGATAACTTGATGAACGTTAAACAGTTAGGATTCACAAAGGGTCGTTCAATAATTAAAGCTGGTGTTGAGCTTATTCAGCAGAGTTTTGATGCCTGGGAGAATTCACGGGACGTGATTGGTCTTTTCTGTGATTTATCTAAGGCATTCGACTGCGTTCATCATGACACATTGATCAGGAAAGTACATCGGTGTCACGGGTAGATCATTTGGACTTCTGGAGTCTTATTTAAATGATAAAATTCAAAGGGTCGATTTTAATGGTGAGAGTTCGTCAGGATATGCAGTCAATATGGGTATGACTCATGGTTCAGTTCCTAATGCATTTTTACTCCTAGTTTATATTAAAGATCTACCACATCTTGTTAAGGTTTAAGCATGGAATTGTACCGTTTGCAGATGATACTTCTTTATTTTTTAAGATTAATAGGCAACAACCAGCTTTTGACAAAGTAAAGAGTACCATTCCTGAAATAGTTGCGTGGTTTTGTATTAATAACTTTTTTCTCAATGAGAGGAAAACAAAATTTGTTAATTTTTTCTTGATTAACGCTAAGCTGATTGATGCAAATGTAATGGTCAAGAACGAGATACTGGATATTGTTGACACGAACTTATTTCTAGGTCTCACTTTAGAAGCTAAGTTAAGTTGGAATTCTTATATTACGAGATGGACGGAAAAGGCTTAGTTCTGCAGCATATACAGTAAAAAAAGTCGGCAAATTACACTTACTACGAGTGCATCGCGAGACTAGTTTATTTCAATTCATTTCATAGTCTCATCATGTATGAAATTTTATAATGGGGTCATGCAGATGATATTAATACAATTTTTATACTGAAGAAGCGGCTAGTTTGTGCCATTTCTAATTTTAGAACAAAAATATCTCTCAGAGAAACATTGAAATAGGTTAATATTTTAACTGAAACGTATACATATTCGAAAACCTAGTATATGTCAAGAGACATAGAATCGTTCAAAAAAATTAGCAACATCTATAAAATTAGACATAAGAACGATCTTCTTTCTTATAAAACTGGACTAAGCAAAGTTAGCAAATCATTTAAAGGGCAATGTGTGTTCTTTTTTAAGAAGATCCCTGCTAAAATTTAAAATTTGTTATTTTATGACTATTCGTTAAAAATAAGTTTCATGGTGAGAACTATTATACCGTGTCTGAATATCTTAATGAAAAAAACCTCCATCGGATTCAATTGATCGGCTATCTGGTTGCTTAGTGTTAATTCCTAAGTATTGGACTGAATTAATTTAATTACTCAATACTCTGTATCGATAAGTATAAAAAGAGCAACCCTTGAGTGTCTTGACCTTTCTTCTCAAAGTAAATCAGAATTTAGCATGGGTGATAATGTTAATGTGGACAATAATTTGTCAATCATCTATTTCAAGTGTACTTCTACATTTCCTACAAAATAAAGTTTTTTTTTTGATTTTGATAGTGACACCGTGTGAACATTTCAAGCGTTTATTTATTGGCATTAATAAAATCGAGCAATAAACGCTAAAAATAGGTTTCTTGTATGGGGGGTCTCCTTTCATTTTTATTTTAATTTTATCCTTTTTACTTGTTTTTATTGTGACTGTAGTATAATACATACTGTAAGAACATTTCAAGCGTCTTTCTATTGCCATTATTAAAATCGAACAAAAAATGCTAAAAAACGCGTTCCTTGTATGGGGAATTAATTTTCAATTTAATTTAATTTTTATCATTCGTTGTTTAGCGGCAATAGAAATATACAATATGTGAAAATTTCAACTGTCTACCTATTTGCGGTTCATTAGATACAACCTGCTGACAGATAGAGAGACAACGGAGGCTTAATGATAGGTCCCGTTGGCACCCCTTGGGTATGGAACCCTAAACAAATATAAGTGATAGCGTGTTTATACGTAAATATATTAGCCCATTTCTGACAATATTGAAAATCATCTAAAAATTTGAGTAATTAGTTTTTTAACCCCATTTCAGAGAATCGACTTTTTATCATGTTTGAGATCTTAGGAAGCTATTTTGATCTTTTTCAACAACATTTTATTTTTTCACTCCAATATAATAAGCATAAAAGCTGTCTATACATTTTCGAGCTCTGCGACCCTAGAAGTCGATGTTGAAATGGGGTTTAACCGTAGGTTTAAGTATTTTCTAGATTTTTTTCGAACTCTTACAGCTAAAAAAACACAAGAAACTCCATTGAAGCAACGATAGTTTAGAGATAGGATGCTACATTTAAGGATGCGGATGTAGGATGAAAATATATCCGCACGTTGAGTCCCTAGAACCGATGCGTAAAAATAAATCAGGCTCAAAATTTTTGTTATAACAAGACCCTGACAGTTTTTTGACTCGATTTACACCATAAATGAAACGTGGATTCATTATTACGGTCCAGGAACAAAATTACAGTCGATGACTTGGAAAAGACCATCATATCCAACCCCTAAGAAATTTAAGGCCAGTCGTTCTGCCGGAAATACAATGAGCTCTGTTTTATGGGATAGTAAAGAGATGGTTATGATCGAATATCTTGACCGTAGAACTAATATTACGGGTCCCTTATATGCAGAGTAAATGAAAAAAAATTGCATAACGAAAATCGAAAGAAACAGTGAGGCAAACTAGCAAAAATTGTTTTGTTCCATTAAGATAATGCCTCGGCTCACAGCTCGGCCGTTGTTATGGCTGCAATTCGAGATGCTGACTTCGAAATACTTGAGCGTCCTCCGCATTC